>CAUYUJ010003073.1:11461-26461 GCA_963575745.1 Prorocentrum cordatum | reverse complement strand
CTGGCGCCCGCGCTCGTGGACCTGCTGCCGAGCCAGTTCGCCTCGACGCAGCTGCGGGGCCGGGCCCTGGTCAGGCGGACGGACCTGTCGCTGAGCCTGCTCGTGCCGAGGGGCGCACGGCGCTCCCACGACCGCAGGTGGCCGCGGAGGGGGCCCTCGCTGCGCCAGCGGATCTCCCTCCCGATCTTCCTGCAGATCGTCACGATTGGAGGCGGTCATTCTGCCGATCTTCCTGCCGGCCATGGCCTTCCCGAGGACTCCCTGGCCGTAACGGCGGAGGGGGAAGCTCTCGAGGAGAATGAGGTGATGAACGAGTTCCGCCGCGAGGGACTTGCTGACGAGCCAGTTCGTTGCAGCGTACCTGCTGGGCCAGCCTCTGCTCGCGCCGATGTCCCCGCTGCAGAACTCGCGCGCGCCGATGTACCTGCGGTGCCTGACCCTGTTCAGGCCGATGGACTTGCTGCTGAACCCGTCCACGGCGAGGGCCCTGCTGGGCCAGCTGGCCTTCGTGATGCTGGAGATCGCCCCCGCGATGACGGGCCGCCTGCTTGGGAGGAGATAGACAAGCTACTACGCTCGTGCGACTGGGGGGCCTTGGCAGAGGCCGTCTTGGTCTATCCAGCGCTGACGACCACTTCGCGCCTGGTCTTACGGTGCAGCGTCGACCACGTGGAGCAAATCCTCCGAGATAAGCTGGGCTCGGTGGGCGCTGCGAAGAAGCTGTTCCTAGAGGCCAATTCCATGGTTCAGTGTACACAGCGGAGCCTGAGCGTGTCATCTCTCGACCACGAGGTGCAAGTCTCAAGGAGTAGCGCGTTCCAATTGTATCAGCGAGAGCAAGAGGAACTGGAGCACGCCACACAGGCGGCACACCAGACGCGAGAACTGATGGAAAGCATCCTACCGGGAGAAGTGAAGGAGGCCAGAACTTTCTAGGCTCCGTGCTCGATCTCTTCCGAATTCCTTTCGAATTTGCCAGCACCTTGTGCCTTGTATACCGCTCCATCTGTTTTGGTGGGGGCTATGTCGCTCCATTGTCGCCTCCAGCGGGGGCCTGGCAGTTTGGCGCGATACCCCTTGTGAAGATTGCGCATGAGTTGCATGTCCTCTATCGTCATTCTGCGCGCAGCCTTGGTCTTCCATTTTTTCCATCGTGCGTCTCTTCTTTTGCCTGCTTTGTATCCATAGTCTGACTGCATTTCCAGCTCTCTGCGTGCGGCGTCGGGCCCAGGTGGCACCCCTGCAGGACGCCTGACAGAACAGAACAGAACAGAGCGGTCGTCGTTGTCGTCGTCGTCTTCGTCGTGGTCGTCGTCGTTGTCGTCGTCGTCGTTCCTTCTCTTTCCTCCTCGTTCTTCGTTTCTCCTGCTCTTCCTCCTTCGCGTTCGGCCTCGTGGTTCACGATCCTGAGGGCATTGCCTGGTTCTTTCACGAACGTACGTACGTCGCGCAGGTTATTGCCCATAACTCCTTGGCTCTTGTGGTTCGACAGCTTCCTGCACATCCGCGGTGTCAATGGCATTCGGAACACATTGTCTTGGGATAGACTCTGTGGTGGTGGTACGGCCACTCACATGTGCAACCCGTTCACGACGGGTCTCCGATCCGCAGACACCTGGTCCTACCAGGACGGTTTCAACCCCAATGCTAGACATTTATGATTTAACCATTGTTGCGCAGCCCCGTGCTGGAATCTACGAGGGACTCCATATGCCTTTTGTTCGTCCTCTGACGGAGCATGCTGTGGCTGTGCTGTCTGGGACTCCTTGGCCACGGCGCCACGCCTAAGACGCGTCTGCTGCAGTACGGCCGCAGCTGGCTATCGTCGTCGTCGTTAGCGTCGCAGGTCGCGTCGCTTCGTTCGTTCGTCTGTTGTCCTCGTCGCGCCGTCGTCGTCCGCCGTTGTCGTCGTTGTGCTAGTGCCGTTCTATCTCTGCTGCCTGGACCTCGCGTCCTCACGAGGCGCGCGCGTGGCCAATCCAGAAATCCAGAAACGCCTCCTCCTCCCTCCTGCTCCTCCCCCTCCCCCTCCTCCTCCTCCTCCTCCTCCTCCTCCTCCTCCTCCCTCCTCCGCCTCCTCCTCCTCCCTCTGTCCTCCTTCGTCGTCTCGTCGTCGTCGGTTTCGTCTTCTTCGCGCCGAATTCTACCGCGGTTGTCCCTCCTCCTCCTCGCCTCCTCCTCCTCCTCCTCCCTTTCCTCCTCCTCCTCCCTTTCCTCCCTTTCCTCCCTTTCCTCCTCCTCCTCCTCCTCCTCCTCCTCCTCCTCCCTTTCTTCCTCTTCCTCCTCCTCCTCCTCCTCCTTCTCCTCGTCTTCCTCCTATAGGCGAGTGGGCGCCTAAGCCCGTGGAGGCATTTCCCAATTGTGTTCCTCTCGGCAATCCCGCGGCTGGCCTTACGGAAGCTTCACGGGGCGAAGACGTCCTTCAGCAGCCAATGGACTCAGTTCATGGCCCAACCCAGAAGGAGGAGGAGGAGAGGAGGAGGAGGGCGGAAAAAGAGAGGAGGGACAGGAGGATGAGGAGGAAGGATGAGGAGGAATGATGAGGGGAGGAGGAGGGAGGAGAAGGAGGAGGAGAGGATGAAGAAGGAGAGGAGGGGGGTGAAAGCATGATGCCCCTCCAGCGCCCCGACCTCCAGCACCCAGGCAAGCATATCGGGAGTGTCTACGACGGGGGTGATGACTGCAGTCAAAGCGCATAGTAAGGATGAGCGATTTTCCAAGTTCACCTTTGAATCTTTGCATCATTCCCCTTCGGCACATCCATTGCCACTTTCGCTGGCCGCGCCCCGCGCGAAAGGCGTCGACTTGGCCTGCCATAACTAGCCCTTGCATCAACATCATGTGTCCCTATTCTACGCGTTGACTGTCGGGGGGGGGGGCGTGTGGATAGCATGACTGGGGTCATGAGATCTCCCTGGATCTCATGGCCCCCTTTTTTTATTTCAGCGCGTCCATGGTCGGAAACTGGAACGTATACATTACCAGTGGCGGGCTGTTTTTCAATCCCAGGATTTTTTGAGTGTCGGGGACGACGTCGGGGTGGTGTGGTGTATATTTCTATCCCAGTTCTCCCGTGGAAACAGCAAAACATGTATACACCAGGATGCCGTATACACCAGAATCAGTTCTCTTGTGCGAGTCTCAGTGCGGGACCAGAAAAAAAAACATCGGTGTATAAAGTTTGGTTTCTTACACCTTGACTCCAGATCTGCCCTACTTTGGCTTTTTTTCCACAACTTACAATTGCGTCGGAAATCCACCTACAAGAAGCCGAACAAGTAGGGCGGATTTTTCTGCACCCAAAATACAGTAGAGCGGAGATCCACAGAAGCAGGGCGGAAGCAGTAACAGAAGAGTAGGGCGGAGATTGGCATCAGCGGGGCTTGAGAAGTAAGGCGGAAATCCCAGGCCCTACCTACGAACTTCCCCGAAGTAGGGCGGATCCGGAGTCAGGGCATGGTCCCGCCTCGTCCGCGCACCTTCCTCCGCCCACGATCTGCGAACCCCCCTCCCGGACCGCCCGGACCGCCCGGGCGTCCGCTCGTCCGGCAGAGCGAGTGGCGCCCCGAGCCAAGAGAACATCGAGAGACGCTCGCAGTTTGCCACGTCGATCGGGGAGCCCCTGTGGCCCTCTGGGCCTCGTGAGGGGTGCTCCTCCTCCTCCTCCTCCTCCTCCTCCTCCTCCTCCTCCTCCTCCTCCTCCTCCTCCTCCTCCTCCTCCTCCCTCTCCTACGGGGGTTGCCACAGGTGCCGGGTTGCTTTGTGAGGGGTGCTTTGGAGGCCGTGGGGGGCCTCCTTGGAAATCCTTCCCTGACTCCGGATCCGCCCTACTTTTGGGAAATTCGTAAGTAGGGCTTGGGATTTCCGCCTTACTTCTCAAGCCCCGCTGATGCCAATCTCCGCCCCACTCTTCTGGTGCTGTTTCCGCCCTACTTCTGCGGATCTCCGCCCTACTTTACGTTGTGTGCAGAAATTTCCGCCCTACTTGTTCGGCTTCTTATAGGTGGATGTCCAACGCAATTTTAAGTTGGAAAAAAAGCCAAAGTAGGGCGGAGCTGGAGTCAGGGTCGGCTGGGAGAGGAACACGGCGACCCTCGTCGCGAGGATGCTCGAGCACCTTCTCAGAGTCCTTGAACGTTTGAGGGACTTTGGATTGTGCCTACGGCGCCAGCCAGTCACGCCATGGCCCCAGGCACAATCGCCATCGTCACGTCGGGGCTATCCTGGGGGCATCTGTTGTCTCTACGAGTTCAGTGGTCTTTTACAGCACCATGTGCTGTCTTGTTGTATCATCTTTAGACTCAGGACAGATGGTCCCTGGTGGTGTAACGCGTGTGGGCTGGGTGCGTGTTCAGCAGCAACTTCAGTCGTATTTTCTCGTCGGGATACCGGATGCACGCTGGAAGCAGGAGTATACAATTTCTCCATGGTGACCAACGCGCCGAGGTAGTCTCCCACTTCGAATACTACTCAGCCAGCATGCGCAGAAATTCTAATATTCGCAGCCCGATTGCTCCGGACTTGGACTGGTATATGTGCAGCAGTCAGTACTAGCAACAGAGCAGTTCGTGGACATAGGTGGTAGTACTAGTGGTGCTTGTTTTGGTAGCACTATGCGCAGGGTTAGGCGCAAACGCAGATGTACGAGCAGCGAGTTGGAGCAGTAGTATGCCGTCGTCGTGCCTGTATTGATTGAAGACGTCGTAGTCCTAGTCGCAGGCGTGTGGATGGTTGAAGCAGTTGTAGTAGTTGTGGACGTGGCAGTAACAGCATGAACAATGAGAATACGAGGAGGACGACGAGAGGAAGAAAAACGGAAATAATGGTTGCTTGTCCTCTTGGCTGAGCAGGTTTAGAGCATCGGAATTGGCGCTAGAGCCGGAGCCGGTCAAGGTGGCAAAGAAGGACTGCTGGACCGTTGCTTTTAGTTGTTCATCGAGCCATATTTTCAATTTACCACTGCACCCTCCCGCGCCCTCCTCCCCTCCCCCTCCTCTCTCCTCTCCCCCTCTCCCTTCCCCCGTCCATCCTTCTACAGCTACTCGGTGCGACCACTGCTTACCTCCCCCCCGGGCCCCCTGACTACGTCTTGGGGATATCCCGCCCTCTCTGTGTTGCATTATGTTCTGAAGTTCAAACACGTGTTATCTTTTTCTCTCAAGTCGGATGTGTTTGTCCAAGAGGACGTTCCGGTGTTCCAGAACGGCGCTCCCGCTGCACCGTTGGTCTCATTCCAGGATCAGCGCTTCGCTCCCGTCGTTCAGAATGGCGCTCGCGCCCCAGCGCGGACCGCATTTCTGGATCTGAGCCCTTCCCCGCCGTTGCCGGCTCCGTCCTTTCCCCTCCCCCGCGCTCCCCGTGGTCCTTCCGCGCCTCGCTGGTCCTGCTGCTGCTGCTGCTCCTCGCCCCGCTTCCTCATCCTCCTCCTCACTCCTGCTCATCCGCCGCCCTCCTCCAGTCTACACAGCTCCCCTTTCCTCGGATTGTGCATGACACGATGGGTGTCCTTCGGAGGATCCCAGGTACGCTATGATACCCATCGGCATTCCTGACCCCCCTCCTCCTTTGGCGCAGCGCCGTGCGCCGCGCAACCGCACTCCGCTGCTTCCCCACCCCGCGGGCGCTCTCTGTTGCAGCGGCCGCCTGTGGGCCCCCCCACGCACCGCCTCTCGAGTGTCTCGGATCCCCTCCTGGGAAGGGCCCCAGAGGGTGATGGAAGGGCAGAGGCACGGCAGGGGAGGCCAGGGGGTGGATTGGATGAGAAGGATGACTTCGCCTTGCCTCCTCCGCACGCCCCTTCCCCTTCCCCTCCTCTCCCCTCCATTCCTTCCTTCCTCCTCCTTTCCCCTCCTCCCTTTTCCCCCTCCCCTTCCTCCTCCTCCCCTTCCTCCTCCTCCTCCTCCTCCTTCTGGCCCTGTGTCCTCGGCCATCAGACGGCAAGCTACACGGAGCGGGCCAAGCTGCTTCAAGCGGCGGTAGCCACTACGACACATATTGCGGCACGGATGGCAGCAGGCGTACCATCTTCTTCCTGGGAAGAAGGCCAATACCGCAGGCCTAGAGGTTGACACCAACACCAAGATCGGCGGGGTTCCTCCACCGAGGGAAGAAGATCCCGATCTCGGTGATGGTGGTAATATTCTGGCTTCCAAGGTGACCGAAGTAGTACCACCAAGACCGAAATCTAGGATCATCTCCCCCCTGTGGAGGCAGCCCCATGTGTTGGTGTTGGTGCCCATCTCTGGGCCTCCAATACCATCTTCTTCCTGTGAAGAAGGCCAATGCGAGGTGGCGAGCCGTGACTGGGCCCACGGTGGCCCTTGTCGCGGGCACGGCGGAGTTGGGGCCGGAAAGCGGATCGGCCAGACTGCATTGCCTCGAAGGCTGGTGCGTGGACGACCTGGAGGTGCCGGCTTGGACGGACCTCTGCGCGACCGTCAACGCTCGTCTGGCTGGCCTCCCAGTGCCGTGGCCCCGTGGCGCGCCCCGCGCTCCCGTGGGAGGAGGAGGAGGAGGAGGAGGAGGAGGAGGAGGAGGAGGAGGAGGAGGAGGAGGAGGAGGAGCGGGAGGAGGAGGAGGAGGAGGAGGAGGAGGGCCCCGCGGAGGTCCGAGGGATCCGCGCGGCCAGTCGGACGTTTGCGCTTTGTGCGTGTGTGTGTGTGTGTGTGTGTGTGTGTGTGTGTGTGTGTGTGTGTGTGTGTGTGTGTGTGTGTGTGTGTGTGTGTGTGTGTGTGTGTGTGTGTGTGTGTGTGTGTGTGTGTGTGTGTGTGTGTGTGTGTGTGTGTGTGTGTGTGTGTGTGTGTGTGTGTCGCCCTCCTCTGCTGCTTCTGGCGCCGAGGCTCTTGGCATCGCTCGGACGTGTGCATTCATCCTTCGGCAAGGGCCATCGAGGGGCATCCCTGATCATTTGGCGAAAGAGCCACGCACGAAACCGAAACAAACACAGGGAATGGACGTCCGAGCGATGGCGAGGGCTCTCGTGCTCGCGCGGGGCCGGAGTCCTGCTGGCGTTGTTCGTCCTCTCCCGCTCTTGTTCCTCCTCTTGTTCCTCCGCCCCATGATTGTAACAAAGGTTTCGCGGCCAGTGCCGTCGACCTTCCATGTCGACGACGACGACGATGTCCCTCCTCTTGCTCCTCTGCTTCATGTTTTTTCCATGCTCGCGTAAAATCCGGCTTTGCCACCCCGCGGGCCGACGGCCCGCCAACCAGGGGGAGGGGCCCATCCTGCGCGTCAGGCACAGCAGCACAACGCTTGCGTGTTTGATGTCATCATGGGCGCTACAGTGGATGCCCATGCCAAGGAACACCCCGCCTGCCTCCAGGGTGCTCTGGGTTTTTTGGGGTTTCGATGTTTTTGCCATGGAAAGCGGCGGCCCGCGCAGCGTTCCCTTTTGCCAGCTCGTCGGATGCGGGGCCGCGCGCGCGCCAGCGCTGTCCCTTCAGCGCTGTCCTATCGCCAGGTTTAAGGCGGGCCTGTCCCCCGACAGGGGGGATTTGCGACGAAAAATAATAAATACCCCCAAAATAATCCAAAAATGCTCTAAATAGTCTGGGGATTATTGTGTCAGTATTTGTTGGACCTTTTTGGGGTATTGTTGGGGTATGTTTTTTTTTTTCGTCGAACATCCCCCTGTAGGGGGACACGCCCGACATGACGCTAGGTCGGAACGCGCTCCAATCCCAACATCGAGTCGTGCCACGTTTGGTGTTCGTGCTCCGCGGGGGGGGGGGAACGGGCGGGGCCCGCCGACGAGTCCGACCTGGCCAAGTTGGTCCCTCTCCTGCTGCTCCTCCTCCTCCCCCTCCTCTCCCCGCCTCCCCCATCATCCCCCTCTCGCCTTCCCCTTTCCTCCCCCTCCCTTGTTCCCCTGTTCCCCCCCCTCCCCCGCTCGCTTCTCGAGGGCGCCTCTCCACTCGCCCCATTCCTCCCCCAGCAGCCCCTTCCCGCCGAGGAGGAAGAGGAAGAGGTGGAGGAGGAGGAGGAGGAGGAGGAGGAGGAGGAGGGAGGAGGAGGAGGAGGAAGAGGGAGGAAGAGGAGGAGGAGGAGAAGGAGGAGGAGGAGGAAGAGGAGGACAAGGAAGAGGAGGACCAGCGCCAGGCCACGTCGTGCAGCCGAGGACGGGGGCACGAGCCCAACACAGTGAATGTAGGCAGGTCTTGTAGAAATGCCCGCCTTGGGGTGGCGACCAGCCTTAATCGCATAGATCGCATAGGTCGGATTATAACGGGGCGGGCCGTGCTGCGCCGCCCTTACACAGTGTTCTTGCAGCTTGCAATTCGCAACTTTGCCATTGGGCACTTGATACGAACCGCACGAAGTGCACACCATCGCCCAGGGCAGCACCAATACAAGGTGCCTTCGGAGCACGACGATGTCGTCAGCCCCAGGCGTTGGATCCACATTCGGCTGAGCATTCTGTGGCAACTCATATCCTACAAACTCCGCCGCCCTTTTGAGGGCAAAGCTGACCGCCTGGGACCTCCAGAGTGGAGCCGTCTGGAGCTCCAGGTCGGCGTTGGCCTTCAGCCTCTCTTTGACCGTGGGCATACATTGGGTCCCGAGGAGCTTCTCAAGACTGGCCTGCGTACGGGCAGCCGCAAAACCATATTTACATTGGAAAACTTGCGGGGACCTAACCGCCATCTTGTGTGCAGTGAGGCCTAAGCGGGGCACTACATCACGATGGGCCTTCAGGAATTGTTCTGGTCGGTCACTGATCTGATCACGAGCCGCCATCTTGGCCGCAGCCCAGGCAAAGAAACTCGCCTGCATCCGACAATCCTGCATTCTTGCCTCGAAGTGCTTGACTATCGTCTCAGGCTGGGCATGGACAGGTGCACATGGCTTAGCAAAGTAGTCAGCCCATATGTTGCCCATGCAAACTCCCATGGTGCCATTTTGCGTGCCTCAGCCTCGGCGTAGTCTGCGTCCGTGACATGGGCAGGATACCATAGGAACTTCGGGCGACCATCTTCACCAGGGAACACTGCCAGGATGGAGTGCCAAATATCTGCATAGGCCGCCTGCGAATCAGCCAGTTCGTGTGACCAGCTGTTTGCCTCTCGCACGAGGCCCAACAAATCAGTAACAACTAAGATAAGTCCTGGCAGATGTCGGAGGGCTTGGAGAACCGCAAACCTTTCAGCTCTACCCACGGTCTGAATCGGCCCCCAAAGGAGCCCACACATGGCTCTAACGGGCATCCCACTGTCATCCAGCTGGACCAACACATCACCCACAACGGCGCAGTTCTGGCCAGCTTGGGGCCACGCCAGATCCATCAGTATAACACACACACACACTACTCCAGGAACTCGAGTCCGAACGCCATTCGCCCCAGAACTCCAGATCCAGCCTGTCAACAGCAGAAGGAGGCACCAGGGGGGTCCGGGGCATCCCCGCGGAGGTTTCGACCTCGTCACAGTGTGGCTGCCTTGCCCCTGGCCGACCCTCACTCACGGGGCGAGAGCGAACATGCTCGAGCTCTGGGCCCCACATGAGATCAGGACCATCAGGCACATCACCCTCCTCCTCCTCCTCCTCCTCCTCCTCTGAAGGCAGCTCGTCCGACCTATTCCAATTGTTTTAGAATAGGTCGCTGCAAGGGTTCTCCTCATCCTTGTGCACTTCTGCCTGTGTGTCTGTCATTCCGTGACGCTGCTGCTGTTGCCAGACTTTCCACCAATGCAGTTGAATGCCCCCATCGGCAAACAAAAAAAAATATCATCAGGCACATCGTTGTAGAAACCAGGGCACTCATAACTCTCGTGCCTAACTGTGGCCGTGTCTGCTGCGCACCGGCAGCACGCGGGCGACATGCGGTGGCCAGCGCGCGCAGGACGGTCGCGAGACCACAGCGCACCTGACCAAAGAGATCTCCAGCCTCAAGGACAAGAGAAATTGGAAGTTGCCACAGAGGAGTTTAGGAACAAGGTCGACTCGGACTTGTGATCGGGAATAATTTTCCGACACCCCGGCGCTCCGGCGTCGCACCCGCAGCGCCCTAGACGGTGCCCATGTGCGGGCGTGCTTCGTGTGCTTGCTTCGGGCACCAGCGACACGCGCATTCATGATCACCGCCTTCCCTCCTCCGATACACTTCCTCAGCACCCTCGCCCAGATAGCCTCCCCACCTGCGCGTACTTCTTTGTGTGGTGCTCTAGAATCCGAAGAGCCTGCCAGCGCTCGATGCCCTGGCGAACAAGCTCCATGACCGATCGCGGAGGAAGGCGAAGAAGGTCAAAGTGGTGGCCAAGGTCGTTGGACAACACAGTGCTCGTGTACACATCCCATCATATTCTTGCAAGAGATAGAAGGAGCACTGCAATTGGATCTTTTGCTGTCACCCAAGATGGCCTACTAGTATGAACATCTCGAACCCTCTGACAAGCCCTCTACAACCTCCCAAGACTGACCCTCTGGTCCCATATGAACGACGAGTAAGCCTTGAGTGGATCAAGCGTCGCATTGTAAATCGGGGCATTATTGGCGTCCGCCTGAGTAGCGAGAGCAAGCGTGAGGGAGGGAGACTTGCTGCTGCGGCCAGCCAACAGAGCCGCCGTCTGCAAGAGCTTGGTCAGCTCACTGTCGTTGACACCTGAAACGGTCGCTCCATGAGCAGCGGCTGGCATTCAATCTGTTCTCCACAACGTGGTCACCCTGTGACTGGCACCACGTCGTAGCATTCTAAGTCTAGGGAGCCTTTTCCTCCAGCTGCTTCAGTCTGGCTCTGGCTTGCTTCCTTATAGGCTTGGGCCCACTCAGCTCATGCCCAAGGTTCCGAACCCAAGACTTGGCCTTCAGGCGGACGGTCTGAGCGAATCTCCTGAAACCATGCGTAGCCGATGCAGCAGTGGCTACCCACCCAGACTTCTTCACATGGGTTAAAAGACCCAGTCTGGACGTGTCCTTAACGAAGCTCTGGACCACGATGAGCAGCTTCATGGCCGTATCCCCTCTGGGCCCAACCCACTGAAACGTCGAATCATCAACCAGGGTTCGAGGGTTCACATTGGGGCAGACATTGGTGACCTTGTGGGTGGCCCTGTAGGCAAGTATAGACAGCAGCGTAGTCGCATGTGTGCACCCAGCCAGGGTCTCTTGGTGAGCCCCAAAGGATATACTCCAGCACCCAGGGAACTGCAGAGACCTGGCATCAGCGATCAATGCATCATACCTCACTGCTTCGAAGCATTTCCACATATCAAGAAATATTGGGATAGAGCATTCACCCAGTCTATCTGCAATTCCAGCTTGGATGTAGTGCTCATAGGCCGAGAAGCTCGATGAACAGCCCCTTCGGTTACCCCAAATATGTCGACTACCGTGATCTCGAACCCCCCCCCCGATGCAGATCGCCTGGCTCGGGCCCGCAACCTGACTAGGCCCTCGACTGATGCGATCAACCTGCGTCCCCCATCAGGCCTGGCAACGCGAACCATCTCGTTGACAAGCCTACCAGACGGCCACACCAGCATGCGCCCACATGCCGCAACTAGGGAACAGAGAGCAACACGTCCTGCGTGCGACAAGTACCGGAAGGCTCTTGGATGCAGGCGCGCGGATCCCACCTGCTGTTCCCCAAGGAAGGGTGATGGCAGCAGACACCAAATCGTCAGGGCTCAACCTGGGGAGGTCTTCCCAGCTTGCGTGGTCCGGCGGCGGCCCGACTCTCCGTCCATCGTGGCAGCTCCACGCTTCATTCCACCAGTCCGTCCCGCGATCTGCAAGTCGGTATGGCTGAGGGTCATCCGCCTGTGTGACAGCTGCCTCCATGGCCTTTGTCTTGGAAGCACGAGGAGCTGCTCCTGCGCCCTTGTCGAATGCCGTCTTGACCCATGCTCTCCAAGACCTGTCCGCCTCCTCCTGCTGAGTAGCCATCAGATCGTCTGCAGTCTCGATCACTCTGCACGCCGGCTTCAGAAACTCTCGATCCACCAGTATACTGTCAAGTGCCGTTTTTTGTATACATGCTCCGCGTGCGGAACATGTATGAAACATGCAGGGATTTAGTACTAAACACAACAATCAGATCATGCATAAATTTATTCGTGAATTGATCATGTATTAAAATCCTATATTTCAAAAAATCCCATGTATTAAAAACTGCCCTGTAATCGGCCAAGAAGAAAGAGACATCCCACTCATCCAAGTGCTGCAGCGTGTCCTGCGCCTCGTGCACCCTGCTCAGAACAAACACGACGTCCTCCGGCGATCTCGCCAGCCGCAACGTCGGGGTTAGCAACTTGAGGCTCTTGAGCTGACCTTCGTGATCATCTCGTTCGGTGAGGCGCCTCTTGTGGCGCGCCTTCGTCCTGACGTTTTTTTTGTTGTTGTGAGCCTTTGCCGAGCTGGCGTGGGGGAGTTGAGCCTCGAACCTGCTCCAGGCCTCGGCCAGCTCCTCAGGCGTGGTCTGCGGCGCCACGACCTTTCCCGCATGCGGTCTCACGTAATCTGGAAGGTAGAGTTTACCCGCACTTCTGCCCCCATTCCGACACTGCTCAATCATCTTACACCAGAATACCCGCACCTGCATCAAATGCTTGGCCCATCTAGCATTAAGTCGGGCCTGTCCTCCTACCGAGGGGAGCTTCGACGAAAAATATGGAATACCCCAACAATAATCAAACACTAGTCCAAACATAGTCTGGGGATTATATTTGGAGTATTTGTTGACCTTTTTGGGGGTATTTTGGGTGTATTTTTTTAAATTTTCCGTCGAACATCCCCTGTAGGAAAAGATGGAATACCCCAACAATAATCAAAAACTAGTCCAACTATTGTCTGGGGACTATTTTTCGAGTTTGTTTTACCTTTTGGGTGTATTTTCTTATGTTTCGTCGAACATCCCCCTGTAGGGGGACGCGCCCGACTTAAATCAGGAGGGAACTCTAGCAGCTCGCAGCCATGCGCGCAATCAAGGTCCATGCTGTCGTCTCGCTCCCGCAGGGCTCCACGGTGCCCTGGCGAACCTGGTCTGCGTAGGCCCACTTCGTCCACGGTGTCCTCTATTGCCTGCACCTGCCCTGTCGCATCGTCCACAAATCTCAGGAGGGGAAAAAACACAAAGACACAATTAATCGTCGATCCCCCAGAGCATATGCGAAAACATGGGAAGTGGGGGGGAAGACAAAAACCCAGAAGATATGGAAACATATGGGGAATCTGGTTATTTGTGTGTATTTATTTGTGTGTCCCAGTTCCCCTTCAACCTTGTCGCATCGTCCACAAATCTCCTGTTCAACTGCCATCATCAATACCATGTCCCATGCACGCTGCAGCGCATCCTGACGATCGACCTCCTCGATGGTGCGCCCTACTGGGACCCAGTCCGGTGGACACCTCGAGCAACCATTATTCGGTCTTTTGGGCGACTGCCGTGGCTTCACAGGAACCTCACCCATATATCACGATCAGTGTCAGCAAACGGCAAGGCAACTGGCGAATGCGCGGACAGAATCTTGTCATCCAGTATCTTCGGCAATCCCGCTCTCGATGCAAGCGCCTCGCTTAATAGGAACCAATCATATGTGCGCCCTTCAGTATTCGCGTGCACCCTGCATGCGGCACCAACTGGAACCACGCACATCGCCTGGATCTGCTCTAGCCATGCCTGCCCTCGCAACTGATAGGATTCAAGGTTCCAGTCACCACCTACAACCCATGGCCTCGATCGAGAAGTGTGTCTTCCAAGGTATTGTGCCAGCTCATAGAGCACCGCCAGGTTGAAGGTGTCAAGCCCAACCGAACCTTTCAGGTAGGGCGAGACAAGCACCACTCCACCTTTGCATCCCCAGTTCACCCGTGCAGCCACCGCCTTGGCAGGCCAAATAGTAGGCGAAGCTAACAGAGGTGGCGCCGTAATCGTCACCAACGTTGGCACGATGACAGCCACCCCTGCACTAAGACCATCCAGCTCCGTCCTCTCGGCAGCAAGGTATACTCCATGGTAGCCGATGTATTTGGGCTGCTGTCGGAGCTTGGGCAGCATGCCAGCATCAGACGTGTGCCCCTGCACGAGAACGGCTGCATCTCGTGCCTGTTCAACATATTGCAACAGAGGTCCAGCGGCATCAGGGTTGACGGTAGTCGTCTGTGCCGCCATCTTCTGGCAGTGGCAGCGTGGTTGGCCAGTCTTGTCGGCGCGAGGCATCTTTCCACTTCCCCCTGACGCCAACCCGCCACGGGCCACGCCCAGGCGCTGCTCACCATCGCAGGCCGACAAGGAAGGCCCCAGGGGGCCCGAAGCCGATGGCCGCATGGCCCCATCGACCGATCCAGGGTGCCCAGGCGAGCGAGCGGGGTTCGATTGGGCATTCAGCCTGCATCCTATATGAGACAGCACCAAATCAGTATCAGTGCCCAGCTCCATGACAGAAGGTACCCCGTTTGCAGCCAAGATCGAAGGTCCCGCAGTCGCCCTCAATGTAGCTGCCCTATCACCATACTTAGTAGTCATCGCAACCCACAATGCCATGCCGCATCGCGTCACAACGCACCTGGAGCTTGCTCTGCTGCCTGGACTGGAGTAGCTTCTTGGCAGCACCATACAACTCCGCCAGGTCGGCTGGGACAGCGACACTTGCTGCCTCCAGCATCGCTTTGAGCGCGCCCTCACTGGCGTCGTCAAGAGCCTTCTCCTTCTTTTTAGCCTCATTGGCCGCCGCTTGCTTCTGAGCAGACTGAACAGCCGCCACATTAGCAGCTTCGTCATCACCTGCAACCACATCCGAATCACCAGCCTTACCCGCAATAGTGACTTTGCATTGGCAATGATGTGTGGCAACGCATGGTCAATTCCTTCAACCAACTTGTTAGTTTGGTCGCCTGCTCCGAGGTCTCGCAGAGCGTTGCCCAGCATCGTAGCATCAAGCCCAAGTGCAGTAACCTGACGACCACCATCGTCATCAGCGCCACCAGGTGGTTTGACTGAGGCCTGTGCATCTTCCATCGCCTGAGCCCGCATCTCGTCCAGCTTGACCTTCTTTTCCGCCACGG
>CAUYUJ010003073.1:6461-8961 GCA_963575745.1 Prorocentrum cordatum | reverse complement strand
TCGTGCTCTTCGAGTTCCCAGAACTCCATTCCACGGGCCGCATTTTGATGCTGATGCAGAGGCTGAGAATGGTGATGCTGATGCTGAGGCTGAGGCTGAGGCAGGCAGGCTGAGGCTGATGAGGCTGAGGCAGGCTGAGGCTGAGGCCGAGGCTGAAGGCAGGCTGAGGCAGACGCTGAGGCAGGCTGAGGCTGAGGCAGGCTGAGGCTGAGGCTGTGGCTGAGGCAGGCTGAGGCTGAGGCAGGCTGAGGCTGAGGCTGAGGCTGAAGGCAGACTGAGGCTGAGGCAGGCTGAGGCAGGCTGAGGGCTGAGGCTGAGGCTGCAGGCTGAGGCTGAGGCTGAGGCTGAGGCGGATGCAGGCTGATGCTGAGGCAGGCTGAGGCACAGAGGCTGAGGCTGAAGGCAGACTGAGGCTGAGGCTGAAGCAGGCTGAGGCTGAGGCTGAGGCAGGCTGAGGCTGAGGCTGAGGCAGGCTGATATTGAGGCAGGCTGAGGCTGTGACTGCGACTGCCGCTGCCACTGCGACTGTCATCGCGAATGCGACTGCGACTGCGAGAACAGCAGAACTCTACAACTGGATTCTCATCTGAATCTTAAGGGGAATGCTTCCATATATGCTTCTACACATCGCTGTTAGGTTGCTTTGCCGGGATAAATTTTATTAATACAGCTATTATTGTACAGCTATTATTGCTATGATGATGATCATGCTGCTGATGATGATGATGATGATGATGATGGTGGTGGTGGTGGTGGTGATGATGCTGATGATGGTAGTTGTAAGGTATGTGAGCCCCCAGGCACAACACAAAGTGATAATCGATTGCGTAAGCAAGTGAGCACAATTCTATGTAAACTTATGCCACATGATCTATTTACAGACGGAACAACACTTATCCACAGAACTCCTTTGCGCTCCTTGTGCACACGGCGTTGGGCCCTCCTGTTCGGGGCGGGTGGTCCAGTCGGCGTTGTGTGAGCTGACGGACCAGCGACTTTAGTTCATGTTTTTGCACCTCGAGCCTTCTACTAAAACTCAGCCCTTGCGTTGCCCGTCGTGCAGGGCGCGCCGAATGCGGTGCAATACTGGGTCGAAAACAGCTGTTTTTCCCAGACAGGATTAGTTAGCTTCAGGGGTTTACTCAGCGCTCGCATTCCGGAAAAGATGGGAAGCACGGCGCGCTACTGTACAACTTCAACAATGAAGCTCAAACGATACCAAAAGGTTTGGTTGACAGGCGCGTTGACAGGCGCGACCCTGATGACTATTCCACGAACTAAAGCTTTGAGATGGGTCAATGCTCCAGCTCTGCTTTGCAGCTCGAGCCGGAAATGTATATACGATTGTTCGATGAATGTAGGCCTAAAGCCAATCTGAATCATACGCATATGCCGAGCGACAAGCCATACCATGCTTATGCTGATGGGACACATGTGAACATCGCAGCGCCCCTAGCTTTTCGTTCGCATACTTGGGAGAGCAATATTGGAACCATTTTGGAAGCCCTTGAGGTTATGTCGGGGCTATCGTGGGGCCTTCTCGGGCCAGCCGAATCAGCAGTTCATGATGCTGCTGGTATTTGGCCTGTCTCTGGAAATCTTGGAACAAATCCTGGGGCCATCTTGGAGCCGCCTTGGACCCATCTTGGAGCCATCTTGGGTGATCTGGAAGCCAGCTGAAGCTAACTCGGAGTCATCGTGGGGCCGTTTTGGATCAGCCGAGTCAGCAGTATCTTCATACTGCTGGTCCTCGGCTTTTCGGAGGGCCAGCTTGGTCATCCTGGAGCCATGTTGTGCCCAGCTGGAGCCAGCCGAAGCAATCCTTGGAGCTATCGTGGGGCCATCCTAGACCATCCGAAACCGAAGGTTTATGATACTGTGGTCCTTGAACTTTCTTAAGGCCATAGGGGCACCCTTCATACTGCACATGCTTAAGCAGCGCGCATCACATGCGATGATGATGCTGATGACGACGACGATGACGATGATGATGGTACTGATGATGATGGTGATGATGACGACGACGACGACGATGATGAAAGTCGAGCACGTTGAACATATGTGGCTTGAGCTCGGTCTTCGGAGTGACGTAAGCCGCTTCCCGTCAAAAGTCGCTCGTTTCGAGACAGCTTGCCATATGATATTCGCTGCAATCGGTGATCGTTGATTCCTCTCGCTTCGCGGGGTGCACGTTCGGAGCACGTGCAGTCCAGCCGTTCTTGTGCCTCGTGGCAGCCTTGGGGGCCTCTTGGGAGCCTCTTGGGGTCCTCTTGGGGCCTCTTTGGGGCTTCTTTGGGGCTTCTTTGGGGCCTCTTGGGGCCTCCTGGGGACGTTTTGGGCCGTCGTGAGACGCTCTTACGCCGTCTGGCCCCTTCGGAGGCCATCTTGGAGGCCCCTCGCGGCCGCCTTGGGACTCTGTTGGGGTCCTCGTTGGCCGTCTTAGGGGCCTCTTGGACCGTCTTGGGGGCCTCTTTTGGCCGTCTTGGGGCCCTCTGAGGGC
>CAUYUJ010003072.1:80000-82440 GCA_963575745.1 Prorocentrum cordatum | reverse complement strand
TGTGTGTGTGTGTGTGTGTGTGTGCGTGTGCGTGTGTGTGTGTGTGTTTCCGTGTGCGTGTGTGTGTGTACGGGTGTGTGTGTGTGTACGTGCGTGTTCATGTGCGTATGCGTCTGCGTGTGTGAATACGGGTGCGTATGCGTGTGCGTGTGCGTGTGCGTGTGCCTGCGTGCTGCGCGCGTGCGTTCTTGCGTGCGTGCGTGTGCGTGTGTATGTAGGTGTGTGCATGCGCGTGTGTGTGTGTGTGCGTGTGCGTGTGCCTGTGCGTGTGCGTGTGCGTGTGCCGTGTGCGTGTGTGTGCGTGTGTGCCTGTGCGTGTGCGGGTGCGTGTGCGTGTGCGTGTGCGTGTGTGTGTGTGTGTGTTTGTTCGTGTGCGTGTGAGCGTGCGCGTGTGCGTGTGCGTGCGCGTGCGCGTGCGCGTGCGCGTGTGCGCGGTCGTGAGTCCGCGCGTGCGCGTGTGCGGAGAGTGTGCGTGTGCGTGTGCTGGTGTCGTGTTGCGTAGTACGTGTGCGTGGTGTATGTACGTAGTGCGTGTGCGTGTGCTTGCGTGTGTGCGTGTGCGTGTGTGTACGGGTGTGTGTGTGTGTGTTTGTGTGTGCGTGCGTGTTCATGTGCGTATGCGTGTGCGTGTGTGTGTGTGTACGGGTGCGTGTGCGTGTGCGTGTGTGTGTGTGTGCGTGTGCGTGTGCGTGTGCGTGTGCGTGCGCGTGCGCGTGAGCGTGCGCGTGCGCGTGTGCCGCGTGCGCGTGTCCGTGCGTGTGTGCGTGTGCGTGTGCGTGTGTGCGTGTTCGTGTGCGTGTGCGCGTGCGTGTGCGTGCGCGTGCGTGTGCGCGTGTGCGTGCGCGTGCGCGGGTGCGTGTGCGTGTGCGTGTGCCGTGTGCGTGTGCGTGTTTGTGTGTGTGTTTCTGTGTTCATTCCTTCCCCCGTTGTAAGCGGGACTACTGTATCCGCACACCAATTCCAGTCAGCCGCGCGCCGCGCAAGCAATGCTGGTGGCGGTGGCCGAGGGGGCGGCACGAGGGTGGACACACACCCGAGCGCACGCTGCGTTAAAGGCCCATCCGTCAAGGACCAGCTCCTTCCAAGCCTTGGTGGCATCGACCGTTGCCACAGACCCGCGTCGCATCATACGGGCACGAACCAGCTCCCACGACACCGCCAGACAGGCGTGCGTTCGTGCTGCCGTGATGTGTTGCCGGCTGCGGCGTGGAAGGTGGTCGGGCCATTCCGGGGACGTGATGCGGGCGCGCCGCGCCGCACGACTCCGCACAACCGCTCTACAGAGTGCGTGGGAGCGCGGGTGGGTGAGAGAGCGTGCCTTTTTTCCACTCTGGACTTTCTCGTGCCACTGCACCTGAACAGGGGAAGCTGCGGGAATCCGCAACTTACCGACGTGCCGCCGCTCCCGAGCGAGGCCCCGCGGACCGCGCTGAGACGACCCCGAGCAGGATGGGGCGACGAATGAAAACGACGTGTGGGAAGGAAGGAGGAGGGAGGAGAAGGAGGAGGAGGAGGGAGGAGGAGGAGGAGGAGGAGGAGGAGGAGTTGGGAGGGGGAGGAGGGGGGAGGAGGGGGGAGGAGGAGGAGGAGGAGGAGGAGGAGGAGGAGGAGAAAGGAAAGGGGACGCTCTGGGCGGTGTCGGAAGTCCCGCTCCGCCGCCCACGGCGGGCAGCACCAATTGCGTGCCGGGCGAGCGGAGCCGCCCACGGCGCAGAGGGCGACCAGCAGAAGCAGCCGTGCGCCCTCCCAGCGCCGAGTCTGCGGCGATCCTGGCGAGCAGCCTGCGCACAGCAAGCCCACCATCTACACCTTAGGCGATGCTTAAGAAAACCTAAGTTTTCGTCCAGAGTCTCGATTATTCTTAACTTTTCAATGTAAATCCCAAGATTTTAATAGAAGTTCGGGGTTTTTGTTCAAATTCGCAGACTCTGAATTTCTTAACCCATGATTTCTTGAGCATTTCGCAGGGTGTAGTCACCATGAATCAGCCGACGGGGAGGCGGAAGGAGATGCAAGACACGAGCATCCGGCACTAGTAGTTAACGGGCGACCGCCTCCCAGCAACAACAGACGGCGAAGTCCGAGGAGGCCCGCCACAACGCCATCCCACAAGAGCCTCAGACCACGCCACAGTGGCTCGGGGCCGCGCCGGGGCAGCGAGAGCCGTGAAGACACGTGCCGTTACATTGCCCGGAGAAGACACAACAGCGATCCAGGATGGAAGCGGCGATGTTTCCACAACGAACGGCCGCGGACACAGCCGCATAACACTAGGCATCGCAGCGCGGTGCATCAAAGTTGCGTGTGCGCGTGCGCGCGTGGCCAGCACAGCACGTTACAGCACACCACATCACAGCACATCACAGCACAGCACAGCACAGCAAACGCCCGTTGACGTGTGTGTGTGTGTGTGTGTGTGCGCGGGGGTGGTGTGTGGTGC
>CAUYUJ010003072.1:0-75000 GCA_963575745.1 Prorocentrum cordatum | reverse complement strand
GAGAGAGAGAACACAACAAACAACAAAACAACCAAATAAACCAGACGATAGAGAGAGAGAGAGAAAGAGAAAGAGAAAGAGAAAGAGGACGATAAAGAGAAATAGAGAGAGAGAGAAGAAACACAGAGAGAGAGAGAGAAATATAGAAAAAAGATATATATATATATATAGAGAGAGAGAGAGAGAGAGAGAGGGCAAGCGCGCATGCGCAAGCGTCAGCAAGGAGCGCGCGCGCACCTCCCCCGCTCAACAGAATTGTCGCGGGCGGGGTGCTCCGGCGCGCGCCCGCGACGCTCGCGCCCTAGCCCCGCCCCCCCCCGCGCCGGCCTCGGTCGCGCCCGAGAGAGAGCCCTTTCCTCGCCTGAACCCCCGCGCTGTCCCCGCACAAGGAGGAAGATGACGTGCGTCGCGCCCGCGGAAATCTCGCCGCGCGGCGACGACTGCCTGGGTCTCGCGCCACGACTGAAATCTCGCAGGTCGCCTCGCAACCGGTCAGACGTCGAGCGCGCCGCGCCGAGCGCGGTGGCGCTGCTGCGCCGCGCCGGCGACGGCATTCGATCTGGCGCGAGAGCGCCGGCGTGCAGCACCACGCAGACTCTTCGCGCAGCTGGGGCGTGCTCGAGCTCGCGGGGACAGGCCCGCGCGCCGAGGCGGCGGCGGCCTCGGGGCGCGTTTCGTTTTGCGCTCGGGATGTCGCTCCGCGAAGGAGGCGGGGCGCCCCGCTCCCCGCGCGCCTCGGCGCGCGCGCTCGCGGCGAGCGAGGGTCTCGCGACGGCTTCGCTCTGCAGCTCAAATATAGCCCGCGCCGCGCGCGGCCGATGACATGGCGCGCGCGCGCTGCGCCGCGCGCAGTCTCACGGCTGCGTCGCGCCAGAGAGTGCATCGGAACGCTCTCGGCGCCGGGGCCGGCGCGCGGCGGCAGGCAGACCCCTCGCGCGACCTGGGCGGCGCTCGAGCGCGCGAGGGGGGGGGGGGGGGCGCGCGCGGCATCGGCGGCGGTCTCATCGCGCGAGCATGGGGGCCCGCGCGCGTCGCCAAGCAGCCTCTGGCGCAACTGGGCGGCGCTCGCGCGCGGGGGGGGTGGCTCGAGCTTCGCGCCGACGGAAGCTTCAGAACGCAATGCATCGCGCCGGCGTCGGCGCGCCGCGCGAGGCAGACCCCTCGCGCGACTGGTCAGCGCTCGAGCGCGCGGGAGGGGACTCGCGCGTCGCATCAGCAGGCGTCCGCACGCGATTTTCGCGCGGGGGTTGGCGCGCGTTGCCGAGCAGCTTCTTCGGTCGACTGGGTGGCGCCAGCGCGCGCCAGGGGGGCGCGCGTCGAGTTGGCGACGGTCTCGCAGCGCGGCTTCCTCGCGGGCTTCCTCGGGGTTGCCCAGGACTCCTTGGATTTTTGCGGCTTCCTCAGGAGTCACCATGTTCCTTGTCATTGTTCCACGCAGTTCGCCGGGCGGCGTCGCAACGGCGTCGCATCTCCTGTGGCGTCCCTGGTCAGGCCGCGGCATCTTGGGAGGTTCTGGGGCCTCCTGGGGGCGCCATGGGATTTCTTGGGGCATCCTGGGGGGTCCTGGGGACCGTTTGGGCTACCAGGCGGTTCTTGTGTGTCCTGGGGGTTTCCTTGGCACCCCCTGGCGTTCATACGGGGACTGTCCGAGGGCCTCCTGAGGCTCCCTGGGGGTTCATGGGGATCCCTGGAGCTTCCTGGCGTTCCTCGAAGGTCCCTTGGCCCGGCTTCTCGGGATTCCATCGGGGATCCTGGGCTTGTCTGACGGTTGTCGGGGTTCCCTGTGGTTTCCTAGGGGCGGGGGCAGGGTTCTTCAGAGGTCGCTGGAATTTATTGGGGCTTCCTGGGCCTCTCTGGGTTTCCTTGGGGGTTCTTGAGGGTTCCTGGGGTTCCCTGTGTCTTCCCGACGTCTCCGGGAGCATCCGGCGAGATCATGAAGTTCCATGGAGCCCGTCCTGTAGCCTCTTGGGGATGCGCGGAGGCTTTTCGGACTCCCCAGGTAACGCCTGGGGGCGCAAATAAGGTGTTAACACAGGTAGAGTCTTCGAGTCTCTTTTCGAAGCCCTCCAGGGCAAAAAACTTCGGAGAGGAAGGTTGCATGTCTGTTCTGCGCACAAGGGGAGGAAGGCGTAGTTCGCCTTCCGCACCGCTAGAAGTCGGGCGAGCTAGCTACTCTGCGGATCGCTCCGACCATCAATCGCTGGCTGTCTGACGGTAGTCAGTAGCGGCGCTCGCTCCAGGGGAAAAAGAGAAATAGAGAAAAGGAAAAAGGGGAAGAGGAAGGAATAATGCTCGGCTTCAAAATAGGACAGTATTCGCAGGCGGGGCGCGACCATCACCACAGACGCTGTTCAAGGTACAATTAGAAAAGGCGGCGCCCTCAGGTGAAGTTGGGGTGCCAGGTCGGGAGCGCACGATCCATCTCCTTATGTTCCCTACTCCTCCTCCGCCTCCTCCTCCTCCTCGTACTCGTCCTCATCCCCATCCTGCTCCCTCCCTCCCTCTCTCCTTCCTCCTCCTCCTCCTCCTCCTCCTCCTCCTCCTCCTCCTCCTCCTCCTCCTCCTCCTCCTCCTCCTCCTCGTCCCCCTTCCCCTCCCCCTCCCCCTCCCCCCCTCCCCCACCTCCTCCCCTCCTCCCCCTCCTTTCCCTTCACGCTGGCAGGCCCGCTAGATGGCGGGCCCCAGTCCCATATCCTATGCGGAAGGCTGCTTGAGGCATTTGCAGACGACTTGCCCCCAGAATGCTCCGCCTCGCCTCCTCTTCCTCGGCCTCCATCCTCCTCCATTCCTCTTGTCCTCCTTCTTCTCCTATCGTTCATGTTCGCGCTTGTCCTCCTCGGTTCCACCTTTCTCCTCCCCCAAGATACTTCCCTCCTCATCATACCCCTTCCTCGCTACGGCACTTCCTTCCCCCTCCCTTCCCCCCTCCTCCCTTTCCAATATTCCCCTCCGTTCCCCCTCCTTCGCTTCCTGCTCATCCTCCTCCTCCTTTTCCTCCTCCTTTTCATCCTCCTCCTCCTCTTCCTCTTCCTCTTGCTCTTCCTCCTCCCGTTCGCTCGCGCACAGGCTACAGACGCAGGGCAGGTGGACAACGGGACGCAGAGAGCAGGGCACGACGATGCCGGACAGTGGGCACAAGCTTCTTCATAGGGGTTGCCCCCAGAAGCCTTCGCAGCCCTGGCGGCCCAGAGAAGGGCCCACGGAAACGTGGAAGGGCGTCTGGCCAGTTGCCAGCGGGCCCGTTGCCCAAGAAGGCCTGGGGCAGCGGACCCGGTTCCAAGGCTATCGCTTGTGCTGGAGACTCCTCCGTATTACCATCACCTGTCTTTTTTCCATACAGATAACTTCTCCCTGCCGCACCCCCAGACGTGTCGGTAGGGCGGGCTGGGCGTTTCGTCTGAGACGCCCTCACCAATTATGAGATCGAAGCTTGAAGTTTCTGCGCTTCTAGGATGGAGGGCAGGAGGGCATCAACATGTGGACCTCGCCTTCATCGCCGCGCACATTCGGTTTGAATGTGTGCAACATCTTGAAGGATCGATGCGGATCGCTTTCAGCATATAGTTGTCGTTTTAGTTCCGCGCGCATTCGCTTGAACATTTTGTAGCACCTTCAAGGATGGAGTACGGGCCTGTTTCAAAATGTGGCTCTCGCCTTAGCGCCGCGTGCATGCGCCGTAGAAAAATCAAACAGCTTCAAGGATGGAGGGCGGTTCCCTTTCAAAATGCGGCTCTCGCCTTAGCGCCCCGAGCATCCGTTTCCATTGTTTGCAAAAGTTCCAAGGGTCCGTAGGGCTGAAGTCCCAGGAATGGTGTTCTGGCACGGTCTGGGGTTGTCAGGACGCAACATTCAGGTTGATTCGCAGTGTTGAAGTCCCAGGAGTGGTTGTATGGAACGATCTAAGACTGCCACGACGCAACAGTCACGCTGATTCGCGGCGCTGAAGTCCCAGGACTGATACTGTGGTACGATTGAGGATTATTCGACGGCTGTCTTTCAATGGGGCATATCCCGCAATAGAAGCAAATTAATGTAGGGGCACATGGCGAGGGAGCTTGAAGGGAGGGTTTCTTGCAACATCGCTGATGCGTTTTGAGCTTCCACTAGTCCTCCTCCTCCTCCTCCTCCTCCTCATCATCATCATCATCCCCCTCCTTCTCCACTGGTCCTCCTCCTCCTCCTCCTCCTCCTCCTCCTCCTCCTCCCTCCCCGCCTCCTCCTCCTCCCCCTCCTCCTCCTTCTCCACTGGTCCTACTCCTCCTCCTCCTTCTCCACTGGTCCTCCTCCTCCTCCTCCCCCTCCTCCTCCTCCTTCTCCTCCTCCTCCTCCTTCCCCTCCTCCTCCTTCTCCACTGGTCCTCCTCCTCCTCCTCCTCCTCCTGGCTGGCGCTTCGCCGCGCCCTTCGTCGTCTCGGACTCGCAGGGCACGCGGTGGCCTCTCGCGTCGTGTGCGCCGAAACCCGTGGAGCGCAAGCTCCAGGGCGCATGGCGCAGCACCCAGATGTGTAGCATTCTAGGCCTCCTCGATGGGTCCGAGCACCCAGATCCCCTCGCGCTGTGAAACAAAATCACGACGAGAGGTTCTTCGCTACTTTCGGCCACCAGGGGCCCTTACCGGGCCTCGGGACCCTCAAAAAACGAATAGTGATGAAAAACCGGTCCCAGGGAAGGGGTCGAGACCTTGGAGGGTTAACGATGTGAAGAAATCAAGGAATCGCTGGTCTGGGTAGATGGGGTCGGAGGATCGCGCTGCATCGCCGATGCATCGCCGATGCGGCTCGATGCGGAGCCCGGCTTCTTTCACGCGGACGTCGCCGATGCATCGCGGGTGTATCGCCCGTGCATCGCCGATGCATCGCCGATGCGGCGCGATCCTCCGAACCCATCTACTCCGACCCCATCTAGGAGGGGCATTGCATGCAAAACGCACCTGCCAGCAGGGACAGAGCTTGATCGAAGCGTGGCCCAGAGTCGGCTGCGAGAAAACAGCCTCCAGCAGGAGCACGGTCTCCTCCTATCCTTCCTTTGCCACTCTCTGTGGACAGGCCACCAACTCCGACGGGCAGGATACCCAGTGAACACCACTTGCGGAGGGCCGTCGGATTGTTTGTCTCATCGTCTACATCATTGTCTATGCACGGCCATGCTTAGAGACCAGCGGCTTACTCCCACCGACAAGGTTTTGCTGCCGGACCGCCACAGGAACTTTCCACTGGTCTGCGGTTCTATGGAGCTACCGGCGCCCGTTGCCCAACTGCCTCAAGGTTCTGGCACTAACCCGTTCCAGTTCTGGTGTCGAAGCCCCAGTGTCTCCATCGTCGATGCTCTCGTGGGCGACGTCTTTACCGACGGGTCATGCTTCAAGGAAGGCCCCGTGCCTTTACACGCTGCAGGGTGGGCCGTCATTAATTGAGACCACACCAGCCGGCGAATTGCATGCCGCAGTATGGGTGGGCAGTTGGCAATGCGTATTCTAAAGTTGCCGGCCGCCGAGCATAGAACTGCGGTCGCGGTGCCCGCGCGCGTTGTTGATGTACTACTTGTTTCTCAGCCTCGTCCAGACGTCAGAGGCCCCTGTGATCGAGCATCACAGCCCGCCAGCATCCGTACGCAGGCACATCCAAATCAGTGCCTCCCCAGCATGGGGCCAAAACGCTCGCATGTAAAGGGTCCCTGCGCATGTGGATCCCGAGTCCGTGCTCCGCTTCATCCATGCATGCTCCTTGGCAGTGTGCAAAGACTTGGCGGATGGGTACGCCAAGAAAGGGACCCCAGTTCGAGCCCAAGCCCTCGGATGCCGAAGAGCAGTGCTGGGCAGACAGATCGGCAACTCTCTTGGGCGCTGCCTCGAATTGTGCCGTCAGGCACTTCTTCTCTTTCCCCCGAGCTCGCATCGACCAAGGCGTTGCGCTCTACGCGCGACAAGAGCACTCGCCAAAGAAGACCTCATCACGGGCCCTGGAGCAGCGCGCCAAGCTCTGCCCGGCCCTCCTCCCTCCCCAATGCCCTCTCCTCCCCCTCCTCCTCCTCCTCCTCCTCCTCCTCCTCATCCTCCTACCCCTCCTTCTCCGCCTCCCCCTCCCCCTCCTCCTACTCCTCTCCCTCCTCCCCCAAAGCCCCCACACGAGGAAGCTGACGCCAGGCCCAGTTCTGCCGCTGACGGCCACACCTGGGTGTGGCAGCGCAGCAGGTGGGTTTACAGGAGTTGTTTGGATTGCTCCCGCAGCTCGACGACAACTTCCCCCTCGGCCACCCCGTGCAAGGGGCATAACCGTACCCTTTTGGACCTCGTTCGAAGTCCGCGTTAACCACACGATTCAAGTGTCAAACTACCCCCTCGGGGTGGTCTTCGTGTGTAGTAGTAGTTGCGGAGCATACACTGAGACCGGGGATCTCCGAGGTCTTAGGAAAGACTGCGCCACCCAGTTTGTCTCGACAGGCGCGGCGCCTGCTTGGCAACGTTTCACCCGACGACAGCATCCGAACCACAAAGTGGGGCCGACCAAAAGCTTGGATCAGTACATGCCCCTCGATGCAGTGTTTAAGCCGTAAGTTTGCAACCCTCCCGCTGCGTGACTGGACCTCGGGGCATTGGGGGCAGATCACGGAGGGAACACTTCGTCCGGGTGGCCTTCGCAGAGGCGCTTCACGCTACTACGGCAGTCGGCGTGGCGCAGGCTTGCGTCTCAGAGGAGGCGGCGCTGCGCACTACAACATGGGACCACTGGAACAACAAAGGGCCTTGCAATCGCACCATCTCCAGCAGGACAGGCCTGCCGCTCTCCTTGCGCGCGATAGCCATGACGAACGATCAACACGCACGCATACCCATAGGGGGACGAACTGAGCTATGGGTGCGCGTTGTCGGATCGGGGTCACCGCTCGAACGGGAGCCTCCCCAGGGGTCCGACAACCCGCACCCATACCCATAGCCAGTCCTTCTCCCTCCGACCTCCCTATGGGTGTGGGTATGTGTTGTTCGTTCGTCAAGCCGCCCCCGTGCATCGCCAGGCGCTCTCTCCCTTGCTCGGCCCTCCCCCCGTCTCACGGCAGCGCGCCCTCCCCCTGTGCTTGCTGCCCACTCTTCCCATACAAGTTGCCCCCGCCCCTTTCTCTTGCTACCCCGTATCCCGCGCCACCCTACATCTTGCCCCATCTCTCTGCCACCTGTTATTTCTGCACACGTGGGCTTCTCCAATGTTGCCCCCCCCCGGGGGGGGGACATCTTGTTAACCTCATTTCCTTATGTCCCGGCCGCGTGGCCAATGAGATCAGCAGTTACGCTTGCACATCGTTTGTTCGAGAACCCTCGTCATCATTGCAATTTCCACATACAGGGACCAGCCACCCTGAAGGCTGTGGATTCCGCCAGCATCCTCCTTGTCTCCTCCTCCTCCTCCCCTCCGCCTCTTCCTCCTCCTCCTCCTCCTCTTCCTCCTCCTCCTCCTACTCGTCCTCCTCCTCCTCCTCCTCCTCCTGCTCCTCCTCCTCCTCCTTCTCCCGTTTCCTCCTCCTCCTCCTCCTGCTCCTTCTCCTGCCCCTCCTCCTCCTCCCCTCCTCCTCCTCTCCCTCCTCCTCCTCCTCCTCCTCCTCCTCCTCCTCCTCCTCCTCCTCCTCCTCCTCCTCCTCCTCCTCTCCCTCAGCCCCTTCCTCCCCCCTGCATCCACTTCTCTTCATTCTAACTCCTCGTCGCTGCGTCACGCACACTCGTCTAATACATGTCGTAGCGTATACGCGTAGCTAGGGCGCCTTTGTTCACCCGTGGGTTCTCACTTGGGACGCCTCTCAAATCAGACGCCCGCCACACGGGATCGCGCAGCGATTTCGTCGGTGTCGCAACCAGGAAGCTGATTTTTCGCACCGTGCTGCCCGAGGGGCGAGGTAAAGGTCGGAGCTGTTTCATCGGACGATTGGCTTCATCCGTCCTGTCCCTACTTCGTATGTACACCCTAGGCGATGCTTAAGAAAACGTAAGTTTTCGGCCAGAGTCTCGACCATTCTTAATGTTTCAATGTAAATCCTATGATTATAATCGAAGTTCTGGGTTCTTTATTCAAGTTTTGAGACTATGAATTCCTTAACCCATGATTTCTTGAGCATATCGCAGGGTGTACCCCGCACCGCACCACTAAACGCGTCGGTAGGGCGGGCTGGGCATTTCACCTGAGACTCCATCTCAGTCCGTGCCTGTGTGCGTGTGAGCCTGAACCGTGCCGTTTCCAGCAGGTGGCAGGGCTCGTTTCGAATCCTCCGATTCGATTCGATTCGACTCCGATGGATTCCGATTCCGATTCGATTCGATTTCGGATTCCGATTTGGGCTCCGATTTCTTATTGGACGCGTACTAGCCTGCCGATTTCCGCCGATTCGACTTTTCCCGACTCGGCCGCCGATTTCTGCCGATCCGACTTGTTTCGATCGCCGATCCGACTTATCGATTCGATTCTGGGCTCCCCTGAGGTGGAGGCAGGGCTGTGTTCAGAATGTGGTCATCGTCTTGGCACCGAGCACGCCCGAACTCAGCAGATGCCCTTGCGGGGCCGAGCTGGATCTCAAACTATGGCCATCGCCTCAGCGCCGCGCACATAATCCAGATTTCGTAAAAAAAAAAAAAAAAAAAAAAAAAAAAAAAAAAAAAAAAAAAAAAAGGAGGGGGGTCTCATTTCGGGGGGGGTCTCTTCCAGGCTATCTTGGAGGGCCTGGGGGGTCTGGGGACGATGTTTTGGAGGGTTCTCCCACGGGGGAGGTCTGAAGTGGCTTGCCTTGGAGGGTCCAGACCCCCTCCCTTTTATTACGGAATCTGGAGTACGCTTCAAACGCTTGCAACCCTCACATGCGTGGAGGTGAGATCCGTTCAAAGTGTGGTGGCCGTCCTTCCGTTTGCATCGTCTCCGCCACCCACGGGGCGGAAGGCGTTACCCTCCTCCTCGATCTGCAGCTCGCGCCGTGGACTCCTTCAACTAGCAGAACCTGGCTTAAATTCTCATGTGCAACTACACGTGCATACATATGTATGTGTATATATATACATATATATATATAGAGAGAGAGAGAGAGAGAGAGAGAGAGAGAGAGAGAGCGACAGAGAGACAGAGAGACAGAGAGAGAGAGAGATGTTCTGACCGTCGCCGTACTCCTGCAGGGTCCCGAGCGGGCCCTCTCTGGAGTCTCTGGAGGCCGTTTTGGGGGGGGCCCTAGGCCGTCTTGGGGCTGTTTGGGGCCTTTTGGGTCCTTCTGGGAAATCTTAGGCCATCTTGGGGCTGTTCTGGGGCGGTCTGGGGACCCTGTTTGGCTGTCTTGGGGTCCTCTTGGGCCGTCTGGAGCCCTTCCGGGTGCCCTCGTGGAACGTCCTGGGGCCGTATAATGCCTCTCTTGGGCCGTTATGGGCTCGTCTTGGGGCCCTCTTGGGCGCCTATTCGGCCATCTCGGAGCGATCCTGGTGGCAAGAAGCCGAGCATGCGGAAATGGAACCGAAACCTGAAGAACACCTATACTTTGTCCCTCCCGGGGGCTTTTTGGCAGGTCGTCTTCGGGCCCCCTCGGGCCATTGGCGGAGCCCGTTGGGCCGTCCAGTGGCCCTCTTGGGCCCATCTTGGGCCCATCTTGGGCCCATCGTGGCCGTCTCGGGGAGCTCGTCGGGCTTTCCCGAGGCCTCCTGGGGCCCTCCTGGGGCCCGTCCGGGGGCCATCCTGGGGCCGTCTTGGGCCCGCCTGGGGCTCTCCAGAACCAGCCTCCCCTGCCGCGACCGAAGTTGTGCGGGATCTTTGTCTCCACGCATGTATTCCTGTATGGACACAGCTAGATACACGTACATGTACTTAAACATAGACCTGCAGACAAACATGTAGGTGCATGTAGACCGATATAGATGTGTTCAAAGAGGTGTATATTTATAATTGCATCTACATATGTGTTTGTGTAAGTGTGTGCATAGATGTAGGTGGCTAGAGGCACACACATACATACATACATACATACATACATACATACATACATGCATGCATGCATGCATGCATGCATGCATTCATACATGCACGCATGCAGACATACATGCGCAGTCGTACGCATATACGTGCACGCATACACATATGTATGCATACATATACATATACATATGCATATACTTGCACATCTACATATGCACATGTTTGAACTATGCCTATACTATCATACATATATACACATACAAACATATTTGCATGCAGGCATGCATACATGCAGGTATGCATACATACACATTGTACCAACCACAACGCGAAGCATTCACTCATCGTTTTCTTCTCCTCTTCCCTCTCATCCTCCTCCTCTTTCTCCCTCCTTTGGGAAACCATCACAGACAGGTCGATCAATGTGTACATATATATATATGTATATATAAACATACATTCGCATATATGTGTGATATCGGGGAAACTGTTGGGGTGGGGCCTTAGGCTCGTCTGGAAGTATAGTTGCTATTGTTGTGTTTTGTTCGTGGGTTATTGATTGGTGCCTGATGCATTTTTGATGATGTGCCAAAGAGGGCCAGTCGGCGATGGAGCCCAAACAGCACGAGCTCAGGGATGGCGAACAGCACTTTGTTGTTGCTGTTGGTTCCCCCTCTCCGCAAAAAAACAGTTCCTTTGAACCCCAAGACACAAGTCACTGTATGTCGTTTGTGCGTTTCGTCTCCAAGAGTGCACCCTGAAATGTGGACGTCCTTTTTCACCGCCGGGGACGTAGTTGTTTCGCACTGATTTGCGTTGCTGTGGGTTTGCCGCTGCCCCGTCTGCCTCGGCTCCGCTTCTGCCCCGCTGCCGCCGTTGGCCGTTTTCTACAGCGAGGGCCGTTTGTGGGGTTGATTCCTTATTGTTTGCATTGCAAAAAAAGTTTTCTGTTTTTCTAATGGATACTTGCGTCCTCTGTTTGTTTGGACACCCTGAAACGCTGGCGTCCTCGAGGGCACCCTGAAGCGCTGGTATATTTCGTTCTAGAGTTGCCTGCGCTCTGGCATTGTGTTGCCTCTGCTGTATCGATACTTCTGCGTCGTCGTCGGTTCGCCGTTGCCTCTTCTGTCTTGCATCTGCCCCTGTCCCCGCTGCCTCCGCGTGCCCTTCTTCTTTGAATGAAGCCAACGCGCGTGGGCCAGAATAGCACTTATCGTTGTCGTCGTTGTTGTTGGTCCGTGTCACAACCCGTCGAAGTTGCTGTTTTGGGGGAATTCCAAAGCAATGGCGGTTCTACGTCGTTTGCGCTTTTCGTCTCCAAGGGGGCATCCTAAAAATCTGATGACCTTTTGTCACCACGGAAGATGCAGTTGCGTCTCACTGTTTCTGCCTTGTGGTAGGTGCGCCGCTGCCCCTTCTGCCTTGCCTCTGCTTCTGCCCCGTTGCCGCCGTGGGCCGTTTTCTACAGGGAGGGCCGCTTGCGAGGTTGATTCCTTGATTTGTTCTTGTGAAGCGACTTCCCTGTTCTTCGGTGCACCCTGAAACGCTGGTGTCCATGAGAGAAGCCTGAAACGCTGGTGCGTTCCTTTCTAGAGCTGCCTGCGTGTTGACATCGCATCGCCTTCGGTGTGTCGCTACTTCTGCGTCGTCGCAGGTTCGCCGGTGCCTGCCTTGCGTCTGCCCCTGCCCTGTTGCCTCCGCATGCCCTCTTTCTCTACAGAAGTCTAACGCGCGTGGGGGGGAATAGCACTCATCGGTTTTGTCGTTGCTGCTGGTCCGTTTCACCACCCGTCGTCTTCTGGAATTCCGAAGCACTGGCGTGTCTGCGTCGTTTGCTTCTGTTTCTCGCCACCACGAGGGCAGCCTCAAGATGTGCCACCACCGAAGAAGACGCAGTCGCTTCTCACTGCTTCTGCGCTGTGGCAGGTTCGCCGTTGCCGCCTCTGCTGCCTTGCAGTCGGGGCGCTGGAGAAGGAACCCTTTTCGTTGGGGAGGCGTTCGGTGTTCCTTGATTGTTTTGCAGTTTGCCTTGGGTTGTCCTTAGGTTTTCCATGGGGAATCGAAGTTCAACTTTTGGGAAAAAGAGGCCTCGTTCCTTGTTTTGGGTTCCTTAGGTCAAGGCCCCGACTGTGCCGCTGCTCCTGCCTCCGCTGCCTCCGCGGGGCGCTCCTCTGTTCCAGCGCGTGCCGTGCTCCTCTGGCGAGAGCCACGTGAGATCGCGAAAGTGCGCCAGTGGATCTCCCTGAATACACTAAAGGAGGGGGGGGGGGTCCAGAACCCCCCCACCCCCTCCTCCCCTTCAAGGGGGGAGGGGGGTCCAGACCCCCCCCCCCCCTTCCCCGCCTTTGCGTTGGAAAGGGGGGGGGGGTCGGACCCCCCCCCCGTGTAGGGAGTACGGAGTTGGGAGTAGGGAGTGGTGAGTTGTGAGTAGTGAGTTAGTGCGTAGTGAGTAGTGAGCGAGTAGGGAGTAGTGAACAGTGAGTAGTGTGTATTGAGTAGTGAGTGGCGAGTAGTGAGTTGTGAGTTGTGAGTAGCAAGCAGCGATTAGTGAGTACTGAGTAGGGAGTAGGGAGTAATGAGTAGTGGGTATTGAGTTAGTGCGTAGTGAATAGTGGGTGGCGAGTAGTGATTAGTGAGTAGTGAGTAGTGGGTAGTGCGTAGTTAGTAGTGAGTAGTGAGTAGTGAGTACTGAGTAGTGAGTAGTGAGTAGTGAGTAGTGAGTAGTGAATAGTGAATAGTGAGTATTGAGTATTGAGTAGTGCGTAGTGACTAGTGAGTAGTGATGAATAGAGAGTAGTGGGTAGTGGCAGTGGGTAGTGAGTAGGGAGTAGGGAGTAGCGAGTAGTGAGTAGCGAGGAGCGAGTAGGGCGTAGTGAGTAGTGAGTAGTGAGTAAGTAGAGAGTAGTCAGTAGTGAGTAGTGGATAGTGATTAGTGAGTAACGATTAGGGGGTAGCGAGAAGTGAGTAGTGAGTAGGGAGCAGGGAGTAGGGAGTAGGGAGTAGTGAGCAGCGAGTAACAAGAAGTGGGTAGCGAATAGTGGGTCGTGAGTAGCGATTGGTGAGTCGTGGATAGTGGGTAGTGAGTAGCGACTAGGGACTAGTGACTAGTGAGACTAGTGAGTCGAGACTATGTAGTGACTAGTGAGTAGGGAGTAGTAAGTAGTGAGTAGTGAATAGTGAGTAGCGGGGAGTGAGTAGTGAGTATTGAGTAGCGAGTATGGGAGTAGCGAGTAGTGAGTACAGAGTACTGTGTAGTCAGTATTGTGTAGGGAGTAGTGAGTAGCGAGTAGCGAGTAGTGGGTAGTGAGTAGTGATGTGTGGGCACTCAGTAGTTAGTAGTGAGTAGTGAGTAGTGGATAGTGGGTAGTGGGTAATGAGTAGTGATTAGTGAGTAGTGCGTAGGGAGTAGTGAGTAGTGCTTAGTGAGTATTGAGTAGTGGGTAGTGAGGAGGGAAGAGGGAGTAGTGAGTAGGGAGTAGTGAGTAGCGAGTAGTGGGTGGTGGGTAGTTAGTAGTGGATAGTGAGTAGTGAGTCGTGAGTAGTGAGTAGGGGGTAGTGAGAAGTGAGTAGCGAATAGCGAGTAGTCAGTAGTGGGTAGTGAGTCATGAGTAGTGAGTACTCTTTGGGGCTGGGGTTAGTGGTTGGGGGTAGGATTAGGGGTTTGGGTTACCGTGAGGACTAAGGGGTAGGGGTGGCGGGGGTCGGGTTCCGGAGTCAGGGGGCGGCGTGGCGAAAGGGGGGGGGGGGTCGGACCCCCCCCCCCTTTTGAAAGGGGGGGAGGCGGGAGGGGTCCCCGACGACGAGTCGGGGAAAGGGGGGGGACGGGGGGTGGGGGGTCCCCGACGACGGGTCGGGGAAGGGGGGGAGTGTGGGGGGGACCCCGACGACGGATCGGGGAGGGGGGGGGGGGGTCCTAACCCCCCACCCACCCCTTGGGGAGATCCAGCGGCGCACCCTGCTCCCGCGCCGGGCCCCCAGGGTTTCCTACAGTCGGGACGCTGAAGAAGGAACCCTTTTTTTGTTGGGGAGGGGCTCCCTTGATTGTTTAACAGTTTGCCTCAGGTCTTCCTGATGTTTTCCATGTGACATCGATGTTTAATTTATGAGAAAAAGGGGCCTTGTTCCTCATTTAGGGTTCCTTAGGTCAACGCCCCGACTGTATGGCTGTCCCGTACAAGACGAAAGAGATCGCAAATCCCTGCCCCCCAAGCGGCCCAGTCCCGCAGCAGTCTGGCCGCCTGCGGCGGCAGCTCCTGGTCGCACGCGGCAGGGAAGGAGCGAAGCCACGAGTTCCAGGCTCGGGCGGTCCTCGCGGCGGCGGCAGCCGTGGCCTCCGCAGAAACTTTGCCTTTCTGGCATTGGGCCAGCTGTTTCTTCAAGTCATGTACTCGATCCTGCGCGGGCGCGGCCGCAACGCAGCCGAACGGACGGGGGCAGTTGGAGGGGTGGGCGGACCCAGGTTGCGTCTGCGGCTGCTGCTGTTGCGGCTGTCCCTGGTGCCATTGCTTCTCTTGCGATTCCGAACGAGGGAACATAGGAGATGGTAGACAGCATGAATGCAGCTTCCCGCTTAGCTCGCAGTGGTCCGCGGCGGCGCCCTGCTGCCACCCAAACTGGACACAAACACGCGTGGCAATGCGTTTAGAACAAACCAACAAAGAACGCAAAACAGCATGTCCCATCTCAGCCTGCTGTTCCAGGTCCGCAATCTGCCGCAGCAGGGGCTCCTGGAACTGCCGCTTGAGCTTCAGCGTGGTTGCATTGGCGTTGGCCTTCTTGACCTTCTGGTTGTAAAGGATGTTTTTCTCGAGTGTGCGGTCACATTGCTCGGCGCCCTTTGCAGGATTGCCCACGTCTTCTGCAGGAGCGCAAAAATACGGAAAAAAGGGTTTCGCACGCACGCGCTGAAAGAAAACACAAACAATGAATGTAGACAGTGCGATTCGGGGACCTCGCCCTCCTCATCATTATCCGCTCCTTCCCCTCTCCCCTCCACTCTTCCCCCTCCTCCTCCTCCTCCTCCTCCTCCTCCTCCTCCTCCTCCTCCTCCTCCTCCTCCTCCTCCTTTTCCTCCTCCTCCTCCTCCCCCTCCTACTCCTCCCACTCCCCGCACTCCTCCTTCGAGCGGGCTCCAAGACAGAGGACAACAAGGACGATGAAGCAACGAAAGATGAGCGGGGGAGGTAAGGGGGGGACGAGGAGTGAGGGGGGAGGCGACGTGGAGGTGTCTTTCCATCGATTGGCTTGCGAACGATTGTCTTGCAATCGATTTGGCTGCAACCGATTGGCTTTCAAACCGATTGGCTTGCGACCGATTGGATTGCAATCGATTCGATTGGAATCGGTTGGACTGCATCCGAGTGGACTGCAATCGACTGAACTGCGACTGCCTGAATAGCAGGAGGAGGAGGAAGAAGAGCAAGAGGAAAATAATGATCAGGAGGAGGAGGAGGCCCTCCCAGTCTGTCGTTTGGGTGGTGCTGGGAGGGGAGCGAGCATAATGTGTAAATATATAGACATATGTGTATCATGAGAAAGTCTTATGTGGGGCCCGGACCGGTGCCAAAGTGCCTCTTTGGGGGGGCAAACGAGCATCGAACCGCAAAAGGGCCATCAAGGGGGCCCAGAGGGCACCAAAACGCCCACCGCTGCTTCGCGAAAACGGCCCACGAGGCCTCCAAGACGCCCCACCTAAGAGGGCTCCAAATTGCAATCGAGAGAGCCCCAATGATCAAAATTCGTAAACATACCGTGGGTTGTTTCAAGGATTTCCGTGTGGTCGCCTCCGCTGCCCGACGCCCAGAGAGGGCACAAGAGGCGCCCAAGAGAGTCACAACACACCAGGAGGGCGCCAAGACGGCCCGAGAGGCGCCCAAGGTGGCTCAAGAGGGCTCAAGGCGGCCTCCCACATCAGTTTGGACACGCCACAAGGGCCCTCAAGGGGGCTCACTAGGGCCCCAAAACAGCCACAGCACGCCCATCATTGCTTCGAGACAGCCAACGGGGCCTCCAAGACGCCCCAAGAGTGCTTCAAATTGCTTTCCAGCTGAGCCCCAATAGGCAGACACCGTTGATTGTCTTCTGGTTTGTCGACGATTTTCCCATCGTCGCCTGCTCCGCTTCCGGACATTCGGAGACGGCACAGCAGGCATCCAAGAGGGCCCCAACCAGTCCCAGAAGGGCGCCAAGACGGCCCAAGAGGCGCCCAAGATGTCCAAGAGGTCCCAAGACGGCTTCCCAAAGGAGCCTGCACACGCCAAAAGGGCCTTCAAGGGGGCCCACAGGTCCCTGCAACAGCCCCAGCACGCCCACCATTGCTTCGAGACGGCTCACAAGGTTTTCAAAACGCCCCCGGAGAGTTCCAATCTGTTTCCTAGAAAGCCCCAATTGGCAAACAAATAATGGCATTCCTTTTTAGTTGTTCGAGAATTTTCCCGTTGTTGCCTGATCTGCTTCCCGACGTTTGGAGACGGCACAAGGGGCCTCCAAGAGAGCCCCAACATGCACACACACACATCAACAGGGCACCAAATCGGCTCAAGAGGCGCCCAAGATGACACAAGACGCCCCAAGACTGCCCTTCAAACAGTCCGTAGCCATTTTGGCTCAAGCCGTTTTGGCTCAAGTTGTCTTAGTTCATGCCGTCGCGAAGGCAAAGGCGCTGGTTCGGTATGTCATAATGAAGCCTTCTGGTTTACAGTGCGACACAGGTTTGGAAGTCGAAGCCAGAGAGGGTGATCTGCTAATCGGTCGTTCGCTTGAACCGAACGAAGCGCCATAACCGAGCGCAGCATTGGAGCGCCGATCACCGAAAAGTAGTGTTAGCAGCACGGGCATCAGCAGTAACAGCACGAGTACCATCAGTTTGAGCAGCATTGACCTGAAGCCGCACAATAGTTTGAGCAGCTTGAAGGGCGAATGGTTTGCCCAGGAAGAGTATCAGCCCCTGATGGAGAGTATCGTGTCGATTGAAAACTGTGTCGGGTTATTATGGTGGCGAGGGATCGCGCGGACGGTTGCGTTCGTGACATTGAAAGTTTTTGTGTTGACGTGCGTTTCAATTTCGGTTCTCTTTCTCCTTCAAGGGGTTCTAGAAACCAGCGGTTTCAAATATGATCATAGTGCCACTTGTTGGCCACCAGTTGTTCTATGGCGCGAACATCCTTGCGATCAATTTCAACTTCATGCCGTACTCCACGGCCGGTAGTTGGCACCGTCCTCGGATTGGGTACGAGATCATTGCCACAATTACGTGGTCGATCATTGTGTACCTCGCTGTGCGTACGCACACCAATGACAACCGTTGGCGAGGGTACGGCGTCGACTTGCGGTGTTGCGCCATTGTATGCCTTTTTGCTGCCTGGTTCAACAGTTTCGTGTTCACCGTGGCAGCGCGTCACCTGGAGCCTAGTGTTCGGGCGCCCGTGGCTGTCACAGGAAGCAAGAGAGCGACCGCGGCAACCTCGGTCCTCATCGGACCCATGTGCCTGCTCTTCCTCGCGGCGGTTTCGCGGGATCCATCGAAGGACATGCCTCCGCACTCTCGAGGTACAGCTGTCTCTTCGCCATTGCAGTCGCCAAGGTCGGCGTCAGCACACTGCAGGAGAGGATGAAGTACAACGAGGTCAAGGCATTGGTTGATGCGAACGGGTGGCTACAGCATTCTACGCAGGAGACTACTTGCGAAACGTACGATAATGTGTATTTTGGTTTTGATTTTGTCTTGATGGTCGCCGACAAGATTGTCATCACGACTGTTCCGAGCTTCTGGGCTGTACTAAGTGCATCGGTCTTCTAGGTATTTGTCGAGGTAGTGCAAACCAAAGTTACCGAGTACCTGGCTATGGCAGCAGTCGACAAAGTTATGAAGGGCCAAAACGGGGTAGCTATTTTCGTTAGCAAGATGAAGCTGTCACTGAAGATAGTGAAATACTTGTCCGACATGGTGTTGGAGTGTTTTGCATTGGGGAGTGGTCGTGGGGGGCGTTGTGTTCGAGGGTTCGTGACTGGCTTTAGGAGTTTTACTCTATGCTTTGGTTTCCAGATACTGGCAGCACAAGTTGTACCAGAGATACTCGTTGATACCCTGAGCTTGTATATTGTGTCTAGGCGTATCAACGTGTTCCCTATATTCTACGCGGTCCACGGCGATATACTCTCTTAGCTGTGAAGTGCGTGACCGTTGTGTCAAAGATGATGTACGTGGCGTTGGCTGCCGCAGTTGGCCGCCATTGAATTGGCCACGCTTCTCGCCGGGCACGCTTTTTTGTTGAGGTCCAGACGGATTGCAGTAGACACAAACGATGATCGAAATTGCACCTTGAGGTGCCACTATAGGTCGCCACTGTATGAGCAAGAAATAAAACCACCCTTCAAACGAGCCCTGGCACCCCAAAAGGGTCTACAGGCGGCCGTGGAGCCCCAAGACGGCCCCAATAATGAGCTTCGACACCCCAGAAAGGCCGTACAGAGGCCTCCACGAAGGCCCCAACACGGCCGCAACCATTCTGTTCCTGGAGAGCCTTCCGGGAACGTGATTGCCGCCGCTAGTCTTCGGAGAAGATGGTTCTCCAGCATGTCTGCTTCGCTGGCCGAAACTCCAACCGTCTTCTTTCAGTCACCCACAGGAGGCCACAAGGCCTTCCAAAGGGCCCCAACCACGCTCCAAACTACATGTTCCGGGAGAGCCTTCCGGAAACATGATTGCCGCCGCTATTCCGAGGAGGAGGAGGAGAAGGAGGAGGACGAGGACGAGGACGAGGAAGAGGAAGAAGAAGCGAAGGAGGAGGACGATGAGGGGTGCGGAGGCAGACGATGAGGATGAGGAGAACGAGGAGGAGGAGGAGAAGAGCAAACATGAGGAGGCAAGAGGAATCCGTACCCATCCGCTGATCCCTCCTTTTCGCGTTCCCTCCCCTCGTGTTTTTCTTGTCTCCGTGCTTCCCTTGTTCCCTCCCTCCCCTCCTCATCTTTCCTTATCTTTTCCCCTTCCACCTTGTCCGCGACCACGACGACGCCGCCGACGACGCCGACGACCCCATTCCCGCGTGCGTGATCTCCAGGACTGCATGGCTGCCATGGGCGTGGGGTGGAGATAGAAAGGCTGAGGGTGAGGATGACGTCTTCGGAGCGGACTAGAACTTCAACGCGCGCGTAGTTCTAGTATATTTGTACATATATATATACACACACATACATATACGTATGTGTGTAAACATGTACACTTACACACACTACATAAATACACATATGTGTGTATGCGAAGCAGGGGGACAGCGATGGATTGCGGCTCTTTGTCAAACTGGTATTCGTATACTGCTGATCAATACGACGAACCGACCTGTGCAACAACCACACGGATGGAGGCCGACACTTTGTTGCACAACGTGCGGCGTCTTGTCCGACGTCTACTTTTCATTGAAATCATACAGTTTGACATGTGCATTTTTTGTGCGGGTGTGCGGCGATCATTTTACAACGGGGTTCCCGCCTGCATGGCAGCCTTGTGGGGCGATGGCATTTCGAGGGGGCGCTCGCCTTGGCGAAAAGAGTACGTGTAGCAGTGCATGTGGGGGGGGGGGGCCTGGGTCGGGAGCGATGGGGGCAGCATCACAAATTCATAGTGATCCTCTTTTTCCTTCCCTTCCTCCAGGGAATCCTTGGCCAACACTCGCTGTCTTCACGGTTTTGTTGTTCGCATAAGGCTTGTTTTGGTGGAGGTATTTGGCGGAGGCACTTCGGACCCACTACCAATTGAGTTGCGCGGGCACACCAGCTTGAACATCGTGTCCGCGGTCCATGGTCAGTCATCTTCTCGACAGGATGGTGCGCGTTAGTGCGGTGAAGACAGCGTCCAGTCCGTGCTGCAGTCATTCGTTCGATGGAGGCGCAAGTCAGACATGGAAGGATTTCAGACACGCGACGTCTTTGGCATGGAACAAAACTTTGGCGCGGATTCAGTTGGGCTGATGCACCATGTTGTGGCCAGTCAGGCGCGACAGTGCGCACAGGCTGCACGGCAAGCGAGACTTTGGCAGCTTGTCGAGCCGAAGGAAGGCTGTGGCTCAACCTGCAGCCGCCGGGGGCCGCCGGAGATCTGCTGCACACGGCCGTCTGGCTCGAAGCGGCGGCGGCGGGCGCGCACCGCCCCCGGGGGCAATGTGCGCAGCAGTCTGAGTTTGAGCCTCCGGAGGCCCCAGCGATTTGCGACGCCTTCCACTTGTCGGCAGCGTGCCAGATAGAACGGTCGTTTGCCCGCAGCCTTTCTGTTCGTATCGATCTGTGTGAGCGTGCGAGCGTGTGCATCGATGTGTGCGTGTGTGTGTGTGTGTGTTGTGTGTTGTGTGTTGTGCGTGTGGTGTGTGTGTGTGTTTGTGGGGGTGCGTGTGCGTGTGCGTGTGCGTGTGCGTGTGCGCGTGCGTGTGCGTGTGCGTGCGAGTGCGTGTGTGTTGGCGTGCGCGTGTGTGTGTGTGTGCGTGTGCGTGTGCGTGTGCGTGTGCATGTGCGTGTGCGTGTGCGTGTGCATGTGCTTGTGCGTGTGCGTGCGCGTGTGCGTGTGCGTGTATGTGTGGGGATGTGGGTGTGGGTGTGGGTGTGGGTGTGGGTGCGTGTATGTGTGTGTGTGTGTGTTTGTGTGTATGTGTGTCTGTATGTCTGTGTGTCTGTGTGTCGGTGTGTCTGTGTGTCTGTGTGTGTGTGTCTGTGTGTCTGTGTGTCTGTGTGTTTGCCTGTGTTTGTCTGTGTGTTTGTGTTTGTCTGTGTGTTTGTGTGTTTGCGTGTGTTGTGTTTGTGTGTTTGCGTGTCTGTGTGTTTGTGTGCGTGTGTGCTTGAGTGCTTGTGTGTTTTTGTGTTTGTGTGTTTGTGTGATTGTGTGTGTCTTTGTGTGTCTGTGTGTTCGCGTGTTTGTGTGTTTGTGTGTTTGTGTGTTTGCGTTTTGTGTGTTTTTGTGTGCTTGTATGTCTGTGTGTGTCTGCGTGTGGTGTGTGTGTGTGGTGTGTGTGGTGTGTGGTGTTTGTGTGTGTGTGTGTTTGTGTGTGTGTTTGTGTGTGTTTGTGTTTGTGTGTAGTGGGTGTGGTGTGTGTGGTGTGCGTGGTGTGTGTGCTGTGTGGGCGTGTGGGCGTGCGTCTGTGTCTGTGTCTGTGTCTGTGTCTGTGTGTGTGTGTGTCTGTGTGTGTGTGTCTGTGTGTGTGGGTTGGGGGGCTTGTGTCTGCGTGGGCGTGTGTGCGTGGTCGTGTTTGCGCGTGTGTGCACAGAGCGTTCTCTTTACGCGAAGGGCAGAAGGAGCAATCTCAAATGCAGGTTGTCCCAAAACATCGCTATCCGCCAACTTCCCCCCCCCTCCCTTCCATCCTTCCTTTCTCCACCTCCTGCACCACCGCTTCTGCCTCCATCCCCACCTTTGGCGCCGCCTCCTCCTGCACACGCCGCCCCACTCAACTCCCATATCATCGTCCAGCCGCCCGTGCGAATCGCTAAAGACGGCGAAGAGTTCTTTCGTCACTCCTTTGAGATCCAGCGCACTCGGCCCCCGACCACGCCAACGCCGTCTTCAGCACTTCAATTCGTGTCGCCCTCTTTCTATCCAGGCCCCCCCCATGTCGCCAAGTAGTGGCACGGTGGCTCCACAAACATGCGTGTACCTTCTTCTTGAGCCCGCCGTGCCCCACCCAGGGCACCCGCCGCCGCCTCGCTATCGGTGCCGCAATTTGTCGCACGCTCTTCCCACCGAACGGCCATAGGCTGCTCTTGAAATGCGAAACGAGTTCTAGAACACCAAACGACATGCTGCGTACGCTTGAGAAGCACGAGAGGAGTCCTAGAGCGCAAGATGGAGCTCCAGAATCTAGCATAGCACTTAACACAAGTTAGAGAAGTTATACAATACATCGGGGGTGGACAGAACCCCCAACAGTGACACGTCGATTAGTGAATTGTCCGTTTTCGGTTCTCGAGAGGGCGCCGTGGCCGTTATTTTCCAGGCTTGCGCCCGCCAGGTTTGGGCCTCGGGTCGTTTTCACTAGACCACGTTTTGCTAAAGGGGGATCTGTCCATCCCCGAATACAACGCCAATATTGTCATACAAAGAAGCGGTAAGTTCCAGAACACGAAAAAGCATTTCTAGAACGTTGGGTCTACCTGTCGGGCGCCAGACATTCGCGTGCTCGTTCGCCTGTCCAGGGCGCCGGTCGCGTGCTCGTCCACCCGTCGGGTGCCAGCCGCGTGCTCGTGCACTGCGGGCGCCCGTCGCGTGCTCGGTGTCTCGGGCCGGATGAAAGGGGGGGATTGGGAAAGGGGGGGTTACGAAATCTGCTGCATGCAGCTGGTTTCGGCCCCACGGAGGGGCCCATTCTTCGATACATGGCCGCCCCTGGCGCCAGGAGGCGCCGGGAAAATCAGCTACGTGAGCCGATTCTCAAGCCCCCCCTTTGCTATCCCCCCCTTTCGCCCGACCCGAGTGTCCCAGGGAGTCAGCTGGCCAGCCAACCAGCCAACCAGCCAACCGAACAATCAGTCTTCCAGCTAATTAGCCAACCAGCGGGCCAGCCATCCAGCCAATCGGGGACGGGGGGCCGGCGGCAGAGGGCAGGTCCTCAGAGAGAGCGTCGAAGAGTTCGCGCCCGCTTGCCATTCTCAGGTGCGTTGCGCGTGGAACCGTGGAGGCAAGACCAACCCCGCGCGCGACATCGGCGGGTGGCAAAAGTTCATTGGAAAGACTGGCTCGGGAGGGCCATCAATCGTATCTCATCACGCGTGAGCGCGATAGCGACGTCGCAGCAGAGAGCAACGCTGCAAATGTGCAGGCCGCTGCGCAACACAAGCCTCGCCCTGGAAAGCCACCCAACCACAAGACGAATTAGTTTTCGAGATGCAGTCGCCCATATGGATTTCACCCTGAGCCCTCCACACTGAGACAATGCTCAGGTGTATGCGTGTGCGTAAGCACGTGCGCGTGGCGTGAAGTGTCGATGCGTGTGTTGTGTGCGGTGTACGTTTGTGCGTGTGGCCGAGACAGGGGGAGGGAGGGATATATTCTTTGTGTATGGTGGTTGGTTGCGCGGGCGTGCGCATGTGTTTGACAGCGTTCGAGTGTACGTGCGCGCGTGTGTGCGTGTGAGAGAGAGGGTGTGTGTGCGTTTGTGTCTGTGTGTGTCTGTGTGTCTGTGTGTCTGTCTGTGTGTCTGTGTATGTCTGCGTGTGTGTCTGTGTGTGTCTATGTGTGTCTGTGTGTGTGTCTGTGTGTATCTGCGTGTGTCTCTGTGTGTGTCTGTGTGCGTGGGTAGGTATGTGTGTATGAGTATGTGTGTGAGTCTGTGTCTATATGTGTGTGTATTATGTTTGTGTGTCTGTGTGTGTGGGTCTGTCTGTGGGTCCGTTTGTGTGTCTGCGTATGTGTTTGTGTGTGCGCGTCTGCATATGTGTCTGCGTGTGTGCCTGTGTGTGTGTGTGTCTGTGTGTGTGTGTCTGTGTGTGTTTGACTGTGTGCGTCTGTGTATGTGTGTCTGGGTGAGTGCCTTTGAGTGTGTGTGTGTGTGTGCCTGTATGTGTGGCTGCGTGTGTCTGTGCGTATTGCTACGCCCTTTCGCTGCGCGCGGGGCCGCGACGCCAAAATTTGTGGCTGCGTGTGTGTCTGTGCGCGTCTGTGTGCGTCTGTGTGTGTGACTCTGTGTGTGCGTCTGTGTATGTTGTTGTGTGCCTGTGTCTGTGTGTGCGTTTGTGTCTGTGCGTGTGTCTGTGTGTGTGTGTCTGTGTGCGTTTGCGTGTGTGTATGCCTCTGTGTGTATGCCTGTGTGTGTCGGTGTATGTGTTTGTGTGGGTGTCTGTGTGTGTTTGTGTGGGTCTGTGTGTGTGGGTCTGTGTGTGCGTCTGTGTATATTTCGAGTTGAATTTCCTCGTCTTCCTGGCCGCTGCATGGCTCGGTTGGACGTGCAGTTCTCCCAACACACCGCCCATTGCTGCACGTTTCAGTGTGCGACGCTTCGTACACTGTGCCTTCGACAATGCCCGATTGCAGTTAGCACTTCCATGTGCTGCCCGCGCTTGAGGACCCTCCTGCGCCGCCGATTCAAAAGTGTGCGCCTGTGGGTTTGCATCTGCGTGCGTGCGTCTGTGTGCATGCATGTGCGTGCGTCTGTGTGTGTGCGTCCGTGCGTCGGTGTGTGTGTGTGTGCGTCTGTGAGTGCGTCTGTGTGTGCGCCTGTGCGTGCTTCTGTTTATGCGTCTGTGTGTGCGTCTGTGTGCGCGTGCTTATGTGTGTGCGTCTGTGTGTGTGCGTCCGTGTGCTTGTGTGTGTGCGTGCGTGTGCGTGGGTGTCTGTGTGTGTGTGTGCGCCTGTGTGGGTCTGTGTGTGTCTATGTGTGTGTGTGCCTTTGTGTGTGTGTGTGTGTGTCTGTCTGTCCGTGTGTGTCTGTGTGTATGCGTGTGCATGTCTGCGAGTGTGTGTATGTGTGTGTTTGTGTGGCTGCGTGTGTGTGTCTGTGTGTGCCGCTGTGTGTGAGTGTGTGTCTGTCTGTGTGGGTACGCGTGCGATTATGTATGTGCGTCTGTGTGTCTGTGCCGTCGTGTGTCTATGTGTGTGCTTGTGTGTTTGTGTGTCTGAGTGTTTGTGTGAGTCGGTGTGTTTGTGTGGTTGCGCGTGTGTGTTTGTGTATTCGGTGTGTCTGTGCTTGTGTCTGTGTGTATGTGCGTGTGCGTGTGTGTGTGTTGTTTGGTATTGGTTGACTATGCGGCGTCGCTGCGCACACGGCCGCGACGCCCAAAACATGTGTGCGTGAGCTTTCGGCTCACGTTCGCCATTGCGCGCTTCTGAGAGCTCAGTTTTGCCACGCGCTTCACGAGGACGCGAATTCTAGTTGCTGGCCCCCCACACACACACATTTGACCGCCGGCTTGACCTCCCTCGCGCGTCGGAGGAAACAGTGTGTGTGTGTGTGTGTGATAGACAGCGCGTCTGTGTCTGAGTGCCTGCGTGTGTGTGCCCGCGCGCGTGTGTGTGACGCTGTGCGTCGTCTGCCCGCACGCTGCTGTGCCTGCGCGTCCACGAGCATGGTCTTGGCCGTACACGGGTGGGCAGGTGTGTGTGTCACTTCTGAGTCTTAGTTAGCGCCGCCACTCCCCCTCCTCCTCCTCCTCCTCCTCCTCCTCCTCCTCCTCCTCCTCCTCCTCCTCCTCCTCCTCCTCCTTCTCCTCCTCCTCCTCCTCCTCCTACTCCTACTCCTCCTCCTCCTCCTCCTCCTCCCCCCCCCCTCCTCCACCCCCTCCGGCAAAGGCATATGCTTTGTTGTTTCTGCCCAGCATCCCCGCAACGCGCCCGATCTGTTCGCATGCTGCTCCTGGGGCACAGGTGGGTGGGAAGGTGGAGCGGTGGCTCGGTGGGTGGGTAAGTACAATCGGACCGAGGTATAAGGTCGAGTTCGGTTCGGGGAGGGTACCCTCGTGTTCTTCGTTTTGTTGAATGTGTCTGTGCATCCTGGGTAGGGTGCCCTTGGATGTTATGTTCGTTTTGGCCGAGGGGGGGTCTCATGTTCTTCAAGTATGTTTTTTATGGCCTAGATCCGACTGTAGGTGGGCGATTCGGTAATTAAGTGGGCAGATGGCCTGGTGGGCCAGGCACGACGAAATCAACATAATTGTTCCTCGATGCCGAGGGCGGATCTGTTGGCCTCGTGGGGTGAACGAAGGGCAACAGGAAGTTCGCGGGCAGTCTGGGCAGCATATTGAAGTCGGGATCAGTTGCACAGTTGCAGCGGACAAGGATTGATAGTTAGGTGCCGAGGTATACTTGTCGTCGGATGGTCGGGCGTGAACCTCACCATGATCCGTCACAATTTATCTGAGAACGAGTCCGTAGCTTGTGTGGCTCAAGCCGAAAGCGTTGTCTGAGAACGAGCCCGTTTGGTTGAAGCGTTCGCTTTTGTTGAGGGGCTGACTTTGTTTATATCGGAGTTGCGCGGAGTTGCTCCATGCAGACCTTGCAGGCTGGCTACCAGCAGGCTTCGAGATCGCTCGCGGTTGCAGGAGCAGTCTCGGTTCTGGTCGGGGCGTTCCACTGGTTTCTCAGGTACCAGCACCACAGGTGCCTGCCCCGTGGGTACAGGAAAGGCCGGTTTGCCTCACTCGGGGACCGGACGGAATCGGGGCACAAGGTGGACCGGGACGGCTACACGAAGAAGAAGGCACAGATCGAGGATGTGGACGTCATCGTCATTGGCTCGGGCATTGGGGGTCTGGCCTGTGCGGGCCTCCTCAGCAGGGCGGGCCAGCGCTGCCTGGTTCTCGAACAGCACTACATTGCGGGTGGCTGTACGCACATGTTCGAGGACCACGGGTTTGAGTTCGATACCGGTTTGCATTACACTGGCAACGTAGAAAAGCGCAAGAAATATCTGGACCTCGTCTGCGCCAGGCCAGTAGAGTGGGCACAGATGGGTTCCAAAGAGGATGGATACGTGTACGACATCGTCGTAGGCCCAGACGGGGCCGAGACCGCCGTGAAGGTGCCTGCCGGGCGTGAAGGGTACGTCAGCGCGCTGGAGGCGGCATTTCCTGGATCGCGCGGGGCGGTAGAGCAATGGCTGGACCACCTCACGAAGGTCTCGAAGTCGGACATGTACATCGAACTGAAGTTGGTTCGGGGGAGCGTAAGACCCGGGTTTGCCGGGACTCGGGTTCGCCATCGTTTTTTGACGACCGCGACCCGGATTTTGACGAGGAGGAGTTTTGTGGGATGTCTGCAGCGGGAGGCCTCGTCAAAATGCAGGCTCGTCATTTGTTTGACGACCTCGTCGGGGATTTCCGAGTCCCCCGTACCCGGGTCTTACGTCTCCCCGATTGGTGCGTCCCGTCTGGTTGGCTCGCCTCATCTCCAGCTTGGTATCGGGGAAGTTCTTTGGTTTCTTGCGGCGCAGCGCTGCAGAGGAGGTCCGCCGCTTCTCCTCGGACCCTCGCCTGCGGGCCGTGCTCCTGGGCATGTTCGGGAACTGCACGGACCGCCCGGGCACGGCCAACATCTGCACGCACGCCACCGTGGCGATGCACTACCTGGGGGGCGGCTACTATCCGCGCGGCGGATCCCAGGAATTCGCGCGGACCATCATCCCGACGATCGAGCGCACCGGCGGGCGCGTGCTGGTGCGGAAGGCCGTCAGGCGGATCACGGTGGAGGCCAAGGGGGGAGGTCACAGGGAGTGGTCAGCCCATCAGGGGCAGCGTCAGGGTGGGATCGGCCCAGGGGCGAAGGCATCGACCCCCGATCGCCCATTCATGGCCCGACAGGGGCCCACGAGCCCACCCCGCCCAGGAACGCGCGGCGTCGCTGTCGCGGACCTGCCGCAGATCTGTCGGCGACGTATCGCTGCCCGTCTCAAGACAGAGGCTAACAGGCAGACACTTTTTCAAACGCTTACTCAAGGTTTTCAGGGCAATGACCCTGCAGAATTGTCCACCAGTGCTGGCGAAACGTCCGACAGCGATGCGCCCGAATCCCAGCTCGCGGACAGCTCTGACGAAGAAGATCCCTGGGCTCATGAGAGCAGTTTCAGCCCACATGCGCCTGCTGCTGCTTCGAACTCCGCCCGCGTCGAGACAAAAGACAGTTCGCCAAGCTCAGCATTGGAGTGCCAGGCCCTGCCATCCAGTCAGCATCGCTTTGCACCGCCCAACACTGAGTCTCACAGCGAACATGTTCATGTTGCTGCCTTTGCTTGTTCTGCCGCCCGCCCTGATGGTGAGCTGCAACAACAGCACAAGGACGGCTTCTCTCTGCATGGTTCTGCCTCTGGTGACAGTCATCCATGCCTCTCAGCCAGCACAGTCAGACAGTCGAGTTTAACAGGTAGTAATTTGACAGCCCAGCTTGAGAACCCCCCCCCCCCCCCCCCCCCCAGCGACCCTGGCGCAAGCCAGGGGACCCAGCCTCCGCGCCGAACTAGAAGCCCCGAGTTCGACATCAGCCCAGAGTTCTGGAGCGCCCACAGGCAACAAATCAGTGTCTTGCCGCCGCAAGCCTCGCGGCCTGCCCCTGCTGCCGCTGCTTCCACAGCCTTTAGGCTCAAGCCTGACATCGCCCTGCAGCTTGGGCAACTCCACGGCGCGTGGGCCACGACCGTCGAGACCTCCACTTGTGCACGCCACCAGATCCCCTCCAGCGGAACTTCACGCGCCGAGGGGCCGCAGTACCAGATTGAAGTTGTTCGAGAGCTGCAGCGTCGACGCATCTCTCCACTTGCTGACGACAGCAGCACGTGGTGGACGACGCTCCACGCCCTGCTGCAGGGCATCTACAGGCACAGGGCGCGAGGCAACGGCCGCCTCCAGCTACAGCAGTTGTTCAGAGGGATCGAGAGGCTCTTCGAATCGCCTCCCAGCCAAGCCGCTCACGTCATCCACGACAAGGACGGCTACAGCTGGACGCAGTGGCTCGGTTTCCTCGGCAACATGCAGCAACAGAGCGCTGAGCAGGTCGTCGCTGGTGCAGCCAGAGCATCACGACTAGCACGGCGAGCGCAGCAGCGAGCCATACGACGTGCCATCTACAACTTTCGCGACTGGGCGGTCACTGACGACGCCATAGGTATATTACATCGAGCATTACGACCTCAGCCACAACCCGCCGAGGTCACCAAGGACCGCGGCGCCACCATCATGCACCCCAAGGACCTGATTGACAGCAAGGTGGACACCTGGAGACGACTCTGGGCACCCGAGGGAGATGCCAATATTGGCGGCCTGCAGGAGTGCTTCCACCGCATCGTCGAACGAATCCAGGAGTGACCGCTGCCACCCATCACCAACCACGAGGTGCGACAAGCCATCAAGCGTCTCAAAGCCAATGCTGCTCTGGGAGCTGACCGACTTCGACCAGCCGACCTACAACGGCTACCAGACAACGCACTCAGCGAGCTCGCCGAGCTGTACAACATTGCAGAGCAGGTACACATGTGGCCCCATCACACCAACTCCTTCACGCAATCGGCGTCATGAAGGCCAAGAAGGATAGCGGGGACAGGGCACTCGGCATCATGACCATCATCGCTCGGCTCTGGTCCCTCGTCAGGGAACCCTACGTACAGGCCTGGAACAGGGAGTATTTCGCCCACTGGGATGCCATCGCCAAGGGGAACTCTGCGTTCCGCGAGGCCTACGAGCGCAGCCTCCACGAGGAGGTGGCCGCCAAGCTCGGCACCGCGCAGGCTCACGGCCTCCTCGACGTTTCGCAGTTCTACGACTCAATACATTGGACCACCCTCATTGACGAGGCCCTAGAGCTCAATTTCCCGCCCGAGATCTTGGGCTTAGAGGTTTTGCAGTGCACGGCACCTCGCACGCTCATGCAGAGCGGCGCCTACGCCGATGCCATCCAACCCGCGCGCTCAGTGGTGCAAGGGCTGCGGTCGGGCACTCGTTTCGCCAAGATCATGACTTACAAGGCCTTGCTCCATGTCACAGCGTGCCATCCTCAGGCACGTCACCGCATATGGGTCGACGACCTGTCGCAGCGCATGCAGGCCAGCCGACGCGCCCTGCGCGTCGACATGGTTCACGTTCTCACCGACACCTGCATGGCGCTCCAGGACTACGGCCTCAGCATCGCCAAGAAGAGCGCCATAGTATGCACACGCATCCAGGACGCCAAGTACATAGCCAAGGCCATGCGCATGAAGGGGTACCCCATCCAACCACGCGCGCAGGCCGCATACCTGGGGGCCGACCTCAGCTGCGGCACCAGGCAGGCGCGCGCTACCACCACCCAACGACGTCTACGGCACCGCAACATGCATGCCAAGATCGTCAGGGTAGCCCGAGTCACCAAGCGATATCCCGTTACACCCCGCCTGGCCATTCAGGGCGGGCTCGCAGCAGCCAACTATGCCCACCAATTCTACGGCACATTTGGAACGGCCATGACTACTTGCAGACGGCGTCTGGGAGACGCGGTCGGACCACGGCTCCGAGGACGGTGTTTGACTACTCTTCTCGACTTCAAGGCTGCAGAACGGGGCCCAGCACGAAAATTGCCGCGTGAATCCGTCGTTGCCTGGCTCACGGCGTGGACTTCCAACCAGCAGCTCCACCATGCCATCAACAGCACGTGGGCAACGATCGTCGAGCATTTCAAACGCACCCCAGCAGCTCAGCGTGTCCGACACATACGTGGCCCACAAGCCACCATCATCCACTACCTCATGCAGATGGGGTGGGACCCAGCACGACCGACTCAATGGCACACGCCTCAGACAGCAGGTCCCAGCGGGGACTCATGGGTGATTTGACGTTACTGAGCTCTCAGGTTTCCCCGACGCCGACATTCCACATCAGCTCCTACTTGACATCGACACCAGCATCTGCCACCAACTGTGGACTTGTGCGAGCAAGCACCATGGAGGCGAGGGCCTACAGCATGGTGTGGACAACAGGTCCTACCGCAAGCTGCTCACCTACTTAGAGCGCATGCCACAGGGAGGAAGGTTGGCCAAATTGATGCTCGCCATTGCTACGGGCGCCATGTGGACACGACAGCGAGTATTTCAGGAGACAAAGATGCGAGACGTTGACGCCAAGTGCCCCAGGTGCGGCCTGGCCAATGAGGATGACTTCCACCGCGCCTGGGAATGCGAAGGCAATCAGGACAATCCCATCCTTCAGGGCACCAACTATTTACTACCAGAGGCCTACGCCCAGCGAGACATGTACGAGCGTTTCTGGACTAGGGGACTAATGCCAGCAGCATGGACGGCAGTACCACAACCGCCACAACACGAACAGTGGTCCTGCCATGGTTTCGAGCATTTCTTCCCACAATGTCTACGAGCCCACGCTGGTACGACACTTTACGCTTTCGGTGATGCAAGCGGCGGCCAGGACACCAACAACCCACATATTCGGAGGGTGGGTGTCGGAGCTGCCATATTTTCCAGCCTCGAGGACAACGACATGGAGATGAGTGCTGCTTTCTGGGTGCCGTTACCAGGTCCCCATCAGATGGCGCCCAGAGGCGAGCTCCTCGCTCTCGTCGCGACGGTGGAGGTTACAGACCAGGACCTCGTCTTTTTCACCGGCAATGAAGCCTGCTATATCAATTTCCATCACGGCAAGGCCCAGGAACCTACAGGCAGCGGCGCTGACCTCTGGCTGAGATTGAAGAAGGCGACAGCGCAGCGTACTGGGACGATCACAGTTATCTGGATACCTTCTCACGCCGAACCACAGGACATCATCCAAGGGAGGATTGCTTCGTCTTTGGCGGCGGGCAATTGTGTTGCAGACGCTCTTGCTGGTATTGCCGCCAGTGAGGCACGGGTTTCACCTGAACACCGCCAGCGGGTAGCGCTGGCTGAACAAAAGGCTTGTCAGGTCCGCATGAGGTTACTTCGCACGGCACTCGACACCCTCGAGGCCCAGAGGCAGGAGCTTCAGTGTCAGAGGGGGCAACGCCCTAAGAGGCAGGCGGCTAAGGCCGACCGACCGCCTGCCCCTCGTTCTTGTGCTCTCTTTGGGTCCCAGCACTCTGTCGACCCCACTGGCTCCCATTGTACTAGGTGCTGTTGCTCCTCCAGCAAAGCTTCGAGGTCTCGTTGGCTCCTTTCGGAATGGTTTGAGCTTCTCAACATAGACGGCACTTATAAGGAGGCCCCTCAGGGGAAGTCGGTCCATGTCGCGGGGGGGGTCGTGCACAGTAGCCACCGTTCTCGGTTCCACGCTGGGCTGAATTTGTGGTTATGTGTCTGGTGTGGAGCTTACGCTCAGTTGGTTCTCGGGAAACTCGGGGAATCCTGCGGTAGGCTCACCCCCTCGGGGCAGGAATACCTCAAGCGTATTTCCAAGGGGCTCTGGCCGAAGGCCCTCAGTCGAGCTGAGAAGGCCACCAGAGCTCACAACACCCCAAGTGGGGTGGCGGAGGTATAATTATCCACATCGCTACGCGATCTGGCAGAGACTCCAGAGACTCCTTCTCCTGCCCCTCCCCCTCCCCCTCCCCCCCCTCCTCCTCCTCCGCCTCCTCCTCCCCCTCCTCCTCCTCCTCCTCCGCCTCCTCCTCCTCCTCCTCCCCCTCCTCCTCCTCCTCGTCCTCCTCCTGAGACGCTGAGGCGCTGAGACGCTGATGGCAATGAAGGTTGTCGAACGCTGCCGCTTCTCCCGGGGAGGCCGGGTCGTGCCCCCCTGGGGGAGTATAACAAAATCGAGAGTATTAGGGACTGAGGTCCCGCACACAGTTTTTCGATCTGCGGGGCGAGAGTGAACCTCTTCCGCTCAAAGCTAGGCGGGCTACGCACAGCTTTAATTAGGGAAACAGGGCACAGGAAGGCGGGGCCTCAGGCGGCCAGAGTGGGCGAAGCCCAGGGGTGCAGGCGGTGCCGAAGTGGATGTGCAGGAGCAGGTGCGCCGCGGACTGGTACCAGCCTAAGGTCCCGCACGCAGGAGGGAAGAAGAAAGGAGAGGAGCAAGTATAACCTCGATAGTGGGGAGGAATGGGGGGGAGGCTGCCGGCATCGGCGTGAACAGTGTGGTTGCGTGGCGACAACAAAAAGCGGTATGAGGGCCTCAGGGCTGTTTCTTCTTGTGGCTGAGCCGGGCCCCTCCTCCTGCGAGTCGCCCGGCCTTGTTGGGCCAGCGCTCTGCAGGGTGCCCATGGTCCCCCTTCCGTAGAGGTGCCCTAATAGACAAAGGTGGTCAAGCGTGCCATCTGCAGTCAGTGAGGCGGTAGGGGTGCAAGCGAAGGAGGAGGAGGGCCAAGGGGGCGAGGCGTGCGTTAGAAGCGCGGCGAGGGAGACTGCGCACCGGTGAGGAAGGTTGAAGAGTGGCCTTACGGGCCAGAGGTAGGAGGCTGGCGGCGGTGGGGTGGCGGCGCAGCAGTGTGCGGCGGTGGCGGCGCCTCCCCACTCGCTGGCAGGGGGGGGCACGAGGGCCTCTCCCTCAGCTCATAGTCCTCCTCCTCCTCCTCCTCCTCCTCCTCCTCCTCCTCCTCCTCCTCCTCCTCCTCCTCCTCCTCCTCCTCTTCCTCCTCCTCATCCCCCTCCCCCTCGTCCCCGGGGTCAACGGCGGGTTCCCTCGCCCGAAAAACAGGCGTAGGGCTCCCAGCACAGTGGCCTTGGGGACGCCTGGGGGGGGGTCCACCGAGCGGGAGAGAGGTTTGTGCCCTCCAGGCGGTGGCCGAACCTCCGACTCTCGCAGAGAGTGGTGGCGGCCAGACTCGCCAAGGGGGATGACAGAAAGGCCTCGCCCCCTGCACATAGGAAGCCCTCGAAACGGCCACCATCCCCATGAATGGTGCCCTCCCCTGCCGAGGCAGGAGTAGGGTACCCAGATCACGGGAGAGGTGGCCGCTTGGGAGGATTCCACCGTGCTTGGGGGTGGTTTCTGCCATCCGTGGCGGCGGCACGCTGTGTGTGCGTTGTACTCCCGACCCACCAACCCCCTTGATAACTCGTAAACCCCATCCCCTGGACGGTTGGCATGCGGCTGGGACGAGTGAAGGTGCCAGTGTCGCAGTGTGAGCCGCTACGCCTGTAGGCGGAGGTAGCGTCTTGGCGGCAGAAGTTGAGAGGGAGTTGAGCGGATGCCCTTATTGCAGCTGCCCTGGTGGCGGCCGCGGCCGCCCTGGCCCTTGCCAGGACGGCCTGCGGTGAGTCCTATCCACGTCCCGCCCACATACTTGGCCGGCCCATACCCAACCACAAGAGGGGGGAAAAAGTGGGGGTTAAATGGCAGCGGTTGGGGGGAGTCGGGGCTGCAAGAAGGTGAGCCAGTAGGGAGTGGAGGCCGGTGGAGCCCTCATACGCCGGGGGTGAGAAAGCCCCTCGGGGACCCACGCGCTTCTTGTAGTCATGGTCTGAGCTCGAGTGGGTGAGAAAGCCCCGTGGGGGTCCACGCTGATCGTAGTCGCCACTGATGTTCACGCTGTAGATATGCCAGGAGAAGATAGACTCCCATACCACCAGCTTTGCTGATTCCGTCTTTAGGGCGAGTGCGCACGTGTCGGTTAAACGATAGTGTACAGATGGGAGTGGGTGTGGAGCAGTTGACTGTCATGTCTGCAACGAAGCAACTGTAGGGTATGAGATAGTGGCGCATTGATTGGCCGCCGCTAGGCTGGTCCAAGCTCGAGGATTGCCTCGTGTTGTGGGCGATCAGGGGGGAGTCTCCTGATTCGCCGTAGGTGGGTCGTGCTGGTCAGGCTGGTCAGCTTTGACGGCGTCTGCGTAGGTCGGCCATGGTTTCCACCCACGGGTCGGGGCCGTAGAGTGGGAAAGCTTTCTTGTCCGTCTCCTGCTGGTTGCCGTGGCGGATGATGCTGGGAGGTCCGCCTGAGGGCGGTGTCGTTGCTTGCTTGCGCTCGCTGGTGTGAGAGACGTCGCCCTCGGTGCTGTGGTCCGTGATCCATTTGCGAGACGAAGCAGCCGTGCTGGTGTCGCCGATAGCGTGCTGCTGCATCTGGTGTGGTGTTTGGTGGTCAGCGGTGCTGCTCGCAATAGTTATGCCGCCCGTCGAGGTCGTGGTCTACTTGGGCTGCACCAAGTTGGCGCTGTTGGTCTGCTCCACTGCACTCGGTCCTGCAATCGACGACCGTTGGTCCAGGTGTCCAAGTTGGGGTGGTGCGGTCCCGATGTGCGGCTCAGTAGGCGGCAGCAGGGCGTATACAGTCGGTGGGTCTGGTGTCGGTTGTCGGGACTGCTGGTTCTGTGATCCGCCTTCGGGCAAGGGGGTATGGTTGTTGATGACCTCGGCCATCTTGACCAGTGCCTCGATTGCGATTCCTTCTGTATGTCAATGACGAGGAATGGTGTCGGCGTGCACGTGGGGTTGCGTTGTATAGATACCTTGATGCCCGTGAGGAATTGTATCTTATGCTGAAGCACCTCTGCTTAATCAGGCATGTCATCGTGGCTGCGGCGCTTCGGGTCGGTCAGCATGTTTAGCCAAGTAGTGGTTGGCGTAGTTTGCCAGGTCCCTGTGTCGCTGATTAATTTGGAAAGGGTGTGCGTCCCGCAGCTCGTACGACACGCGGTAGCTGTTGGCCTGGTCGTATTCGATGCGGAGGTCGTTGGTTGTTGCATCCCTGTCGGCCTCTGTTGTGTCGACCAGGTCGAGGATTTCGTCGTAGTGGTCGGGGATCACCTCGTGGGTGTGTATCTTGGACATCGCGTGCTCGCGCTCGTATGGGTCGTTGCTGGTCATGACGGTCAGGCGCTCGATAATGTCGTGCATGCGGTCTTTGGTGTTCAGCCTCGTTGTCATGCCTCGCCGTGGTGGAGATGGGGGTCGTTTTGCGAACTCGATCGTCGTGTCTCGGGTGCGCATGGTTTCGTTGTCGTTAGCTTTCGGGGCAATTGCGGCCCAATTCGTCGTGGTTTGGGTCGCGACTGCCGCCTGGTTGGTCTCGTTCTTTCGTGGTGTGGTCGGCGGTGGTTTTACAGATAATGAAAGGACCGAGCCTGAGGTGATGGCGACCGCTGCTTCGGAGGCGTGGGAGGTGTCGGTGGCGGCGGCGGCTGCGTCCTGGTTGGGATGGCCATCGGCGAGTACTGGATGATGTTGTAGTTCGTGTCGTACTAGAAGCATCCCACGTTGTCGGATGATAGAGCCATTTTCCAGCCTGCTTGTAGGGAGTGCGTTGCCTGGGTCTGTCCACGTCGCTTCCCTGGTGTCCAGGTTGTAGTGGTACACTTGGTGAGTCCAGACGCAGTCTTTGCCCTCGTACTATGTAGGCGATCCATGGTCTGGGTAGTGGCGGTTGATGGTTGGCTGCTATGGAACTCCTGTGCGTCGGATTGCCTCGTCGAGCTTCTGCGGGTTCCAGCTCGGGTAGTCTGGCGGGAAAAATGAGGTGGCGGGTTGTTCGGTGATGGGGGCTAGGCCTTGTGGGGTGCCTGGTGCGCCGGATTGGCGGCAATTGCCTTGTTGTTTGTCTTTGGGTTGACCGGCGTAGGTTGTTCACGTCTTGGCCGTTTCATGTCTCACGATCTTAGCGTTGGTGTGGAAAGGAATTATGGTGCTCGTGGGGATGCGCGTTGCGAGCCAGTTTAGCTCGTAGTTGTCTTCGTGGGTGTCGTAGTATGATGCCCTCAGCTTTCCCAACATGTGGTGTCCTTCTTGGCGTCGGTCCGCAGGGATATGCGACATCAGGTTGTGGATGCCAGCGACCCTTTATCTGCATGCAGCCGTCGACTCCTCCTCCTCCTCTTCCTCCTCCTCGTCCTCTTGCTCCCCCTCCTCCTCCTCATTCTTCTCCTCTTCCTCCTCCTACTCCTCGTCCTCCTCCTCCACCCCCTCTCCTCCTCCTGCTCCTCCTCCTCCTCCTTTTCCTCCTACTCCTCCTCCTCCCCTCCTCCTCCTCCTCCCCTTCTCCTCCTCCCCTTCTCCTCCTGCTCCTCCTGCTCCTCCTCCTCGTCCGCCTCGTCCTCCTCCTCCGCCTCCTCCTCCTCCTCCTCCTCCTCTTCCTCCTCCTCCGCCTTTCCCCATGTCCTCCCAGAGGCCGGCGCCGCGGCCCGTGATGAGCATGGCGGGCTCCGATCATGTTTCGCTGGCCTTCTCGGTGTCCGCGAGGAGGGGGGGGGGCGCCCTGCTCCTCGTGCTCATCTCGGGGTTGGACAGACCTCCTACCCTGACACGTCGATTAGTGAATTGGCCGTTTTCGGTTCGCGAGAGGGCGTCGCGGCCGTCATTTTTGCGGGTCCAGGCCCGTCGGTTTCGGTCCCAGGCCGTTTTCATTAAGGGGAGGTTTACTAAAGGGAGGTTTGTCCACCGCCGATCATCCCTCCCCACTTCCCTCGATGAAGATTTCAGCAGCAGAAACATTGACTTTCGGAGCCCCGCGCGGATTTCTTGGATCGGTGCTGGGCCCCCCTGGCGGCGCTTCTGGCGCCGCTCTTGGCGCGTTCCGCGTGCCACGCGTGGGTTCCAGCGCCGATCCAAACAATCCGCGTGGACCTCTGAAAGTTTGTGTTCATGTCACAGTTTCGTATCAACCCCAGCACCGTCATCAACATCATCGCCGCACCCGCCTCATCATCATCATCATCATCATCATCATCAGCAGCAGCAGCAGCATCATCATCATCATCGCCAACAGCAACAGCAGCATAATCATCATCATCAGCAGCATCATCTTCAGCATCAGCATCACCAGCAGAAGCATAAGCATCATCGCCACGGCATCATCATCATCATCATCATCAGCAGCATCATCATCATCACCACAAGCATCATCATCACCAGCGCCATCATCATTGGCATTATCATCAGCAACAGCAGCATCGTTATCATCACAGGCATCATGCTCGTGATCACTGGCAACATCCTTCTCATCATCATCATCGCCGGCATCGTCATCATCATGCTACCACCAGCAGCAGCAGCAGCAGCAGCAGAACCATCCTCATTATCAGCATCATCCTCATCAGCATCAACAGCATCGTGATCATCGTCACCAGCAGCATCAAGCGCACCTGGGCCCAGACCGCATCCCAGCAGCGACAGAGGGAGCGCTCGTCCGACCTTCCTTCACGGGCGCGCACCTCCCCTCGAGGCGCCCAGCAGGGTGCAGCCGTCTCGAGGACACGCGGCGCATGGCTGGAGCATGCGGGCTCTGGGGCCCCTCTGATTGTTCTTGTTCAACCCGCTGTCGTTGATTTCCGCGGGCCGCTGCCGGGAGGTGGCGCACGAGTTCGGCGCTGACGCAGTGCTGCCCCCAGGCGTTCGTATCAGGAGCTAGGCAGGACGACGGTACCAAGTGGAGAGGTTGGGCGGTGGGTACTCTGCTTTTCATTTCGGTTGGGCCGCGTCGGCCTGGATCAATCGTTATGAGGGCTGCACGGTCATATTCGGACGACAATTTCGATCCAAAGACGTGGTGGACATCTTGACGCCCCTGGAGGCCATCCAGGGCAGAGCTGGAGCGGTGCGAGTGAAGAGTGGCAAGTTCGACGTGACGCTGACTGTTGGATATCCACCTCCGACGGGGGCCACGGGCAAGAATATCGTTGTCTACGAAGCGGCGGTGAGAGCGGCGCATCAGTGGACCGACGCCATCGTTGAGGGCACGCGACTTCGATCGTTGCTGGCAGTGGGCGTTGATGTGAACAGTTGTTTCGGCGAGCGCAGCGACTGAGTTCCTGTGTCTGAGGAGCATGCTGACGAGCACCACAGAGCACGACATACTATATCAGGCGATTTGGCGGAGCAGTTGTGTTACACAAGATCTTTATGCTCACCTAGTACTTGGTATCGCGAGGTGGCCCTACCGTCTATGGTGCCAACGGGACGGGATCTACGATCGATCGCTGGTTCATCCCAGAGGCCGCGTTGGGGGACGTCCTCGGGTGCAAGGTGAATTCTAGACGCTTCGCGTATCCCCACCAGCCCGTCCAGAAATGAGTCCCGTTATGAGGGAAGCGGGGAGCATGCAGAAGAACAAAGGGCGGGGTGAGCCGCCATATACCCCAAGAGGGGGAGGATGTAGGAGGAGCCGTCGTCGTCGGAGTAGGAGGAGGAAGAGGAGGAGCAGGAGGAGGAGGAGGAGGAGGAAGATAAGGAGGAGGAGATGGAGGACTGCGAGGACGAGGAGGACGAGAAGGAGGAAAAGGAAAAGGAGGAGGAGGAGGAGGAGAAGGAGGAGGAGGGGGAGGGGGAGGAGGGAGCAGGAAGAAAAAGAGGAGGAGGAGGAGGACAATGGCGAGTTTGGGGGCCTCTTGGGCCTCGTGCTTTGGGGCCTCTTGGCGGTTGGGGGGGCCTCTTGCGTATCTCGGGGGGCCTCTTGTGGCCTCTTGGGGGTCTCTTGGGGGCCTCTTGGAGGCCTTGGGGCCTCTCGTGGGGCTCTCTTGGGGCGCTCTTGGGGCGCTCTTGGGAGCCTTCGAAGCGCTCTTGGGGCCATCTTGGAGGAGATCTATCAAAGAAGGGGGGGTCCCCAATTAGCGCTGCCCCTCTAGAGTGCCTCGAGTCGCCTCTTGGGCGCCCCAAGAGGCCAAAATCCTTCCAAAACCTAGGTAAAATCAATGTTTGTTGCTTTCTCGCCTTTTCGCTCTTGGAGCCGTCTTGGGTCATCTTGGACTCTCTTGGGGCCTCTTGGGGGTCTCTTGGCAACGTCTTGGAGGCTTCTTGGACGCCTCTTGGGGTCTCTTGGGGCCCTCTTGAGGCGCTCTTGGGGCGCTCTTGGGAGCCTTCGAGGCGCTCTTTGGGCCATCTTGGAGAAGATCTATCAAAGAAGGGGGGGGTGCTTATTAGCCCCGGCCCTCCAGAGTGCCTCGAGTCGCCTCTTGGACCCCCCCAAGAGGCCAAAATCCTTCCAAAACCTAGGTAAAATCAATGTTTTGTGTTTTCTCGCCTTTTCGCTCTTGGAGCCGTCTTGGGTCATCTTGGACTCTCTTGGGGCCTCTTGGGGGTCTCTTGGCAACGTCTTGGAGGCTTCTTGGGGGCCTCTTGGGGTCTCTTGGGGCCCTCTTGAGGCGCTCTTGGGGCGCTCTTGGGAGCCTTCGGGGCGCTCTTTGGGCCATCTTGGAGGAGATCTATCAAAGAAGGGGGGTTTCCTTATTAGCCCCGCCCCTCCAGAGTGCCTCGAGTCGCCTCTTGGACCCCCCCAAGATGCCAAAATCCTTCCAAAACCTAGGTAAAATCAATGTTTTGTGTTTTCTCGCCTGTTCGCTCTTGGAGCTGTCTTGGGCCATCTTGGACGCTCTGACACCTCGCGACCGGCCCCGTCCAGGTCAGTGGGGAGGGGTAAGGGGAGGGGTAAACCCCTCCCCGAAGGGGAAGAAGGGGGTTGGCAGAGGAAACTCCCTAGACCACCTACGCCCTAAAGGGCTGGTGGGATTACTACCACGGGCGATGGCTACAACTCATCCCTGATGGGAAGCCGAGGGGTCATCTACCTCTCCTGCTGTTGCTGGACTACATGCTGGAGATGCAAGACGGGATTGCAGGCGCTGTCGAGAAGAAACCACTCACGCGGGATCCTCAGAGGCTGTCGGAGGCGTGGCAGACGGGCAAGGGTCGCGACGTTTTTTTGGGCGCAGCTGGACGAAACCTTGACATACCATGATAATCCCACCAGCCCTTTAGGGCGTAGGTGGTCTAGGGAGCTTCCTCTGCCAACCCCCTTCTTCCCCTTCGGGGAGGGGTTTACCCCTCCCCTTACCCCTCCCCACTGACCTGGACGGGGCCGGTCGCGAGGTGTCAGAGCGTCCAAGATGGCCCAAGACAGCTCCAAGAGCGAACAGGCGAGAAAACACAAAACATTGATTTTACCTAGGTTTGGGAAGGATTTAGGCATCTTGGGAGGGGCCCAAGAGGCGACTCGAGGCACTCTGGGGGGGCGGGGCTAATAAGCAACCCCCCCTTCTTTGATAGATCTCCTCCAAGATGGCCCAAAGAGCGCCCCGAAGGCTCCCAAGAGCGCCCCAAGAACGCCCCAAGAGCGCCTCAAGAGGGCCCCAAGAGACCCCAAGAGGCCCCCAAGAAGCTTCCAAGACGTTGCCAAGAGACCCCCAAGAGGCCCCAAGAGAGTCCAAGATGACCCAAGACGGCTCCAAGAGCGAAACGGCGAGAAAGCAACAAACATTGATTTTACCTAGGTTTTGGAAGGATTTTGGCCTCTTGGGGCGCCCAAGAGGCGACTCGAGGCACTCTAGAGGGGCAGCGCTAATTGGGGAACCCCCCTTCTTTGATAGATCTCCTCCAAGATGGCCCCAAGAGCGCCTCGAAGGCTCCCAAGAGCGCCCCAAGAGCGCCCCAAGAGAGCCCCAAGAGGCCCCAAAAGGCCCCCATGAGGCCTCCAAGAGGCCCCCAAGAGACCCCCAAGAGGCTACAAGAGGCCCCCCGAGATACGCAAGAGGCCCCCGGGACCGCCAAGAGGCCCCAAAGACGGCCCAAGAGGCCCCCAAGCACGCCATTGTCCTCCTCCTCCTCCTCTTTTTCTTCCTCCTCCCTCCTCCCCCTCCCCCTCCTCCTCCTTCTCCTCCTCCTCCTCCTTACCTCCTTCTCGTCCTCCTCGTCCTCGCAGTCCTCCATCTCCTCCTCCTTCTATTCCTCCTCCTCCTCCTCCTGCTCCTCCTCCTGCTCCTCCTCTTCCTCCTCCTACTCCGACGACGACGGCTCCTCCTACATCCTTCCCCTCTTGGGGCATATGGCGGCTCACCCCGCCCTTTGTTCTTCTGCATGCCCCCCCGCTTCCCTCATAACCTCCACTCCCCTGGGACTCATTTCTGGACGGGCTGGTGGGGATACGCGAAGCGTCTAGAATTAGTTCACATCCTTGCGCGGAGAACGACAAATCGATCAGCATTGGAGTTTGGCCATGGAGCTGATTCAAGATGTCGGGCAGATTCACTCCAACGAACAAACATCCAGCAGAACGGCAGATTACGGCAGAGGCACGTTTGCAAGTTGAGAGGCGTCAATTGGTTGCCCTGCGCGCTGGGGAGCGAGAGCGGGCGGCTGAACTGGCATCGCGAGTGTCTGACTCCATTGGTGATGACGGGCAGCTGGAACCCATCCAGAGGCCGACGGAGCAGCTTCGGCAGCGGGCAAGACGCAGACGAACTGAGAGACGCGCATCGCTCGATCCGGACCTGGAGGAGGCAGGGAAGCCTGGGCATACCTTCGGGCAGTATCGCATCACCCATCTTCCTGCCGAGCGAGCCCGAGGTGCTCGACGCCGACAGTATATCACTACGCTGAGTCGCGCCCGTCTGCGACGGCGGTCGCGGCTCGCACGGCGAAGCCGAGCGAGGGGGGCGGCGCGTCTGCTTTTCGAGTGGATCGTGGGAGCTTCCACGACGACGAGGAGCTACCATCGCAGCATCTCGGAGAAAGGAGTACCCACTTAGAATAGTTGGCTGAACGAGGTTCACGTCGCACGATCTGGGCGACGCGGGAAAGTGGGAAGTGCAGGGGATCGGTGCAGCGGGGCGCCCCTGTCGCACTGCACCCGCGCTGTCTCGATCCCGGGCGCCGCGCGACGGCGAGGCGTCCACCGCGCGGGCCCAGGCAACCTGCCGCCGAAGAGGTGGCGCGGTCTTGCCGCAGCGGTCGGGAGGTTTTGCCGCGCGCGCGTCGAGTAGGCCAAGCACCTGCCGCAGCGCGCTGGCCATGTGGCTTCTCTCTCTAGACTAGCACAATGGCCTGAGGGGTTTGGGCGGCAACAGGCTCATCCACCTGGCCCGCGCGTTCTGGTAGTTTTTTTTTTTTTTTTTCCGGGGGGCGCCGGAAGAAGCCGAGCTGCCGCGAGTTCGAGATGAACTCCGACCCGACGCGCCGCGGCTACCTGGCTTACAGGAGACAGGGGGGCGCGATGTTGGTCGCGCGCTGCGTCGGCCACGCGCTGAAGCAGCGCGGGCTTCGGAGCGTGTCGGAGCTTCTCGACGTGCCCAACGCGTTCGCCTGCGCCCCGATGAAGTGGCTCGACGAGGCGGCGGAGGAGATGGCAGACGCCGTTGGCTGGGCACTCTTCCACGATCGCATCCACCGCCGCGCCGTGGAGGTCGAGGCGCGCGGCGAGGCGCTGCGTTGCCCCATGGGCACCTGCGAGGCCCCAAGGAGTCCACGGTGGCTTTCAGAGAACCCGCGCAACGACGGCGCGCCCACCGCGCGGCTCAGGACGACCTGCTCATGTACGAGAACCCATCCTGGAGTTGCCTGCATCATGCGCGGCGGCGCAGTTTGCCGACGACTTGGAGAAGAGGCGCGTTGGACTGACTGGCCTGGCGTCGGGCGCCCATGCGATCATCGACGAGAGCCGGGCCATCCCGGCCAACGAGCTCGAGAAGGGGGGGCGAGACAGAACATGGAGAAGTGCGAGCTGGTCACGGAGCTCAAGCAGACTGAGAACCGCAAGTTCAAGACTCAGCTGGCGAATGGCTCTGCTCGCGTGCTTCCACATGCTCGTCACCGTGGCGGGCGGCGCGTCTTGAAACGACAACGCGAAAGTCGAGGTCGGCTGTCGCGTCGGCGCGCTGAAGAAGGGCTGGCTCGACAGGGGCAGATCCTCGTTCGCGAAGAGCCCCCGCGAGCTACTACGACAACTATTGCTTGTGTCAGTTGTGGAGGCTGCTCTCTTTGGCGCGCGCAGTCATTCCCTCTCGGAATATGAGCTTCACCGCGCGGGCGCGCAGATCTGCAAGAAGTTGAGGACCCCCCAAGGCGGGGCGCAGGTGGCGCACGATATGCACGCCAGGGTTCTCGCCAAACGAGGAGCTGATGAAACGCCGGGGAGTTCTTCCTGCACGCGCGGCCCCGGCGATGCAATGCGCGCGCTGGCGACGAGACGCGGCGCGACACCCTCTCGCGCATCAGTGGGCGTTTGCCGCGGCGCGGGGCCATCTGGAGGGCGCCCGCCCCCCATCGACGCGGAAGGGGAGCCGGCGGCGTCCGCGAGCCTTTTCGCCAGGCAGTTCACGCGAGATCTCACGCTTCCGGGGGGCACCAGCGGCGACGAGGACTTCTTCGAGGAGTTGGCGATCGTCGACCGAGCGCGGCAGGAGTTGCGGAGCCGCGAGGAGGTGTCCAAGGCCTTTCTGAAGGCGGATGCGAAGCTACTCGAGGCGTCGCTGACGAGGGGGGGCCAGCCGCAGGAGAAGCTGGCGCCCAAGGCTCGCGTGACGGATGGGGGGCCCAGGATGAGTGCGCATGCGAGTTGCTGAGGGTGCAGGGCGTCGTTTGCGGCCTGCGCTTCGACTCGCTGAAGGAGCTGGTGGCGCACGTGACGAAGGCTCGTGGTGGGGGTGGCGAAGGCTCGCGGCGGGGGCCATGGCGTTGCGCGCCTGCTTAGGCGCCGCGCGCCCACGAACCAGCGCGCGAACTTTGGGAGCGCGTTTGCTTCAGAAGATAATGCGAAGCAACGTGTTCGAGCTTCGCGGGGCATCGGGCGCCGCTGGCCTCGGGGGGGGGGGAAGGGGGGGGGGGGCGTCAAGCATGGGGGTTAAACGTCCCCTCTGAGATTATACATAGCACGCGCGGGCTCGGGCTTGCTAGCCTTGCAGAATGCCGCGCGCGCTCGCGAAGAACACTTGCCTCGCCCTGTTCCGCGGCGTCTCGCGGGGCGCCACGCCCGCCACCCTCAAGGCGACAGAAGGAGCCGTTGGAGAGGAGGACGCAGGCCACCGCGTCAAGCCACGCACCGAGGACGAGGGAGGCAGCAAGGACAGGCGGCTCAAAGGCGTCGGCGACAAAGGGCTTCGTCGGCTCCTGGTCGCGATGGTGAAGCAGCTCCTGAGGCGCTCACAGGGGATGCGCGAGCTCGGCAGGCGCCGATTCGACACTTTTCTTCGCCTTGCCGATGGACTCGAAGCGACGGAGATCTCAGAGCAGACGCACAACGATTCGACGGCGGCGAAGAAGAGCGGGAAATGACCTCCCCACGGAGCACCGCAAATCCGAGCACTCGCGGGACTGAGCATGGATATACGTGAGCGGCTCGACACACACGGCGTGGAAGAGAAGATGAAGATGATCAGAATGTGCCGTCTGGGCAGGACGCACGACAAAGACGACAAGAGGATCGCCTGCGTGCTGCGCGAGCAGCGGTGGCGCCAGATGGCGAACCAGAGCTGCGTTCAGGCGGGGGTGGGCCGCAAGCAGGGCAAGGTTCCGGCATCTTTCATGCTGCGGGAGTTGCAGGAGTACGTGGGCCAGCTGATGCAGTAACAGAGCAAGTACGTGCGCCTGCAACGGGGCACGCGCGGAGGCGCAAACCTGCTGCTGATGTACTTGAGCGGGCGCGCGAGCCCGCCGCCGCAGGCGCTCCTGCGGCTGCTCTGCCTGTCGGCACCCCCGCCGTGGAGCCGAGTGTTTCGCTTGAGAATAGTAGCTTTTCTTCCTCCTCCGCTCGGACCTGGGGGGCCCTTGGGGCTCTTCCTGACCAGTGTCGAGACGTGTCTCGCCGTGGCTCCGTAGACCCCCCCTTCCTCCTCTTCGAAAGTGACGGGGGCCCGGGGCACTTCGGCGCAACCCGCCAATGCCGCGGTAGCCCCTGAGGGGCCCCTCACTCCCAGTGCCCTTGTGGCGTCTATCGGAATCGAGCGGGGAAGCACCCGCTGGCACACTCTTATGAAAAGTGATACGTAGGTTGCGCTCGATGTTGAGACGCACGAGGCAATATATTCGTTTGTCAAGTCGGCCGTAACTCTCGAGTCTGTCGGCGGGACATGCCGAGGGGCCACTGTCGGCTATAGGTTCGGCCCCCTCGCCCTGCATTTCGCTGGTCGTCTCGGTCCAAGTCACCGCGCGCCGCCTCTCGTTTGTGAGATGCGTACACCAGAGTGTCTGAATCTCGAATCCTCGGCACAAGGTTCGCAGGAGCCCCATCAGCCACCACAAGGATACGACATCCTTATAGGGGCCAACGGCGCGTAATGAAACAAACATCAACATCATCGCCAACATCCTCATCACCATTAGCACACTCATCATCACCAGCATCCTTGTAACCATCCTCGGCAACAGCAGAAGGGTCGTCACCATCTTCAGCCGCACCTTCATCATCACCATCATCATCGTTATCATCAGCATCGCCACCAGTACCTTCATCATCGTCGTCATTAGCAGTAGCATCATCGTCACGTCGTCATCATCATCATCATCGTCATCAGCAGCGTCAATACCATAATCGTCATCGCCAGTGTTCTGCTCATGGTAACCGTCATCATCGTTCCCATCATAACCATCATCGTCGTCATCCGCATGACATCATCACCAGCAGCTGCATCATCCACATCATCAACAACTGCATCATCAACACCGTGAGCATCAACATCATCATCGTCAACATCGTCATCACCATCCATATGATCATCGTAATTTCCAGTATCATCATCATAAGCAGCACCAACATCATCATCATCATCAGCAGCAGCATCATCATCATCATCAGCTGCAGCATCGTTGACGTCATTTCCACCGTTACCAACGTCTTCACCAAGCTCGAGGAGCACGCGCCAGGCTGGCTTCGGCGAGAAGGCCGTCATTGGGGCGCGTCCCATCCGGCCTGAACTTTCGCCCAAGGAAGTGAGCTGATGACGGGGGCCAGCGGTGCTCAAGACCAACACGACGCGAGCGCGGTGACGGTACGCGATCAGCTCAGAACACTTTACAGACTTGGCCACGAGGTGCGTGGGGCACGTGGCATGCGCCATGTTTTGGCCAACCGGGACCAGACACCCATGTCCGGTTGATCACTTTCCGCGGCACACGTGGAAATTTCGGCAACGAGACGATGAAGGAGGTGCATGTTTTAGTCAATCACAGCGGCAGTCACAATCTTTTCTGGCACTTGGCGAACGCAAAGCAGACCAAGGACACCAGGTCTGGGCGGCAGCCCGCTTCGCGGCAACCACAGCGGTCTTCACGTAAACCAGCGAGAATGTCGCGGGGAGTGTCATCCTTCCAGCCTTTTTGGCCACCTAAGCTCAATGGCAAGGGCGAGGACGAGCCAATTCTCCTCGACAGCGTACAGTCGGGGCCCTGAAGAAGGAACCCTTTTCGTTCGGGAGGGGCTCCGTGTTCCTTAGTTGTTTTGCAGTGATCCTAGGGTTGTCCTGAGGTTTTCCATGGACAATCGAAGTTCATCTTGTGGGAGAAATGGGCCCCGTTCCTTATTTAGGGTTCCTTAGGTCAACGCCCCGACTGTAGACGACGACCTGGATCAGAGCATCGGCAGCAATCACCTGATCAGCAGCGGCTCGGCGATCCCATGGGGGGTGCCCCACGGGAAAACTCCTGCGCCGGCCAGCTCCTCCTCCTCCTCCTCTTCCTCCTCCTCCTCCTCCTCCTCCTCGGAAGGATTGATCGGACGGTGTCCAGCAAATTCTACGCGCACCCTCTCCACACTCACCTTCCTTCTCGAGCTCTTCGTCGGGGCCGCCCACGGCGCTGCAGCCAGCCAGACCAGCGTCACCGGTGCCAACGCTGCGAGCACGGGGGGGCGAGCCGGTGGGCTCCGTCCGACTCTGGCGCCGAAAGCGCAGATACCACGACCGACAGGACATTGCCACCCCACCTCCGCCGCCTCCAAGGCTTGATGCAAGCAGGTCCAGCACTCGAGCGACGGACTCACAGGATGGGGATTCTTCAGTAGACGTGATGGCCAAGATGCCGCCCTCCCTGGCAGAGGGCTGGGCAAGCCGAGCCAAAACTACGTCAGCAACGGTTCCGTGAGCAGGATCGCGAAACCCCGGCAGCGCCCGCGTCCCCCCCATGGGCTTCCGCAGCCGCGATCCCGCCTTCATCGAAGTAGAAAAAACGCCATGAACATAAACTTTTGGCGCTCCGCGCGAATCCAAGAAACTCGCGCGGAGCGCCAAACGTTTATGTTTGTTGTTGTTTGTTTCTCTTACTTCAGCCGCCCGGCCCCCCCTGGGGGGGGGTCCGAAGGGCTTAGGCGACCCGTCCTCCTTATCCTCCTCCTCCGGCTCCTCCTTCTCCTCCTCCTCCTCCTCCTCCTCCTCCTCCTCCTCCTCCCCCTCCTCCTCCACACCCTCCTCCTCCTCTTCCTCCTCCTCCTCCTCCTCCTCCTCCTCCTCCTCATCCTCATCCTCATCCTAATCCCCCTCCCTCCTCCTCCTCCTCCTCCTCCTCCTCCTCCTCCTCCTCCTCCTCCTCCTCCTCCTCCTCCTCCTCCTCCTCCTCCTCCGGGTCGCCTACGGCCCTGGGGGAAACCGTGCAGCCCCCCCCCTCCCCACGACCCAGCACCAGCTGCAGCGCCCACCACCCGACGCGGTGCGATCTCCGTCCTCGGCCGCGCCGCCCGGCAGAGCAGCTGCTGCAAGACGGCCTTATTGCCTCAGCCTCTCCTCCCAGAGGCACAGAAGTTGCTCCACAGCCTCCTCCTCCTCCTCCTCCTCCTCCTCCTCCTCTCCTCCTCCTCCTCCTCCTCCTCCTCCTCCTCCTCCTTCCTCCTCCTCCTCCTCCTCCTCTCCTCCTCCTCCTCCTCCTCCTCCTCCTCCTCCTCCTCCTCCTCCTCCCTCCTCCTCCTCCTCCTCCTACTACTACTCCTCCTCCTCCTCCTCCTCCTCCTCCTCCTCCTCCTCCTCCTCCTCCTCCTCCTCCTCCTCCTCCTCCTCCTCCTCCTCCTCCTCCTCCTCCCCCTCCGCCTCCTCCTCCTCCTCCACCTCCTCCTCCTCCCCCCCTCGCCCTCCCCTCGGGTCGCCTACGGCCCCGGGGGAAGCCGTCCACGCGGCGCATCCCGGGAGACGGCCAGGGAGTACGAGGACGACCACGACGAGAAGGGCCTCAAGACGGGGTTTGGCGGAGGTCCGTGCAGCTGGCACGACGAGGGCCAGCTGCTACGGGACGCGCCCCGCGAGGAAGACTCTGGAGCCGCAGTGGGCTCGGTCCTAGCCGGCGGCAGGGCCCCCAACACGATCCCTGAGGCGCTCGCCGACTCCAGCGCGCAGACTCGTCGCCGACACCGAGGCGAAGGAGCCGGAGCTCACGAGCCCACGTGGCCCCCGCAGACTTCGGCGTGGCTTGGCAAGGAGCGTCGCTGGCGGGTGATGCGTCCTGAAGTCTCAGCCGCCATGACGGTGCCCATTTCAGCAGGGCTCGACCCACGACGCCCGGGTCCAGAGACAACGACGACAGCCAGGCCACCTCCGCCGGCGCGGCAATGCGGCGGGGTCGGCAACGCGGCGAGGCCATCACGGCGCAGGAGGACGCCCGTGCACTCTTCAGCCTCGACGCTGGCGCGGCTCTCGCGAGACGCCGGACCTTCCACGGGCCGTCTGGCTTGACGGATGGGCCTCCTCGCGCGGTGCAGTTCGAGATGCATCCCGCTGACATCGAGTTGGCGAGAAAGATCCTAGGCTACGGTAGCTTCGCGTCGTGGCGATGCGGCGGCAGCCCCAGCGCCGGCGTTCCAGATGGAACGCCGCCAGTGGCTTAGGATCCGCCCATCTGGAACAGCCTAGCCGCCGAAATGGCGCCGAAATTGTCGTCGGCGTCGTACGTCCTCGTCGTACGTCGTCGTCGCTGTCGTCGTCGTCCTGGGGTCTCAGGGTTGGGTTTCTTGTGGAAGGTTCTTGTGGTCGGGCCTCCACTGTACCCCACGCCCCAGGCCGGCGATGCTTGGCTCTGCCTCGCGACGCGGGCCACGGCGGCACACGCGAAGGCGTTCCAGCGACGCGAAGGCAAACCAACAGCCAGGACCTTGAGCGCTTCGACCTTGTCTTACGCTGGGCCTGCCACTACAAGGTTCGCAGACTGTTCGGAGAAGTGCCGAGGCGCCTCGGACTTCTTGGGGCCGCGGCTGCCGCCTTCAAGGCGATTCGTGACGAGTCCGTGAAACCCGCAGACGCGGCTGCGCCGTCCTCCTCAGCTTTCTGGGTCTGCGACTCGACTCGACACTACAGGCCTCGGAACAAATTAGCGAACACTCATGCCACATTCATCCGTCAACGCTTCCCCCTCCCCCCAATGTTCAAAGTTGGCGGTGGGTCTGACGAGATGTACTTCGACCGCAGTCCCTCCCGCGCGTGCCAACGTTGAGTTTGGGGGGGAGGGGGAGTGTTCAGTAATTGTTTCCCTCTACCGTAGCGTCTTCAGGTCGTGCCTGCAGCATCCTTGCGTTCCAGTGCAGACGTCAGCGCTGGAGCTCGCTCGACCTTCAGTTGCGAGCTGAATGGCCTGGGGGGCATATCCTGTCGGACGACCTGGAGAGTGCACCACTTTAACGTCCAGGCGACGCAGCAGCCAACGCTCGGATTACGCTCCACTGCCTGCCCGCCACAGAGAGGGGGGGGGAGAGGGAGAGCGAGGGATGATTCGCAATGCCGCCACCCAGCTTGCCCAAGCGCGCGTGCGGCCTTCCTCTGCCGCGCTGCGGCGTACAGAAAAAAAATTGTCCGCCACAGATGTGGACAAGCTAGCGGAGGATAGCCTGAAGCGGCACGTCCACTCTCTAGAAGGGCGCCTGCAGTCTGGCATCCCGCGATTCGCGAGCACCGCACAGCACACACACAAACACACAGACCACACGCACCACACGCACACGCACCACACGCACACACACGCACACACGCACGCACACATACACACACATACACACACACACACACACCGCGACCAGTACTGCAAGACCCTCGCGAACGGCCACAGGCATGCAACTGACAGCACAGTGGGCCGCAGCACCTGGGAGTCTTGAAGGATACCTCGTAGCAGGTAGCGGTCGCGTCAGTCTGGGGCGGCGAAGGGGAGGTGATGAGTAGGGGGGCTGGATATCATGGCAGGGACCATGATATCTTCCCAGATGTCATTGCGCCTCTTCTTATTCCAATGCGTCCCTGACATGCCGCCGGCCATGATTTGCGCCCCCCGCTCTTGGACGCCCCCCGCTTGAACGCCGCCGAGTCAGAGGAGATCTTGCGAGCACGGCGGTTATGCAGGGAGATGACGGCGAGGAGCTCGGGCATAAAGAGGGCAGCCAATGCATGTGAACACGCAGGATCAGACATGGACGCGCGGTTGATGAGGAAGGTAGTTCAGAGGCGCAGGCGGTCACGATATTGGTTGTGCGATATATATAGAGAGAGAGTGTGTGCAGGAAACAGGCAGCCACGAAATGTGTGGTATTGCCTTGCGTATGTGTTGTTCTTTCTCGTCGTCAGTTTCTTTCTCCTAGCGGCCGTGCGCAAGATGTCACGATGTAGGCATGTCGATGCGATGAAACAGTATACGCAATTTGCGGTGAAGTGTGGGCGCCGTTTTTTGCATTGAAACGCGCTTTCGCGTCACAAGGCATCGCGGCATGTATGCCCGCTTTGCCACCATACACGCATTCTGTGTGCGAGGAGTCATGGCAGGCCACACCAGCGATCATGTTGTCGATTCGTCATTTTCCCAGTTGTGCCTGAGCACGGAAGGCCAGCGCCAGGTAGGAGGAGAGCGCGTTGGGATACTCCAGGTCACCCGCAGGGGCGCAAAGGCCATCGCGCTTCGCGCACCGCGGCTTGGGTTGGAGAGGCGCCCCTGTCCATGGCGGCAGCGCGAGGTCGCGAAAGCAATCGCGCATCGCGGAGCGCTGCGCGAAGCTTGGTGCCCTAGGCTCCTCCTCCTCCTCTTCCTCCTCCCTCTCCTCCTCCTCCTCCTCCTCCTCCTCCTCCTCCTCCTCCTCCTCCTCCTCTCCTCCTCCTCCTCCTCCTCCTCCTCCTCCTCCCCCCTCCCCCCTCCCCCCTCCTCCCTCCTCCCTCCTCCCTCCTCCCTCCTCCCTCCTCCCTTCCCGCCACCACCACCACAACCACAATTCAGTCAACCCACACAGTAAGGATGAGTGGCTTTCCAGGGTCACCCTCGCATCCTTCCCCTTCGACCCATCCCTGGCCACCTTCGCTGGGCCTTTGCACCATTATCGCGCATCCTTACTATACAGTGGGGGCGCGCATCAAGAAGCCAGATGCTTTTCGTCAGGATATCCTGAGTTTCTTCGCTCCTCGCGCTGCGCGGTGACCTCCCGCAGCCGTTGAAGGAGCTGCTGCGTTCAGGGTGCTCCAGGTTTCTCCTCAGGTGCACCTCGCGCACGGGTTCTTAGGGTTAGGTTTCTTGCGAGGGTTTCTTGCGGTCTCGCCCGCACTGTATGGGTTGACTGCACTCCGCACCCTTAAGTGTATCCCGCCTCCCTCCACGCGGGTTGCCTCCCCCGCGGCACTCTGCGCGCGCTCCAGCTGCGGAGCCCTCCTCCGGCAGGGGAGCGGAGCGCGGCAGCGCATGATTCAAAACAGCCATTTGTTTCCTCCTCCTGCTCCTCCTCCTCCTCCTCCTTCTGCTCCTCCTCCTCCGCCGTTCTCTCACACACACACACCCTCGCTCTCTATGTTTTTGTCTCTCTCTCTCTCTCTCTCTGTCTGTATATATATATATATATATATATGAGACGTTTCAAACGATGGTCTTACCTTCGAGGATCGAAGGAGTTGCCATCTCTTCCTCGGTGGCTATCTCTCTCTCTCTCTCTCTCTCTTTCTCCCTTCTCTCTCTATCCATCCGAGGCGTTCCAACCGGGGCCTCTGCCTTCGAGGCTCGAAGAAGTGACCATCTCTTCCTCGGCGGAGGGCGGTGGAAGTAAAGCGGGGCCGCCTCCGCCAGCGGAAGCCGGCGGAAGGGCGGCGGAACGTTCACCACCCACCAAACTAGCCCAACCCAACCCGAAGGTCTCGATTTGCCCTCCATTTCCAGTTGGGGGGGGGTCGGGAAACATCGAGAAAACACCTATGGAATCCGTACCCCCCCACCCGAAAATTCGGGTCTTCGGGTTGGGTTGGGGTGGTCTGGTAGGTAGTCAAACGTTGCGAAAGTGAAAAGCGCGTCCCCAAGAGGTGTCAACATGTTCAGGCTCAGGGAATCCAGAATCCGCCACATGTAGATTCATAGGTGTGCATGTATAAGCGGATTATAGGTGTGCGTGTATATGCATACGCTTGTGCATACGCATGTTGCTACCTGTGTATAGGTGTACATGCGTTTATGAGTACATATAAACGTGGGTGTATATGTATACGTGTATATAGATGTGAATGTACATGTACATGTATTCGTGTGTATATATATAAGTTACGTATACGTATACGATGAATGTGTAGTGTGTGTGTGTATATGTGTACGGTCAAGTGGTTGCCGCATGTACTCCAAAAGCGCCACCCGGCGCTCGGTTTTTCGCGCTTCATTCGGCCCCACCAGTCCATCCAGCAAGGGTTCCAGGCGTCGTTTTGTTTTGGGAAGGGCAAAAGCATACAGTCCAGGACTGAAAGTGAAACATGTATATGTTCGCGGAATTGTCGAAGGGGGGGAGGGATGAGAAGGAGGAGGAGGAGGAGGAGGAGTGCAAACCGAAGAAGCATCAATGATGTTGGAGTAAACCCTCCCTCCAAGCTCCCTCTTCACAGGCCCCTACAACGGTTCATGTTTTACTGAGGGAACTGCCTCGTCGGAAGACAACTGCTTGAAGACCCTGAAGCATGCCAAAACATTGTTCTCGGGATTCCAACGCCACATATCAACCTGACTGTTGCGTCTTGACGATCCTGCATCGAGGCACAACGCCATTCCTGGGACTTGAACACCGCGAATCAACATAACTTGTGCACCCCCCATAAGCCCCAATCCGTCCAGAACACCATTTCTGGTACGGTGATCATGAAAACCCGTGAAGCTATTGCAATGTAAATTGTGAAGACGAGTGTGCGCGGCGCTGATGCGACAGTCACAGTTTGAAAAAGAACCGCCCTCAATCCGTGAAACACTTGCAAATGTTTAAGACGAGTGTGCGCGGCGCCAAAGCGAGAGCCAACTTCTCAAAACCACTCGCCCTCAATCCGCGAAACACTTGCAAATGTTTAAGACGAGTGTGCGCAGAGCTCAGACGAGAGCCACATTTTGAAAATCACACCCTTTCAATCCGTGACACACGTGGAAATGTTTAAGACGAGAGTGCGCGGCGCTGAGGCGAGAGCCACATTTTGAAAGCCATCCGCCCTCTATATCTGTGAAACTGTTGTCAAGTTTGAAGCTTCAGAGTCATGGATGGTGAGGAAGTCTCAGGCGAAACGCCCGGCCCGCCCGAAGACTTGGTTTCCGGGTGCGACAGGGAGGTTATTGATAAGGAGAAGGAGTGGAGGAGGAGGGAGGAGGTAGGAGGAGGATTATAATGCATTGCAGCGGGATGAAGGGTCGACAGACCGCATTCGACTTGCCTGATCGAGACCCTACCAGACACTCGGGCCGTCCCCGAGCCATACTTGGTCCGCCTGCTGCTACGGCCTCCTCGCACGAGCTATTCCCCGCACTGTAGCGTAGATGTGTCTCGCCCGATCCCCAAACACTTGTGCCCACCTTTGCTGCCAACTGTCACTGAAAACATTGCGTCCCAACTCTGCGAAGCCCCCCCCACTCCGATGCAAGGATGCGGGCCAGCAGGATGATGAGGAGGAGGAGGCATTAGACTTTCGCGTTGAGGTAAGTGTGTGATGTTGGGGTCGCGTCGAGTCTCCTGGAAGCCCAGCCTCTTGCTAATTAAGCCAAGCCGAGCCCCCTCGCTGGCGCCGCAGCAGGCGCATCAGCCTCGTGCTCGACAGGCCGCAATCAGAAGCTGGTGTCAGAACGTAGTGTAGCTATTTTCTGGCCCCAACCAGGGCAAAACTCGAAGACACGTTAGACGAGAGTTCGTTTAGTTTTCGTGAAGTGGTTGCCTAATTGGTGGTGGATGAATGAATGAGAAGGAGGAGGAGGACGAGCAGAAGGAAGAACTATTCGACGAAACACGTTCCCAATCAGTTTCGGGTGAACCCTAGGTGGGAGGAGTAGGAGAAGGACGAAGAGGACCAGGAGGAGCAGGAGGAAGAGGTGGTAGGAGGAGGATGGTAGAGAAAGAAGGCGACGACAATGCAAGAGTCAAAACCATGAAGGCCTTCGCAGATCTTTCGCTCTTGGAGCATCTTGTAATCAATTCCGCGCCGTCTTGGGGCCATTTGGCGAGCTTTCGGAGCTCTCTTACGGCCGTCTTGGGGGCCATCGAGCAACAAAGAAGTCGGAGAGTCGCATCCTGGGACTCTCGCCTCGAGCACTCCATGCGGGATGCGCCTCCCAGCGCTGGAGTTTGTCCTTCCCTCTCCCTCCCTCCTCCATCCCCCCAATCATCCCCTTCATGCCCCACCCTCTTCCCTCCTCGCCCCGCTTCTCCATCCTCCTCCTCCACGCCGCCCTCCTCCCTCCTGCCAGCTCCTCATCCTCGGGCCTCCGGCTCTCCTCGTCCTTCCCCGCGCGTGCCCCGTCCTTCCCCTCCCCCTCCCCCCGCTCCCCTCCCCGACCCCCCTCGGGGGTCCCCGGGGTCTCCCCGTAGAGGCTCCCGACTCCTCCGGAGGCCCGACGGAGGCCGCACACCTCCGAGACCCGTCCCCATCTTGATGGCGTGGACCATTCCAGCAGGGAGTTTGAGCGCGTCCAGGCACATGAAAAGCCAGGCCCACCCCACAGAGGGGAAGGCCGCTGCGAAGTCGAAAAGCATGAGGAACGGGTGCTCGGCGGAGGGGAGGAGCCCGGCGATGCGGCCGTAGGTATCGAGGTGAGACCCTCGAGGATCGCTGGCAGCACCTGACGCCCCCACCCCTCCCCAGTGCTCCTGGCCTCGGCGCCCCTCCCCTCGTGGTGCCCCGTCCTCCTCCCCTCCTCGGGCCTCCTCCTCGTCCTCGACCCCCGCCGCCCCCGTCCTCGGCCTCCTCCTCGTCCTCGCCTCCTCCTCGCCCTCCCCTCCTCCTCGCCCTCCCCCTCCGCGTCTCCCTGCTCGCCCTCGATCCTCCCCACCATCGCCCTCCTCCTCCTCCTCCTCCTCCTCGTCTTCTTCCTCCTCCTCCTCCTCCTCCTCCTCCTCGTCCTCGTCCTCGACCCTCCCCGATGCTCCGCGGCGGGCCTCCCCTGCGGGTGCCCCAGCTCGGCGACGACGCCTGGCTGCACCACCCCATCGCGCCCCCGCAGCCCGCGCGCTGCGGCGGCGGACCTCCCGACGCCCCCGGAAGGCCGCCGCCGCCGCCGACGACGACGTTGACGACGTTGACGACGTCGACGTGCGACGTGCGACGTTCGACGTACGATGTACGACGGCGACAACGCCGACGACGACGACGATGACATACGATGAACTACGACGTACAACCACGTACGGCGTACGACGACGTACGACGACGACGACGACGACGACCACCACAACGATCACGAGGACGACGACGACGACGCGGGCGGATCATCGGCCGCTGCCCGTCGACGCTTCCGCCGCCCGCTGCCGCGGGCGGCGCAATTGTACGACGTGCGTCGTCGTCGTCGTCGTACGTCGTCGTACGCCGTACGTCGTCGTACGTCGTATTTCATCGTACGTCGTCGTCGTCGGCGTCGTCGTACGTCGTACCTCATACGTCGTGCGTCGCACGTCGCACGTCGCCGTCGTCGTCGTACGTCGTCGTCGTCGTACGCCGTCGTCGTCGTACGTCGTCGTACGTGGTATTTCGTCTTACGTCGTCGTTGTCTTCGTGGTCATCGTCGCTGTCCTGGTCGTCTTCGTGGTCGTCGTGGTCGTCTTCGTCATACGTCGTCGTACATCGTCGTACATCGTAGTTCGTCGTACGTCGTCGTCGTACGTGATCGTCGTCATCGTCGTCGTGGTCGTCTTCGTCGTACGTCGTCGTACGTCGTCGTACGTCGTCGTACGTCGTACGTCGTCGAACGTCGTCTTCGTCATCGTCGTCGTACGTTGTACGTGGTCGTCGGCGTTGTCGTACATCGTCGTCGTCTCGCCGTCGTCGTCGTACGTCGTACCTTGTCGCCCGTCGTCGTCGTCGTACGCCCTACTTCGTCGTAGGTCGTTGTCGTCGTACTTTGTCGTACGTCGGCGTACGTCGTCGTACGTCGTCGTACTTCGTCGTACTTCGTCTACGTCGTCGTGGTCGTCGTCTTCGTGGTCGTCGTGGTCGTCGTCGTCGTCGTCCTGGTCGTGGTCGTATTCGTCGTACGTCGTCGTCGTCGTACGTCATCGTCATCGTCGTCGTACTTCGTCGTACGTCGTCGTACGTCGTCGTCGTCTCGTCGTCGTCGTACGTCTTATCTCGTCGTACGTCGTACATCGTCGTACGTCCTACTTCGTCGTACGTCGTCGTCGTCGTTGTCGTCGTCGCCAAATATCAGACGATTTGATTTGTTCGATCTGGCGTTCTTTCTCGATTCTGGCCTCTCAGGCCGGTTCTCGGGCCCTATGCGTGGTCGCGTCGTCCGTCGCCGCCGTCGTCGTCGTCGCCAGATGTCCGACGATCTGCTTTGTTCGATCTGGGCGTTTCTGTTCGGTTTCGGCTTCCGTGGCCCGCTCTCGGGCGCGTGACCACATCAATGGGTCCAGGATGAAAAAATTCAGGAGGAAAAGAAACACACAGACACAGTTAATCCTCGATTCCCCAGAAAATATGGGAACATATGGGAAGTGGGGGGGAAGACAGAAACCCAGAAAATATGGGAAAATATGGGGAATCCTGTTATTTGTGTGTATTTATTTGTGTGTCCTTGGGCCCCATTGGAAATTACCCCAGCAGAGCACCGTGAAGAGGCGGGGTCGAGGAGTAGGAGGTCGGCTGTATGGGGGCAGCGGTGAGCGCACAGCCATGTGCACCGCAGCGTGTCTGTTTTACTACAGACCGTGGCCGTCCAGACCGCCAGTCTAGCGGGCATTGAGCTCGGCATCGCTCGGATGTGTGCATGTTTCTCTCGGCGAGAACCATCGAGGACCATCCTCGACCAACGAGCAAAAAAAAACACGCACGAAACCGAAAGATGCACGGGAAATGGACTTCCGAGCGACGGCGAGTGAGGCGAGTGCACGGCTCCTGAGTACAGCGTGAGGAAGCCTCGGGCGAAGCGTCTGCCGGACAGGGCGATCTCGACCAGGCGGTCCCGGGGCTCCCTGTCCCCGTCGTGGGACTCTTCTTCGGTCTTTGTGACCTTCTGGTAGAACCCTCCAGCGGCATGTTCTTACAATCAGTGGCTAAAATATCGGCTTTGACGCGACGCGCAGCGAGGACAGATTGGCCTGGCCGAGACTATGGAGCAGTCGACGGAGGAGAAAGAGGAGAGGCAAGCGGACTATGACAAGATGGACGGCAACGGTTGCGACACGGGTCGTTTGCCACTACGGTCTGCAAAGATATTATTTCTTGACGAGTCTCATGTTCTGTACGACGACGACGTTGCAAACGAAGGCACGGAGAAGTGCACGACGAAGGTCGATCCGGATGATGCGGCGACTGCGTGGGAGCACAACGACACACGCACACACACACACACTCACTGGCGAGCTTAACTTTGGTGGTTGAGGTGACCAGGAGACGGCCCGCGAAAGGTATCGAGCAAACTTGAAAAGCACGGGACGCGAGACTTGGCGAATACGAGGGGGAACAGATGTACAGTCAAAACTCATGGTAAGGACGCACGGATGGTGATCGCTTGTTTATTAATTGTTTTGCCGATCGGCGCGGGCCCCCGCACCCCCCCCCCTCCCTTCTCCCCATGGAGTAGAGCTTGGCTGTTTTTCGGCGCCCGCTCCGAGCAGGCGGGGCCCCCACAGCAGGACGCACTGCTGCAAGCGGTCGCGCGAGTCAGAGCTCCAGAGCCAGACCCCCCCCCCTCTCCCTCCCTTCCGCCCCGCGTCGAGACGCCGAAGACAAAGAAAAACGTTCACATGTCCTTAGGGTACCCTTGCGTCCTCTCCTCTGCGGCCCCTCCTCCGCGGGCCTCGCCAGCCAGCCCTTGAGGGTGTGTTGGCAGTCCGCCGCCCACAGAGTGCCACCCTCCCCCGCCGCCCTCACCGCCCGTCCCCACTCCAGATTAGTCGGACCTGTCTCTCTACAGGAGGAATATTGAAAACTGATCAGAATAGCCTGGAAACGATGTTTAACTATGTTCGGCCATTTGGGAGTATTTTCGGCTATGCTTGATTTGGCTTCCAAAATCCGCCTGCAGGGGGACACGACCGTCGCCACTCTAGATTTCGACCGTGCCAGCGAGCCAGAGGAAGCAGCAGCGGAACACGCAGCAGTGCCCCGAGGCGCTGCTCCGAGCGGTGCGAGAGCGCAGAGGGCTCCTCCTCTTCCTCCTCCTCCTCCTCCTCCTCCTCCTCCTCCCAGCTTCGCCAAGCCCGACGTCCTCGCGATGCCGCTTTGGACGGATGTGGAGGTCCCCATCGGCATCGAGAACTACTTGGTCGCCACCCTCTGGAGAACGGCGTCTATCACTGTGACAGTGCAGAGACGCGCACATCGCGAACTTTGCGACACCGCCTACGACCAGCTCCCCATCACCACTGCACTGCAAGGCGTGTGGTGCAACGATTGCTGGGAGATCAAGACCGCCATCGTCCAGCGCTTCGAGGGTGTCACCAATTCCACCTTCTTCGCCGACTGCAAAGGATCACATCTCAAACGCCTGACACGGACTGCTGGGCCCCGACCCCGCGCACGAGCCGCCATGATCGCCAGCCACAAGCGCGCCGCCAGAGCAGGATAGCAAGCCATCCGTCAACGCCACGCCCCCCACCTATCTCCACAACCTGATCGCCACCAACATCGCAATCTTGCCAAGATCACGCCGCAGAAAGACTACATGAAGTCGCTGAACGAGCAACTCTACGTCGACACCATGCCTGACATCATCAAGCGCCGCCTGATCGCGTGGTACACTATACTAAATCCTGCTCGCCAACTTACACGCGAACCGCCATCTGGACCGCGACGTGAAGCTGAACGAGCCCAAGAGCGTCTTCTGAACAGGGCGCGCCCATGGGCCGCGCACTGGCTGCCTGACCTCCTGATGAACGACCGACGCATCAACAACCACGAGGACTGGATGCAGTGGTGCGTCACCTACTTGTACGAGTTGCTCGGAACCGACCTGTTCCAGCCGTTGTACACCACCGACATCCAGCGACACCGCATCGCCGTCGATATGTGCACTCAGGCGTGGGACGCCAGCGGCCCTGGACGCATTCTCCTGGAATGCCGCCTGACCCGCCCAGAAGCACAGAGCGAGCCGCCACGCAGCCGATCGCCACGCAGTCGTACCTCGGTGCTCAGTTACGAGGCCGCCCAACACCGTGCCCGACGCCGATGGATCGCCCACATCCTGCCCCTGCTGGAGCCCGACGCCGACCCTGACGACATTCACCACGACGACGACGACGACATGGGCGCCGAAGACCCACCTGCCGACGCCGACGCACAACGTGATCTCCTTCAAGTCCAGCAAGTTCCTGATGATCTCCCCGCTCGGTGGACGCGCCTCCGCAACCACCTCGCGACCCTGCCGCCCGCCAGGCTGTGGAGCGCCCTGAAGGTCCTCACAGGCGCGTGGACGACCTCGCACATAATGCACGTGCTCCCGACCAAGCGCCCATGCCATTCCGGATGCCCGCACGCCGACGACAACATCCAGCACTACCTCATATGCGAATGGATGTGGCACCAGCTGAGCTTACCGCGCGGCCAGCTGAGCACCAACATCATGACGACGCTCGGCCTTCCCGAGCTGACCGAGCCGTTCCATGGCGAGAACGGCATCCCCAACAGCATTGCCAGGCTCTCCGTGGCCACCAGGACGTACCACCTGACGAAGGACTACGGCATTTCGATGTCATACAACAAGCAGACGACTGCCGTTGCCGCCGCTCGCCGAGCCCTGAAGCTGCCCGCAGATCAGTCGGGCGGGGCTGGCGCGCCGTAGCGCGGCTCACAGACGGACGCGCCCTCTCAGGCGACGTTCGCTCCCCCTCCTCCTCTTCCTACTCCTCGTCGTCCTCCTCATTCCCTACTGTTCCCCCTCCTCCTCTTTCTCCTCCTCCTCCTCCTCCTCCTCCTCCTCCTCCTCCTCCTCCTCCTCTTCATTAGCATCTTCCTCGTCATCACCACCACCAGCACCATCACCACCGTCGCCACCACCACACCATCAGCATCAGCACCGTTGCCGTCATCACGTTCTCTCCGGCGCGCGCGCGCCCCGCAGGCAGCTGCCCAGCTGGGGGTGCGCGGGAGGCGTCGAAGTCGCCGCGGGGAGGCGCCGGGGGGGGGGGCAGGCCAGGGGGGGTCGCGGCTGCCCTGCGAGAGGGGAGGGGCGAGGGGGGGTGGGGGGCGAGGGGGAGGAGGGGGGGAGGGATTAGGAGGGGCAGGACGAAGAGGGGGAGCAAGGATGAGTAGGAGGAGGAGGAGGAGGAGGAGGAGGAGGAGGAGGAGGAGGAGGTGGAGGTAAGACTGGGCCCATGAGGCTCGTGTATTGAATTCTACCGCGGGGGCACTTCATGATCCCTCCCTGAGCGTAGGCCGAATGTGGGCCCACACCGACCTTGTCCGCGAAACCCTCGACGCAGCTCTCCGCCTCCACGTGAAGGCACGGCACAGGCTCCACGACGAACTCAGCCACTGGCCCCGAGCGCCGCGTAGCCCCGCACGAGCTGGGCATGGAAGAGGATCGCGAACCCCTCCTCGTCGACGCCCTGGGGCGAGCAGTCGCCGTCGCTCCCATCGTAGATGAAGGCGGCCGCCCACGGCCCAGGGGTCCGCTCCGCCAGCGTCGGCGCCTCCGCGACCACGTCGAAGGCCTGGCCAGCAGCGCCCTCGCCACCAGGAGGGCAGCGACCCCCCGCGGGGGGCCCCACGGACGGCGCCGCCCGCGGCCCGCGAGGCGCGATCCAGGCGCGCACGCCGCCGCGCGAACGGCTGCGCATGGCCCGCGGCACGCTGCCGCTCGGCAGGGGCCTCAAGCAGCTGCCTGTGGGCCATGGCCGTCCAAACCGCGCCGTCGCCCTCCGCCTCGCTCGCCGCTTCGTCGATCCCCAGCTGCCCGAGGCCCTCCTCCGAGAAGGGCGGCAACTGCGGCATCTCGCCAGCCATCTGCACGGACAGCTCCACGCGTCCGTCCAACGCCTGGACGACGCCGATCTTCTCGGACGCCTCCTCCTGCAGGCGCTCTGGCACGAAGGGCTGTGCCGAGCTGTGGAGGGGCGTCTGCACCAGGTACGTGTTCGTGGGCTCCGCGCCCACCTCCTCTATGCCCAGCTCGTCCAGCAGTTGGCCGACGCGGTCCGCTGGGCGGTACGGCGAGGCTGCCGTCCGCAGCGGCGTGCGCACCGCAGGCTGCGGGGCGCGGCAGCGGCGCGCTCCCTGGCCCAGCCGAGGACGTTTCTGCGCCTTGGCGATCGAGTCGACCGCGGCCGCCTCTGAATGGAGCGCCACGACGTTGCGGCGGAGGACTGCGAGCCAATCGGGCGGCTCGCCTCGGACCAGCGCGGCAAGCGCTGGCAGCAGGGCCCACACGCGGCCCGCCGTGGCCGAACCCCCGACAATGAGATCCAGCGCCGCCGCCACTTCGCGCAGCTCCTCCTCCTCCTCCTCCTCCTCCTCCTCCTCCTCCTCCTCCTCCTTCCTCCTCCTCTCCTCCTCCTCCTCTCCTCCTCCTCTCCTCCTCCTCCTCCTCCTCCTCCCCTCCTCCTCCTCCTCCTCCTCCTCCTCCTCCTCCTCCTCTCCTCCTCCTCCTCCCCCCTCCTCCTCCTCCTCCTCCTCCCTCCTCCCCCTCCCCCTCCTCCTCCTCCTCTTCCTCCTCCTCCTCCTCCTCCTCCTCCTCCTCCTCCTCCTCCTCTCCTCCTCCTCCTCCCTCCTCCTCCTCCTCCTCCTCCTCCTCCTCCTCCTCCTCCTCATCATCATCCTTCTCTTTCTCCTCCTCCTCCTTCTCTCCCCCTCCTCATCCTCCTCCTCCTCCTCCTCCTCCTCCTCCTCCTCCTCCTCCTCCTCCTCCTCCTCCTCCGGGGCGGCTCCGCCCGCGCCATCCCAAGCGGATCCGCGCGCGCGCGCGCGCGGAACACAGGCTTGAGCGGCGGAGGAGGCGGAGGAGGAGGAGGAGGAGGAGGAGGAGGAGGAGGAGCAGGAGCAGGAGCAGGAGAGGGAGGAGGAGGAGGAGGAGAAGGAGGAGGAGGAGGAGGCGGAGGAGGAGGAGAAGGAGGAGGAGGAGGAGGAGGAGCCGAGGCTGCCAAACCGTGCCACGGACGCAGTGCGACGCGCGCCGTGCCGCGTGGGCCTGGGCGCCGTACCGTGAGCGCTGTGCCCGCCTGGGGCGCCATGCCGTTCCAGCGCTGAGCCGAGGTCATCGTGAGGTTGCGCCATGCCGAGAACGCCGTGGCATCGGCAGTGGCATTGGCAGTGGCATCGGCACCGTGCCTTGGGCGCCTCGCCGCTGGCAACGTGCCTCTCAGTGGGCGTGGTGTTGCGCTGTTCGCGCCACGGATGAGCGAGTGAGGTGGTGAGTCGTGTGTGTGCTCTTTTGTGTGTCCCTTCTTGGTGCCGATTCTTCGTGGCCCGCCCAGCACAGAAATGCTGTAAGCCCATGAAGACCCCGCGTATAACGTCGGCAAAACTGAAGTTATCTCAAGATCACCTAGTCTTTGCCCATGATGGGAACTACCTTGGCAAACTTGCGACGTGTACATGTGTGACCATAGACCTTGCGCCTCAGCCTCTTCCGCCCTTCATCATCCCTCTCCCATCCTTCCGCCCCGCCCCCTAGCAGGAGGAGGAGGAGGAGGAGGAGGAGGAGGAGAAAGAGAAGGGGGAGGAGGAGGAGGAGGAGGAGGAGGAGGAGGAGGAGGAAGAGAAGGAGTAGGAGGAGGAGGAGGAGGAGGAGGAGGAGGAGCCCTCGCTCCCTGTTCCCGCACTTGCTATCCAGTCGTCCCCTCGTCACTCAGTCCCCTCCTTCACCCTCTCCATGCTCCTCCACCCCAGCCTCTCTCTCCCCCTTCCCATTCTCATTGACTCCCTCCCAGAAGAAGTGATAATGGGAAGAGAAGGAGGCTGGGAAGGGGGAGAAGGAGGAAGAGGAGGAAGAAGAAGAGGAGGAGGAGGAGGAGGAGGAGGGTACGGGGGACGGGGGAGGGGGGGTGGACGAGGAGGAGGAACAACAATGCAGCTACGTTCCTTTGCGGTCTCCTCCGCTTCTCCAGCGTTGCGTTGGCTTACAACTTCCATATGGCCGCTGCTGCTGCACGCTGTTGCTGTCTTGCTTTTACTCCTTAGACGCTGCGGCCATTGCTTGCCGAAACTGGGGAAGCTAGAAACGGGTGCGATGTTTGGGATGGTGAGGGGGAAGAGGCGGGGAGCACGAGATCCTGGGTTCGGACGCCTCTCCTTCTATCTCTCTCTCTCTCTCTGGCTCTGGCTCACTCTCGCTCTCTCTCTCTCTCTTTCTCTCTCTCTCTCTCTCTCTCTCTCTCTCTCCCGTCTCCCTCTCTTTTCATATGTATATATAAATATATATGTTGTATCGCTATATGAATGTAGAGTGCTGAAATTCCTTGATCCTTGTATAACATATTCCCTGTGTAGCTTCTACCATCTGGGACCCTGCGACCCCCCTTTAAACGGGACCCCCAGATCCGTAACCCCGAAATGATATTGGGGGCAGCTTGGCCCCCGAGACACAAACCACATAAAATAAGAACGAACTCCCAGAACAGAGCGAGAATGAGGAAGCCTCTTTGTTTGGAGGCGTCTTGAGCACGTGCGCCCAAGTTAGTAGCCCTCTGGTGTTTCGAGCACGGCCAGCCCGTTTTCGGCGTCCTCTTGTCGCCGTGGGCGCGCGAGGAAGAGGAGGAGGAGGAGGAGGAGAAGGAGGAAGAGTTGGAGTTGGAGTTGGAATTGGAGGAGGAGGGGGAGGAGGAGGAGGAGGACGCGGAGCAGGAGGAGGAGGAGGAGGAGGAGGAGGACGAAGAGGAGGAGGAGAAGGAGGAGGAGGAGGAGAAGAAGAAGAAGCACGACGGCGACGAGGAGGAGGACCCCTGCCTCCCGAGAGAAGCCCCGCCCGCCCAGGGGCCCGAAGCCCCCGGGGGCTCAGCCCCCGCGGGCGTGCCGCCCTGGAGGCACCGCTGCCACGGGTTTGGGGGGGGGGGGCTCCCTCCTCGCGGCCTCCAGTCGCCCTCTCGCCCCCTCATCTTCCTCCTCCCCCTCCTCTCCTCCCTCCTCCTCCTCCTCCTTCTCCCTCCTGCTCCTCCTGCTCCTCCTCCTCCTCCCTCCTCCTCCTCCTGCTCCTGCTCCTCCTGCTCCTCCTTCTCCTCTCCTCCTCCTCCTCCTCCTCCTCCTCCTCCTCCTCCTGCCCCTCCCCCTCCTCCTCCTCCTCCTCCTCCTCCTCCTGCTCCTCCTCTCCTCCTCTCCTCCTCCTCCTCTTCTCCTCCTCCTCCTCCTCCTCCTCCTCCTCCTCCTCCTCCTCCTCCCCTCCTCCTCCTCCTCCTCCCTCCTCCTCCTCCTCCTCCTGCCTCCTCCTCCTTCTCCTCCTCATCCTGCTCCTCCTCCTGCTCCTCCTCCACCACCTCCTCCCTCCTCCTCCTCCTCCTCCCTCCTCCTCCTCCTCCCCCTCCTCCTCCTCCTCCTCTCGCCTCCCTCCCCGCCTCCTCCTCCTCCTGCTCCTCCTCCTTCTCCCTCCTCCTCCTCCTCCTCCTCCTCCTCTCCTCCTCCTCCTCCGCCTCCGCCTCCTCCTCCTCTCCTCCCTCCTCCTCCATCCTCTCCTCCTCCTCCTCCTCCTCCTCCTCCTCCTCCTCCTCCTCCCCCTCCTCCTTCCCCCTCCCCCTCTCCCCCTCCCCCCCTCCCCTCCCCCTCCCCCTCCCCCCCCCCTCCTCTGCCCCTCCCCTCATCCTCCTCCTCCTCCTCCTCCTCCTCCTCCTCCTCCTTCACTCGTCTTTTCAAGCTTGAGCCAGAAAGGTCAGCGGGCAAGCAACCGTCCCTGCTCTATTTCTTCATTCACAATTCCCTTCTATATGCATTGCGCCGGGAGGCTGGCAATATTATCCACAACCTAACACTGGTACCTGCAATGTCTCGCGTGGCTGAGCAGGGCGGCGCAAGCCGATGACGAAATATAATTAATTACGTCGGCAAGGTCGAAGGTCGACTGGTGGAACGTCGTTTCCACCAAGCAGAAATCAGTACAGGAGAGGTAGCTGCGGCTCTCCACATACAAGAGAAATATGGGCCCACGGTGGACCTGTCACGAGCAACCGACCTCGAAGAGGCAAGTCGCTGAAAAGAAATCACCAGCTATCAGGTCTGAATGTAGCTGGTGCCAGGGCGCGTGGTCAGAATGGCCACACCGCTCAGCTAGGATAAATATTCCATCATCACTGTATTAGTCCAGGTCATCCATGTCCGTGGGTGTCATCCTCTCAAGGTCGCCTTCGGTATACTCGTCCTTCCTCTTTGCCTTGACAGTCACCAACATTAAATGAGAAAACTTCAAATAGCTCGTCTCCAAGAAGTTCTGGAAGATCTCATCAGTAGCGCAGTGTTTCGTCAAGCTGTTGGCGAGCATGTCCTTCGTATCACACCAGAATGTGTGGCGAACCTTGTGAATTAGTCGTTTGTCTCGGAGAGAAAGTATGATGAGTCGTTGCGATCTGTCCTGAGGTACTCCTTTCATGCCCGTGCACAGTTCGTAGAGGTCTCGGCAGTCAGTCATCGTGTCGATTGGGATATCATAGCAGGCGCCGGCGTCTGCCTCGATAAGTTCTTCCAGTGTGGGCTGACTCGGCCAGGTCAGCTCAGTAGCTCGCATCGCAATCAGCTCGCAGTGGGTAAGACAGCCGTGCTGGCTGAGAGACTCCGCATGAGAAGTGCTGTGAGAAATCCTCTTGGCTCCCTTGGCCGAATGTACTAAACAGTGTCCATATCCGTTGCTCCAGTCTGATTTGATCTTTCCGGAGGAGCTGAGACCGTATACTCGATCGGTCATTTTGATAGCCATGTGACCCTCAATTGCGTACGATGTCTTGCTGCTGGCGTGACTGACATCGGCTACTGCAACCATACGATAGGGAGGCTCCAACTTCAAGAATATCAGGCCAAGATGTGCGTATTGCCAAGCTCGTCTTGAGATTGTATTTGCCGTCTTCAAATGAATGATCTTTGCACTGCAGACGTGCTGCTGCAGAACAACCACATCGGCAAGAATATCCACACGAGCATAGCACAATAATAGTAGCGCACCAACGGCACCGCGCAGAGTAGTCGTCTGTGCTGGCGTGAGCTTGGTGGCGCCCTTGGCACCCTTGGGTATCTCGACGAGCTTGATGGCCTTGGCGAATTCTGTCTGGTGAAGTTTATAGCCATTCTTGACCTTTTCGCATGTGATGCCGACGTGCTGCACGGGAGGCTTGACCACTGATAACTTGCCAAAGCGTTGTTCCATCTTGACGAACAGTACCCTCTTGAACTCAGTCTCTCCTGCAACGCTGGCGTCGTCCACGTGCAAAGTGGCTTCGCCGACTAGGACGTTCTCAGCGTCGTGCCAGGTGTAGAAGTTCTCGCCGTAGTGAGAGACTCTGGCTGAGGTGAACTTGGTCAGGAAATATCGTAGACATAGCTGCCAAAGAAGCGGCGCATCATTGAGACCATACATCGCCTTGAGAAGTGCCAGACCATATTCGGCAAAGTTGCTGGACGGTGCTCCAGGAAACTTGAGATCTCGAAGATGAAACCAAACATTGTCGGGAACAACTATGATAACCTTGCGCTTGATGTCGGGCATCGGCACCTTCAGTGCCCGGCATGCTTCTTGCAGATGTTCGAAACTGAAGCCTTGCAGAAAGGCGCTGCCAACGTCCCACTCCTCGATGTCCCAGCCGTTATTAGCTGCGTCGCTGACGAGAAGCTTCTGAGAGAGTCTGGTGGCAGTAGTACTCTGCTTTGCGAGTAGGTGTTTCTGCGGGTCCAGGAAGCCACGGCAACATAATCTGCTCTTGATGATGCGTGACCACGTGCCGTCGGCTGCCTGCTTCCACTTCCATTTGCGAACCCAGACACAGTTGATGGGTAGCGCGTTGGTTTAGTCGACCTTCTTGGTCCTGAAAACGCCATGATTCACGAAGTTGGCAAGCTCGGCGCGGTCGGCCCTGAGGATGTCCGCCTCGAAACGAACCATTTCCTCTGGGGTAAGGTTGTCCGTATCGGCGTCGACCCTGAAACGCGAACCGTCTCGTACATCCAACCAGAAGCAGGCGATGTGCTGCCAGGGGCCTGGCAATGTGACGTCAGCCGTTGTCGCTGTCCAGGTCCCCTTGGCATTAAGATGCGTCTCCGCTGATGGAAAGCTCGAGGCGGGAAAGGCGGCTCCTGCTTCCTTCATTTCCTTGTCGTGCTCGCGGTGCATGTCGCCCATCATGTCGCGTCTGTCCTGGCGTTCCTGGAAGTAGGATCCACAAAGCGCGTGGTCGGTGACTTTGTCGAAGTAGAAAGGCGGAGCCCAGTCGTCCTGGTAAGACGGTAGACTCGGTTCGTCACTGTGCTCGAGCGTGGGCTGGCCCTCTGCTGCTGGCTCCGCAGGAGCACGTGTTTCCTCCAGAATCGGGAGAAGCGGCGGTGCTGATGCGCTCCCGGACGAGGCGGAGGCTTGAGCACCAGCGGACCCAGAGCCAGTCGATGTCGATGATGTCGATTTGGTGTTCGATCTCTTAGCCGATGGTTCCTCACGCGATGTGTCGCGCTTGGTGCCCGAGGTGTCTCCAACAGGAGGCGTTACTGGAGTGACCGGGTATTTTGTCTTGTCAAACTGGCGCGAGCGAGAGCGGTCAGATACTCCAGCGTCCTCGAGAATCGGCAGGTGAGGAAGACCATCGTGTTCGGGAGCTGGGTATTCGATAGTAGGCTGCTCTTGCTCTTCTTCTGGATACTGTAGTGTGTCAGAACGGCCTGAGCGGTTTGAATCTCCATCTCGATCGCGTGGTTGATTCGCTCGTCGCCCACCTCGTAGGCTACGAGAGTTCTGCTGACTGGTATCAAGAGACGATGAGGACCGAATGCTGTCGTCTGCGATCGAGGGGTCCTTGCGCTCTATGCTCGAGCGTGTATCATTTCTACCAGAGATGCTTGAGCGACTTCGCGATCGGTTAGCCTGTCGTCGGCCGTGATCGCTGAATTGCCCGACCGATCGCTCCTCGACCTTGAGAGAGAGCGACGTCCTCGCTGTGCTTGATCGTCTGGAAGCCGCGGAGGCGGCGGCGCTGGCGGATCAAAATCGGGGGGCTCGATGTCCTGGTCGTCTAGGTCGAAAGGCAAGGTGGCGCTCAAGTCATCAAAGATATCGGTGTCTGCAGGTAGAATGCTTGATAAGTCGCTGAAGTCTGGAATGTCGCACTGTCGCGGACGATCGCCCGCTGGCATTTCGTAGCAGAAGAACAGCACGAACGAGGTCTCACCCCACATGCTGGGGGAACGTCGCTTCAGGTTGAGACCTGCTTCAGGGCTGACTTCGGCTACTGTGCGTCGTAGGCTGTCGCGTCGCTCCCAAGAGAAGAGCATGCCGTATTTGCACATGGGCATGGCCGGTATCCTGGAACAACCAGTGCCATAGCGAATGCCGTCAAGACGTGACATGCGCAGAAACTTGGCTGAAATCTCTTGTGCGCACTTCAACGGCTGAGGCGGATACCTGTCGGCTTCCTCGGGTATAATGGTCCACTTCTCGGCGTCGCTGCTCCAATATCTGCCCATGACGAGAGGCTCGTTGAACGCGACGCTGTCCACTGAGCCCATCATAATGCGTAGGTGCTCTGTGAGCTCCTTGCCGCCCTGAACTGCCAGTGTCGAGTGATAAACGATGAAACCTTCATGCGGATACTGATCAGCGTCCACACGTCCAAGGTTAGCAGAGCGTGCGTCCGTGGATGCGTACTTCTGGCCGTCAGAGAAAACAACGCGATTGACTTCTCGGTGTGAGTCCGTGTTGGGAGCTTCGTCTGGCTGCAAGTGGTAAGTTTTGGCAGACTTGGCAAAGCAGCACACCAGGGACACGAAACCTACGTGGGCTCGCAGGTGCCGAAGAGGAACTTGGTAGGACATCCTTTGCCACTTAAACTACGCCCGTGCCAACTTCCTTGTCAACGTCGAGAAGTACGGCTGGGCCTCTCCAGCCTGGCGAGTCCTTCGGCGGGGGCTGGCGGAAGAGGTCGACGAGAGGTCCAACCTCCATCTCTGCGGCTTCGCTCTTCTGAGGTCTGGTCTTGTTGGCCAGAGCGAGACGCCGCTCGGCAACTGATCGAAGAGCAGCGCTCTTGGCAATCATGCGTTGCCGCCCGACTCGGTCATGAGCCAGCTCGGTCGCGATGGTGTTCTCGCCGTCCAGGGTGGAGTTGTCCAGCTCGAAGTAGTCCCGAGGGGTCACGCCCAGAACTCCAGCTGCTGGTGTGACGCCGTTGAATGTGAGGAGGAGGTTATGTGCCATACATGCTTCCTGTATCAGCTCCTTCTTGGATGTCTCGATGCCCTGCTCCTTACAGTCCTCATGCATCTTGAGCATCGTGACTTTGAGCAGGTCGATGTGCTTCTCGGCGAGGCCCGTCCTGGTGTGTTTGCCTTGCTTGCCGGTGCTGCGCGAAGGATCTGAGCCTGCAACCGCCCTCTCGATCAGTAGTTTGTCACAGACTGCTGCGAAGCCATAGCCAGCAAGGCCCTTTTCTTGATCAACGACGAACTGATGAGGGGGTCCGAAGATGCGGCCCCAGCAGTCCATAGAGCTCGCGAGCAGAACCTCGAAGGTCTGGTTCGGGATCTCGCCACCCTGCTTGTAGCGGAAAAGCTTGTCGATTAATATGATGAAAGTGCCGCCTAGGATGAAAAACAGGTCGGCCTGCACAATGTGGTTGAAGAGCTGGGCGAGGGTAACCTTGACCATCGGACGGTGAAGAGGTAACTTGAAGTCACCGCAGCGTTTGCACTTGGTCTTGATCACCTTCGCGAGTATGGCGATGACTTCCTTCTTTGCCCCAGCCGCCAACAGAAGAGGCCCGAGTAGAACAGCAGGAGCGTGCCAGAACCGCTGATGCAAAGAGAGAAGATATTGCTCGAGCTCGGTTCCTGACATGGTCGCCATGGCACGCACTGCTGACTTGATATTGAGCCCAGGAGTTGGAGACTTGGCAACATCAGATATCTCGGGCTCGTCGATCTCGATCTCCTCAGTGACCTCTGAGCCATACAGAATCATCGCGTCGCCGTGGAGCAAAACCGCGTCACCTGGAAAGTTCTCAGATGCATGCTGGGAGTTCCAGTGATGGTGGTCACGATTTGCGTCCACATCCGAGCGAACCACTATTTTGTGAGAGAAGCCTGATGGACATCCGCTCGGCGTCTGTAGACATTTCTTGAATAGATGCACTGACGCAAGAATGAGCACAGGAGCGATGGCCCTAGCAAGCGCAGCGAACTTCGCACTATGCGTCCTGGGGCCGGCTTCCTTGTGCGCGCCATTTGCGTCTTCGATGATGTTGGCGAACATGTCGTTGAGGCCTTTGGTGTAGGCCTTGCGATCGACGTCGTCCCACTCGTCACCTTCAGGACAGGTACAGAGATGAGGTGCGTGATCGTCATCATCCACTGGGTCGTCGTCGTCGCCTGGACCGTCATCATCAGGCGGTCCGCTGCCTTCAGGTGGAGGTATCTTCTTCGTGAGCTTCTTTCGTCCCTTGCTGGGTCCAGGTCCTGCTGGCTTATCTGCTGATGCCTTCGGTGCTGAGGATGGCTTAGTCTTGTCGAAACGACAGCCCTTGCCATAAGTATGAGGTCCGTCATGCTTCTTGCCGTGCTGGCACCGCCTGCAAGCCCAGTGCACCACTGCATGGAAAGTGGGCATCTCTTTGATGATGTCGTCCAGGATGGCGGTGCAGAGCAGATGAGGATAGACCATCGCCAGGGCAGTGTTCCATAGACCGGTCTCTGGGTCCTTGGACTGAAGCGTGCCATGAGCACCGGCAGGACAGGTACATGGACGCAGAGTGCGACGAAGCTTCAGATTGCTGAGCCAACCAGTGGGTTTCTTGATCGGCTCCTTCGTGCTGGGAAGCGTGCATCCGAAACCGCATTGACACCCGCAGCGTTTGCCGTCAGCTATGCCACTGAGCGGAGACTCCTTCCAGATGTCGCTGCTGTGACGGTTCTCGGTAATGTAGAAGCCGCCGTGATCCTTGAGCTTCTCCGACTGGCCGCGTAGCCAGAGCAAGGCGGGTCGTTGTTCACGTCGCATGGCTTTCTTCTTTGTCGGATTCATGGTGTTGGAAAATCGTGTCCAGCAGCGGCAGTCAGGTGATGAAAGCTTCGTCCTCGTGCAAAAAACCTCATCGGCATAGTCGATCATGGCACGATGCAGCGCCTTGTTCAGGTCCCAGCCGTAACGGTAATCGACGGGAAAACCAACGTTGAGACGTCGCATGGCCAGCCTCGATGTGCGAGAGCTTCCGGACCACTGCTCCTGAAAGTCCCAAATGATACGTTGCCCGGTAAGTTTCATCCACCTCTTGTGTACATACATGAACTCCCAGAAGTTGTCAGGGGTCACCAGATGGTAGTGAGTCCGAGTATAGAATTCTTCCTTGACTGAGGCGTAGAGCTTCTTGAGGCGAGTAGGGTCATGACAGTCAGGAGGTATGTGATCGGTAGTGTAGTAGCGGTCGGTCCAGCCGTGCAGCATGCCACCGTCGAGCTCGAGACTCTTGATGAAGGTGTCCGTGGCCTTGAGAGACGGGTTGTTGTGGAACACATCGCTGTCATCGACCATGTCCTGAAGCTCTGGCTGGCTTGAGGCTTGTGCCTGCAGGGGTTCACAACTGCGGCAACCGTGATCACTGCGACACCGTGCGCAGACAGGGACATAACAGCGAACGCAGGGCATGGCGCTCAGCTCGTTCTCAACGTGTCCGCGCACTTCGCACTGACCGATGTCGCATAACCGTTTTTTTTTTCTGATAAGAAATCTTCGTCGTCATCATTGAACTCATGAAGCTCGACTTCGTCGTTGAAACGTACTTCCTTTGCATCGTCATCAGGCGAAAGTCCTGGTGGTGGTTCAATGTCCATCTTCTTATCTGATGCTAACACTGGTACCGCAACGTCTTCGCGATGGCTGGTATTCATTGTCATGAACAGCGTTCCGGTAGCATGAGCATGAGGATTGCCGATTGTTGGCAGGGCAACTCGGGATGCCACCAGGCCTGCTGCCGCTTGCTCAATAAAGGTCTGGGTGGTCTGCTGCTTGTTCTGAAATCCGTGATCCATTGGAATAAGGTAGAGCCTGTCAACAACATACGCAAACCAGAGGTCTGCCCATCAAGGTCTGGGGCGATGAGCAGACCGTCGTGATTGTCGAAGTAGCCAAACATGGCAGTGACCTTCCGCCTGATCGATGTCTTGTTGGAGAAAAGAAACGGGCATCTGTCACCACTGCCTCCGATAGTCGCCGTCTCGATGTTGGTGATGACGGGGCCTAGGTCGAGAGGAACTCGTGCTGTCATCTGACTTCTCATGGGAATTCCGTCGATGCCCGAAAACGATGTATTTCATTTTGGTGGTATCGATATGAAATCAAATCCGTTTGGCCAGACAACCTCTCGTGCAGATTCCAGTAATGTCTCAGTGCCAGCAAGCTCCTCGGCGGCGCCAGGATCGAAGATCATGCCCCAAACCTCTTGGCCCTTGACGGTGTGAAAATTGAAACTATTGCCTTGATTGACAGATCCAGAAGCTGCGCAAGGGAACGTTGGTACTGGGGCATTGCTATCAGATTGTATGTAATCTTCGTCCTCGTCATAGTCGCCGAAGTCCTGGTCCGCGTCGTCGCCCTCCTGCGTCTTTCCGTCCTGGGTACCGTCTGCCATGTGAACTGGATGATCGGGACTAGCTGCACCAGGTGTACGAAGGGTCTTTTCCAGATCACCGAAATCTGTGAGATCTTGGCGAGGTCCAGGAGTGGGTGGTAGACGAGGTCGTGGGCACCCTTGATGATCGCCAGATCTGGCTGAGGCCCACGGCGAGTATCCAGGATCTGTGGAGAAAAGCGGTGGCAACGGCGACTTATGAGACACTTGCTCGGATGATGATGCTGAGGCAAGTGGTGTCCTCGGAGGAGCACTGAACACGTCAAGAGTACGACGTAGATCTTCGTCGGCTTGTTTGTTCCTGCGGCCCGGAGGAGGTCCAGGATTCTTGACCTTGCTGGATGCTGGTTTGTCCGCCTCGGGGCCGACGTCGCGCTCGATAGAGTCGATGTCCAATAATTGTGATGCTGGAGACTCTGCCGCTGAAGGCGACGGAGCCGAGGGTGGTGCCGGCTGTCCAGAGGTTGAAGAGGCTGCCGTGATGCCGTCTGTCTCGATAGTGCCTAGGTCGGACTGCCAGTCGTCGGGATTCCACAGCGGGGCCAGGTCCTTGAGTCATCTACTTCAGCGGCGAAAGCTGGTTCGGCTCGGGCAGGCGCCCCCGAAGATGCGCCTTGAGAGCTGGAGCCGATGGGCATGAAGGGGCTATCCTGACCACTGGCTGCTCCTGAAACAGGTATGCCTGAGTGTGGAACTCCACCTGAAAGCCCGGTTGACCGAGGATCTGCTCCAGAGTGCCAGGGATCTTCGGTGGAGTAGTAGCCCTTGCCGCTCGAGTGTCCCTTACTGCCTTCTGGTCGTGAACTCGAGCGGCCCTTCTTGCCCTTGCCAGATGACTTGCTTTTGCTCTTACCTTGGTTCCACGGGCAGTCCGTAGTGTTGTGATTGGGGCTGCCACATCTGCCGCAACCAGTCCTGTTGGAGCGGCCGCCGCCGCTCTTGCCCTTGCTCTTGCCCTTGCTGGATGTCTTGCCTTTGCTGCGGCCCCGAGACTTGCCTTTGTGGTTCTTGCCGAAGTTGACGTCGGAGGGCAGGGTCTCGAGGTCCTGAACAGTGCCTGGTGACGAGGCTGGTGGCGATGCGGGAGCTGAGCCTTCTGCATGGGATTCGTCGGCGCAGTGTCGATCATCGTAGTCCCAGCCTTCGTCATACCACGAATCGTCCTGCCAGCCGCCATCATAATACTGATCGCCATACCAGGTGTCTCTGCTCCACGAATCATCATACCATGAATCTTCTTGCCACTCGTCATCATACCAGCTGTCGTCATACTGATGATGTCCTCATGGCGACCAAGATCGCCGTTCACCAGGAGCAGGATGTGATCCAGCTTCGACTTCTCGATGCCTGTATGCTTGAGAAGATGATGGCTGAGCGCAACATTATTCAGATTGAGATTCCGGAGACGGTTGGCTTCCTCATAGATATGTTCGAACTCTGCCATATACTCCAGGAGGGAAAGCCTTCCACGTCTCAAGTCATAGAACTGGTCGATCGTGCCGGTGGCCATCTGTTGATTGTCTGCACCGTATCGTCGACACAATATTCTGATCAGAACTTGAATACTGCTCTCGGTGGCTGCCACGAGGGTGTTGCCTTGTCCGTCGAGCTGCTGAGGTTCACCAGGATATGCAAGAGCTGCGTCTCCCTGGAGATTGGCACCCGCCTGTGTGGAGACCTGCAGACCGAGAGCCATATTGCAGGGTCTGCCTTGGAGTCTGCCTGCCACAGCGGGGCCCACTTGGTCTGCATTCAAGTCCGTCATGCGATACCACAATCGGAGGCGATCAAGATATCTTCTGAATGGGTAATGCATGAGTGCCGGTCTCCATCCGGGTGGTGTGCCCTTTGTATATGCGTCTAGTGGGAGACCGGTGTGCTCTGACATATTGACGTAGTTCTCAAACTGCTA
>CAUYUJ010003071.1:24212-82449 GCA_963575745.1 Prorocentrum cordatum | reverse complement strand
CGGGCCGGAGATGTCTGGCCGAGTAGGGCGACGATATCTATGCACATCCGCTGCTCCCTGGCCAGGTCCATCCTGAACCCAGCAGCGGCGTACACGCCACGCCCTCCTCGCTTGGCCAGGAGAGCGTATACACGGCTCCTGGGTTCACCATGGGCCTGACTAGGGAGCAGTGGATGTGTATATATTCCATCGCCCGACCGAGGGTATGCTGCTACAGTCGGGCTGCTGAAATAAGGAACGCTGGCCCAGGTCAGCGTCGTCGTCGTCGTCGCCGCCGCCGCCGCCGCCGCCGCCGCCGTCGTCGTCGTCGTCGTCGTCGTCGTCGTCGTCGTCATCGTCGTCGTCGTCGTCGTCGTCGTCGTCGTCGTCGTCGTCCCCCCTCCAGGGTCGGCGGCACCGGCCGTAAGGCCTTCACAAAAAGGAACGCTAAAAATAGGAACGAAACCCCTGTTCGGCACCAGAAGAGCCTGGGTACACGATAAGGGCTAGCGGAACAAACATAGAAAGATCTGAGGAACATCGAATCTCTTCCGGACCCGAAGTGTTCATTTTTCCAGCATCTTGGGTGTACGCATGAAAGAGATGTCACCGAGAACCGGGCACGGCGAGAAAAACTGATTCAAGAAGGGTGATTTCGACGGCTGCTGGATTGCGTCAGGTCGAGCTCTAGGGCATCAGGTCGGGCTGGTGGTCCTTAGATCTAGCGAAACGGTTTTTTGTCCAAAGAACCCTGCTCCCGCTCGAGAGTTCCTCGCAAATTGCTCACAAACGAGGCCCCCGCGTGAGACAGTCTCACGATTTGCCCCATGGGGGTGCTCAAGCGCTGTGCCTGGCAGATGATCCCGATGGCCCGCTCGGACTGCCAACGCGAGCTGCGGGCCCTATAGGGAGGGGGCTCCCGCTCGAGACGCCCTCGCAATTCACTGACAAAGGAGGCCCCCGCTGGAGGTATCCTCACGGTTTGCCCGCCTCGTGCCCGGTAGATGAGCAAGACGATCCGCTCGGATAGCCAACATGAGTGGCGGGCCCCATGGGGAGCGGGCTCCCGCTCGAGAGTTCCCTCGAGGTGAGCACGTGGGTGTGTGAGTGTGTACGGTGATGATGGATGGGAGTGGTGATGAAGGGGAGGAGGAGGAGGAGGAGGAGGAGGAGGAGGAGGAGGAGGAGGAGGAGGAGAAGGAGGAGGAGGAGGAGTGGTGATGGTGAGTGAACATGTGGGCGCGAGTGAGTGCATGATGATGACGATGGCAACGGCGATACTTATGATTGTGATGGTGTGTAAGTGGGGCAGAGCGGGTGGAGGAGAGTGCAGGAAAAACAAGAAACCTACTCAGGATGCGGGAGAATAGTGCAAGAGTGCTTGTCTGTGTTGCTACGCAAGGCACTGGAGAACAAAATGGTCCAAGCGCTGTGGCTGCGGGGTCGTGCTGCAGTACGATGATGAACTGACCGACCGCAAACTCATTGTAGAAAGCATTTGGGTCAAAACCACCGTGGATTGGAATGCTCAAGGTCACTCGGGCATGCCGTTCCGAGCGCGGCTTTTGTCCTGGATTGCTTGCGCAGTGCCTCCTCGAACAATGATGCTGGCCTGCTGCCGCCTCTCACGACCTTCTTCCCATTTGCTTCCCGACCCCATCTTGCCCAGGAATCTTCATCCGCATGCTCCTGCTCCTGCTCCTCCCCCGCCTGTTTCTCCTCGCCTCATCATCCCCTTCTTCCTCCTCCTCCTCCTCCTCCTCACTCCTATCCCTGTCTTCCTCCTCCTCCTCATTCTCCTCCCATCCTCTTTCTTATCATCCGCTGCTTGTCGCCGCCCCAATGTCCCTTGCGGGCGGTGGGGCGACACGCGGAAGCGAGGGACTGCACGCCAGTAACCTAGACCGCACACTAAGCTAAACTCGAGGGTCGCATCGCGTGCGCAAAGGGGGGAGGTCTCTAGTTCTCCACCTACGCCTGATCGCGGCTCCTGCTCTCTCCGCATCCACGCTCTTTCTCGCACTCCCATTTTACTACATCCATCCAGTCCGCTTCTCTCTCCCATCCCTCCCTCCTTGCCTCCCTCTTCCCTTCCCCTCTTCCTTCCCTCTGCTCCCTCCCCCCTCTTCAGGGCGAGGACCCTGCAAGCTGATTGATATATCAAGCCCATCATCTTCCCAATATTGTTGCCATTTCCATGTGGCCGTCACGGGCTCGAAGAACACACGTGATCGAGAACACGCTTTTGCAATTTTCGTTCGCAGTCGAAACTGCGAAGCCAAGCCGTTCATTCAAAGCCATCTGCTTTGGACGGTCAGCTCCACCACAATATCTAGCCTAAATGCGGTGTGCAACGGGTAACGGTCGCGACAGCCGTAGCTAACGAGCGAATGAGCGAGAGATGGAGAGGAGATAGGCAGATCAGAAACACAAAAACGATGGCTCGTGTGTTCGCAGACTGGCTAGCGTGTCAGTCGGCGTCTCGCATGTCGCCAACCACGGCTGCAAACTTGAATCCGGAGAGCGGTGCCCTGAGCTGCCAGCTTCAGCTCGCGTCGAGTCCCAATCCCAGTGGAACCGAATATCGATGAGTTGGGACGAGCCCGCTGCGGACAGATTCCACACCGAGCGCTGCGCAGAATGACGCGCGGGACGGAGAGGCAAGATTGGCGGCGCGCACCACGGGGTAGGAGTAGGGGGGAAAGGCTTCTTGGGGGGTGGGCGCTTCTTAGAAGACGCCGGCCCTAGATCTCCAGACGAGGCCCGCGCCTTCTGAGAGCCAGGGGTGCTTCAAACAAAAATTCCCCTCTCCCCCTCCCCCCTCTGCGCATGGCCGAAACGGGGGGTCGATGCATCCCCCCTGTGCCTACGTATATCCCGTCTCCGGCGGCCGCTCGGGACGATTCCATGACACCCCCAGGACGCTCCCGGCGAGGCGCTGCTACTGGAGAGCCCCCCGAGGCTGGGAAACCGCCGCGAGCCAGCGAAAGCCTGGGAGAACCTCGAAGCTCGAAGCCTACCCCCCCCCCCCCTCTGCGCGTGGCCCGGAGAAGGCAGGGAGGGGCAGGCGCCGGGAGGGCCTGCCCCCGCCCTCCTCCGCCCCGGCGGCGCCCTCGCAGCGGGCCCGAGGGCGCGCGGCTCCGCGCGGGCCCGCAGCCGCGGGTGCTCGGGCCGCTCCAGGGGCGGCAGGCGCCGCTCGCCCTCGTCGTAGGACGTGCAACCCACCCAGACCCCCTCGAGCCATGAAGAAATCACGACGGGAGGATTTTCTATGTTTTCGGCCTCCGGGGGCCCTTACCGGCCCTCGGGACCGTCAAAAAACGACTCGGGGTGAAAACCCGGTCCCGGCGAACAGGTCCAGACCTCCGGGGGTCGCGTCATGAAAAAATCATGACGTCGGGGGTCTGGGCACCGAGCGCCAGGGGGGGCACGAGCCCGACCTCCTCCGCCCCGGCCGTGCCCTCTCAGCGGCCCGCGGGCGCGTGGCTCCGCGTGGGCCCGTAGCCGCAGCTGCTCGGGCCGTACCAGGGCCGGCAGTAGCCGCTCTGGGCGCCCGCGTCGTAGGACATGCACCCCACTGAGCTCTTCAGCCAGCACTGCCCGGACGCGTAGGTCCAGCCCCTGCACCGCTGCTCGCGGGCGCACTGCTGCTGGCAGTGGCGCGCGCTGCCGACGCCCGGCACCTGGCGCAGGTTCGCGCCGTGGTTGGCGTTCGTCTCCCAGATGTCGCTGCACCCCTCGCCGGGCGCCGGCGGGCTCGGCGTCGGGTACGGGCTCGGGCTCGGCCCGCCGCACGAGAAGCCGCAGTAGCTCGGGCCCTCGCACGGGCGGCAGTAGCCGCTCTGGGCGCCCTGCTCGTAGAGCATGCACTCCACCGAGCTCTTCAGCCAGCACTGGCCGGACGCGTAGGTCCAGCCCCTGCACCGCTGCTCGCGGGAGCACAGCTGCTGGCAATAGTACGCGCTGCTCACGCCGGAGACCTCGCGGAGGCTCGTGCCGCGGTTGCTTCTCGCCTCCCAGACAGCGCTGCACTCGCCGAGGGGCGTCGGCGGGCTCGGGGTCGGCGGGCTCGGGGTCGGCGGGCTCGGCGTCGGCGGGCTCGGCGTCGGCGGGCTCGGCGTCGGCGGGCTCGGCGTCGGCGGGCTCGGCGTCGGCGGGCTCGGCGTCGGGATCGGGGTCGGCCCACCCCCTGGGCACGACCAAGACCAACTGGTCGGCCCGCTCCATGGGTGGCAGTAGCCGCTGTAGATGCCGCTCTGGCCGCGCATCATGGGGCACACCCTCTCCTTCAGGTAGCACTTGAAGCTCACCCACGTCCAACCCTTGCACCACCAGTTGTGGCTGCACATCGACTGGCAATCCTCCTTGCTCGAGCTGCCGCCAAGCCACGCGCCGTTCGACGAGTCGCCGAACATGTTCGCTCCGTAGTTGTTGCTCCCGTGCCAGATGCCACCGCAGCCAGAAGCGTCTGAGGTAGATGAAGGGTGAGAGTAAGCGCCATCCCACTCATAGTTGCCATGGTTTTTGACCTGGATGAGTGAGCCCTCATCGTTCTCTGGCGCGGACGAGCACGACTGGTTGGCGGCACGGGTGACAGAACCTGCGAGGACCACAACGGTAAATTCCAAATGTCTGCTCATCGCGGTATTTCTCAACAAGAATGGAGCCCCGAGCCACTTCTCGTCGGCTGTAAGGACAGAACGCACAACACACCTGTAGCCAGTCTTCCGCCAGAATGGCTACAGAGGACGGCAACTGTGACATCCAGATTGCGTGTTGCTATGCCAGCCTCCTCGCGGAGGGACAGCAACCCTCTGGCGCTGCCTGACCTAATCTCCACTTGGCAGAGACAGACGTTGTGTTGGGGAGTGCGCATATCAGGATGATGAGGGAGGAGGAAAAGGAGAAAGAGGAGGAAGAAGACGAGGCGGACAACCGTCAACGCCACGCTGGAAACCTTCCCATAACTGTCAGCAAGGTGGCTCTCCCGTATGTAGCTTCCAAGGTGGAGTGAATGAGATCAGAGCGCGGGCATATCAACCCAACATGCTCCCGCACACGTCATATTGGCGGGGTTGTCTCTGGCTCGACCAGCATGCTCAGCTGTGATGCTAAAACAACGAATTCGGCTCTATCTTCCTCGTGGGCGTCGTGATGGCGCCACTGCCACTACCACCGCCACTGGTCCTCTGTGGACCCGTCGTCGTGCTCACACAAATCAGGTGTACAGATCTCTTGGTCGAGGCCTGGAGGGCACAGTACAGTGGGGGCCAGTCCACAAGAAGCCTTCCACAAGAAGCCGAACCCCGAGACCCCAGGACGTCCACCGATGTCTGGCCTGGGAACGTCGCGCTCTCCCTCGCGAAACCGTCGAAACCCAAGAAACCCAGGGCACCCTGGAGGCAAGCGGGGTGTTTCTTGGCATGGGTCTCCACTGTAGGACACAAACGATCAGACATCTTGCAAACATTTTTTAGGGACACGGTTTTCGTCGGTTTGTACAGTTAGCCCGCGTGATGTCGACGCGCGATGAGGACGCAAGGACCTTGGAAGGCCATGCCGACACTTTGCGAGCGGGGCGCGGCCAACGAAGGCGGCCAAGGATGGACCGATGATGCCAGGGAGGCAAGGGTACCCTTGGGAAGGTTGCCCCTCCTTGCTGTGCAGGTTAACTGTAGCTCCCTGAGGTGCCACCGTGCTTTAGTGGGCCCTCAAGGCCGTGGCGGGGGCTGGTGTCGCTGGTCCTCCTTTCGCAGACGCTCCTCTCGCCAGGTTCCCTTCCCCCGGCGCTGGTTTCGCCGGGGAGCTCCCGTCGCTGGCGGGTACTTTCTCGCCGGCGCTCCTTCTGCCAGGCCTGCCAGGCTAGTGGCTTCGCCGCAGCTCCTTTCGCCGGGCTCCTCGCAATGGGCGCTGGATTCGCCGAAGCTCCTTTGGCGCGTCGGGTCGGGTCGGGCAGGGTACGAAAGTGTGGAGAAGAATCCCATGAGCACGAGTGAAACCTAGCAGACGGGTCGGGTCGGGCGGGCAGACCCCAACGGGCGGGTCGGGGCGGGCGGAGCGGAAAGTGTGGTGCAGAAGCGAGGTAGCACGCGCAAACCCTCACGTGTGGGTCGGGCCGGGCGGGCGGACGGACCCGAACGGGCGGGCCGGGTCGGGCGGAAGGAGCCGGGCGAGAAGAGCCGTCGGCGAAAGGAGCGGTTACCGGGGACATCGGGGGAGAACGAACTTGCATGGGGCACGTGCTGGCAGGCAGGTTTCTGAGTTGACGTGCCTACTGTTGGAGGCCTGGAAATGGGCACCAACACCAATACAGGTGGTTGCCTCCTGTGGGGGGAAGATGATCACAATGTTTGGTGTTGGTGGTCGCATTCTGGCCATAACTATTAAGAGGCCCTGGCATGACCACCACCACTAGCGCGATCGGGCGCATCTTTCCCCAGTGGAGGCGCACCGCCGATCTTGCTGTTGTCAACCTTTAGGCATCCTGTACTGTAGCCCATGCCGTGGGATGGTGGTGGTGGCGTGCGGCTGCCGCGCGCCAGAGCACCCCCCTCCTCCCCAGCGCGGCGCCACAGCCCCGCGCGGCGCCGCCCAGCTTCGCGAGCACCGCCACCACCTGCCGCGGATAGAGAGGGGGGAGAGGGGATGCCCTGGAGCCAGCCGCGAGCAGCACGGGCCGCAGGGGGAGGCAGGGATCGGCGGGGCCGATGCCCGGCGGCAAGAGAAAAAGCAGCATGACCGAAAAACCTGGGGTGGATAATCAGGGAGGAAGATCAGCGGCACAGTGGGGGAGGAGAGGGGACGAGGAGGCGTCGAGGCGACCCGAAAGAAGCAGCGCATGCTGAGGCAAGCCACACGCCAGGAGAAAGGAGGCAGCCGAACGACAAGAGCGGACGACCAAGAGAAACGGGATCAAAGTCAAACCTAGATGCCTCCTATGGATGGTGCCCGAGTAGATAGGGCCGGAGGATCGCACCGCATCGCCACTGCATCGCCGATGCATCGGCGACGTCGGCGTAGACAAAATCAGGGTCCACATTGAGCCGCATGCCGATGCGTCGAGATCCTCCGACCTCATCCGCTCGGACCCCATCTGGGGGGGGCCAAAACAACCGTACAGACTTCCTCGTCCGTGCAAGTGCACGTGCGTGCACCTCTTCCCTTCGCGGAGCTCGCACCGCTCGTTGGGACGGGGTGGCTCGGATGCGTGCTGCGCGTCGCCGTCGCTACGAGTGTACAAACAGCAGGCCTGGGCAACAACACGAAGTACAACCGAAATACGATGAAGGAAACTACGTTAGGTTCGAGTCGTGCCGACTTCGGCGTTGGTTTCTGACACCACGGAGATCGTTCAATTTTGAACGATCGGCCGTCCCAGAAACATCAGATCGTTCCACATCGACCGATTCTGGGTCGCCAGCGGCGTTCAACATTGAACGCCAACGGCGGGGTCGCCGCCGGTCGACACGACACGAACCTACCGTAACAGTTCAGACATCTGGGCCAGCCCAGGAAATGTCTTAACACAAGCCTGGGCCAATGTATGTAGCAGACGCTGGAGAGGCAAACGAGCTCCAGAAACTGGGCCAGCCTTCCGGCAAGCTGGCTGAGAGACGCTGGCCCAGCTGTTCGGGAGGAGGCTCTGTGAACCAGCTGCTCGACTGGACTCATCCGTGGGCGCCGGCGTGCTCGAAGACAGACCGGCAACGGTTGCAACAGCCATACCCTGGCAGCGCGCGCGAGAACGAGCAACCCCGCTGGTAGACGCGCCACCCTCGGGCCGTGCGAAAGGGGGGAATAGCAAAGGGAGGGGGGTTGAGAATCAGCTCACGTAGCTGATTTTCCGGGCGCCACCTGGCGCCGGAGACGGCTATGTATCGAGGAATGAGCCCCTCGGTGGGGCCGAAACCAGCTGCATGCAGCAGATTTCGTAACCCCCCCTTTCCCAATCCCCCCATTTCGCCCGGCCCGACACCCTCCTCCGACGTCCCTGGACAAGGCCCCCAGACCTTCGACGACTCGATCCTCTCGAGTCGCCAGCCCCAGGAGCTCTCGGCACCCTGCCCGGACGGCCCCAGCGCCCAGAGGCAGCCCCCGGGTGCGGAGAGTGGCGAGAAACACCTTCGGCGCTATTCTTTGATGCTGCTGCTGATGATGACGATGATGACGATGATGATGATGATGAGGAGGAGGAGGAAGAGGAGGAGGAGGAGGATGGTGGTGATGATGATAATGATGGTGGTGATGATCATGATGCTGATGCTGATGCTGATGCTGATGCTGATGCTGATGCTGATGCTGATGATGATGAGGATGATGCTGATGAGGATGAGGATGAGGATGAGGATGATGATGATGATGATGATGATCTGGGCTTGCTGGACCTGTCGAAGGTCCGCCCTACCAGCGCCTGCGCTGCTTCTCTCGAGGGATGGGGGCCGAAGCACAGCCGCTCGCCTCGGGCGGGCGGGCGCCGCGCCTCGTGAGCCCGGAGATGGGCTCAGCTGGCTCGGCGGAGATCTGGTCGGGCCCTGTGCACACTGCCCGGGAGCTGTGTGGGCCCCGGAAACGGCAGGGCCGTCCTTGCACCGTTCCCCCAAAAAATTGCCCCAACATCGCCAAAAACGTAACTTTCGGAGGTCCGAGGCGGTCTCGCAGGTTCGCGCTGGGTCCCCTCCCCGCCACCCTTTCCCCAGTGCCTCCGGCGCTTTGTGGGCCCCGGGAACGGCAGGGCAGTTCTTGCACCGTTTCCCCCAAAAAGATGTCCCGGGAGCGGCAACAAAAACGGCGACCGGGAGCTGCAACAAAAACGGCTCCAGGATTGGAGCCGGAGCCGGAGCCGGTCAAAAAACGGCGACGGAACCGGTAAAACAACGGCGTCGGAGCCGGCAAAAAAACGGCAAAACGGAACCGGTAAAAAAACGGCCCTGTCGTTTCCAGGGCCCACTAAGCCCGGGAGGTGTGCGTGTCCGACATCGGCACAGGCCGCCTCCCGCTCTGGAAGCGCTGTGGCCAGACATCCCGCAGAGGGTTCGTCGAGTTGTGGCGGTTGCGGCCCGAGCTTCCCGCGCTGCTCTACTCCCTTGCCAAGATGCGCTGCGCTGCGTGGTGTGCTGGTCGTGTGCGGCATATGGTGAAATACGCTTTTCTGCGTAGTGCTTGCTATGCGGTGTGTTGCATGGTGAGACGCGACAGAGCGGCAATTGTTCTTGTTCTCCCCCGGATCCGAGTCCGAGCCGGCAAGTTCACTGATGAGGTCCAACATGTGTAAGACTCGCTCCTCGAAGATACCACCACGCCTACAATATTGTACGTAGCTTCTCGGCGTGGCGCGGTGCTGGGTGGCGGGCGAAACGAATCGTGCTCGTGCGCAGGCCAGCAAGCGCATGAACCGATCGACTCAAGTACAAGAGAACCGCTACGGGCATACGAAACAGAGGCCCTCAGGCCGAGCCGCCAATGGGCAAGTACGGCCAATCCCGCAGTGCGCTACAGGCCAGCGGGCCCGCAAGCTCGTAGGGCGGTTGGTATCAACGGCAAATGGCTGGCGGCCGTCCACCAGCTTTTTGCCTGCAAGCACGGCCCAAGCATGCTGACGAGGGAACGCAAATGTTGATTGCAAGCTGGCACGTGAACCACGGGAACGTGCCTAGGCTTGCCAGCCCTTGGCCGGGCATCTCTCTAACCAGTCGGCGGGTCCCACGGCAGTCACACGGCAACGCTCCCGCACCAAGCAAGACCAATATCGTCACCAGCGGCAGAACGCATTCGGAATGATTCACGAATGGAGGATGAGGAGGCGGAGGAGGAGGAGGAGGAGGAGGAGGAGGAGGAGGAGGAGGAGGAGGAGGAGGAGGAGGAGGAGGAGGAGGAGGAGGAGGAGGAGGAGGAGGAGGAGGAGGAGGAGGAGGAGGAGGAGGAGGAGAGGAGGAGGAGGAGGAGGAGGAGGAGGAGGGAGGAGGGAGGAGGAGGAGAGGGGAGGAGAGGAGGAGGGGAGGAGGAGGAGGAGGAGGAGAAGAGGAGGGGGGGAGGAAGAGGAGGAGGAGGGGGAGGAGGAGGGAGGGAGGAGGAGGGGGGGGGGAAGGAGGAGGCGGATTCCGGGAAAATGCGTTTTCCGGGATTGGGGGTTCAAGATCCTCTGAGGTGATACGCAAACCCACAAAAAATGACGCCTCGCTCATTTGAGGCGACTATCATGCGATGACAAGGTCTGCCCCACGCTCGGTTGACCGCGCGGATGCTCGCACCTGAAGTGGCAACACTACATCGATCACAGGGTGCACTCGCAATGATTTCGACCCCGCACGGCACAAGGAAGACCGCCACTGCATCTGCGCAAGAGTGACGAGTCGCGTGCTCACGAGCGCATCCAGTTATGTTCGCTCCTCTCGAGAACAGAAAAGCGAGGGAAGCACAGAAGGACCCCAACGACGCGCAAAACTCAGCGGAGGCTGGGCACACCCTGTGCCCCCCGCGGCCCACCCGGCAAACATCGGCGTCGTCCGCGGCCTCCAAGTGCGCGTCCGCACTCCTCAACAGGCCCGCTCCATTGCGGCGCGCTCCACCCCACATGCGATCTCGTCTCCTTCCCTTCCCCCTCTCCTCCCTGCCGCTCTCCGTCTTTCTCCCCCTCCCCCTCCTGGTCTCATGTCCTTCTGATCGTGCTCTTAGTTATGATATCCTTCGCCTGTATTCAGTACATGCCATGTGTCTTCTAATGGTCCTTCTCTCGCTCACGTTTCTTATGAACATCCTAGTCCAACTCAAAACTTCTGGCCATCGTTGCTCAGAGACACCCCTTATCTCCCCCATTGAGCTCTCCACTCCGCCCCACCTCTTCGGAAAAAAAACACGCTGCCTCGTTATTCCTTGTGCTGATCGGCTCAGCACAGCGCTCACAAGCGCTAGCCATTGGAAGTGTAGATCGATTGCAGATTATAGTAACCCTTCACGAATGTCGGCTTGCTGATGACGGACGAACCTATGATGGCTGCAAGGCGGACTAACACCTACCCTGTAACGCCCGAGACGGTCCGACTGCTCAATGCCGACGGCCCCGAAACTCCCCCAGACGACCCAGCGACAACCAGACGACCCCGAGCACCCGGCCCCTCTCGTCTAGTCGGCCACAAGACCCTCTGATATGGCTCAACGTCTCCTGAGGAACCTAATCCTGCGCTGCCGAGATTAATGCCACAGGGATAATAAAGTTCGGGGTTGCGGGGGGATTACAAATGTTGCCTACCGGAGGCCAGCATGTGGGAGGAGAAAGAGATGATGTTAAGAGGACCGAAAGCCGAGGATCGAGGATGGAGAATCGAAGTCCGAGGATCGAGGATCGAGATCCCAGAGTCGAGGATCGAGGTCCGAGGATCGACGGCGGCGAGGTCCGAGGATCGAGGATCGTTTTGTTTCCCTTGAGACATCCTTGCTCGTGTAGGGTAGCTCATGTGCCTCGGTTTCCGTGGATAGTAAACCGCAGCAATTAAAAAGTGCAGGGTGCCAGGGGGAGAAGAAGGAAGACACAGAGAGAGACAGAGACAGAAATATGCACATGGTTATATATATATATATAGAGAGAGAGAGAGAGAAAAAAGAGAGAGAGAGAGAGACGTAGAGAAATATAGACAGAAAGAGAGGTGGAGGAGGAGGAGGAGGAGGAGAAACGCCAAAGTTCCAAACCTATTTAATTCAATATGTAAACAAACAATGGAAATTCAGATGTTCATCTGCTCGTGGTAACTCACGTGCCTCGGTTTTCGTGGATAATAAACCACAGCGATAAGACAAGTTCAGCGGCGGCAAGGGGGGAGGAAACGGAAAGAGAAAGAGAAGAGCAGACAGAAGATCTATATATATATACATATGTATAAAAACATCCCAGTGTGACCCAACCTAGGAGTTGGAACCCCTAGGAAAGCAGCATCAGTAGTAACAGTAACGCTAAGCTAAAGCTAAGCTAAAACTAAGCTAAAGCTAAGCTAACGCTAAGCTAAAGCTAAGCTAAAGCTAAGCTACAGCTAAGCTGCAGCTAAGCTAAATCTAAGCTAAAAATAAGCTAAAGCTAAGTAAAGCTAAGCTAAGCTAAAGCTAAGCTAAAGCTAAGCTAAAGCTAAGCTAAAGCTAAGCTAAAGCTAAGCTAAAGCTAAGCTAAAGCTAAGCTAAAGCTAAGCTAGCTAAGCTAAGCTAAAGCTAAGAGCTAAGCTAAGCTAAGCTAAAGCTAAGCTAAAGCTAAGCTGAAGCTAAGCTAAAGCTAAGCTAAAGCTAAGCTAAAGCTAAGCTAAAGCTAAGCTGAATCTAAGCTACAGCTAAGCTCAAGCTAAGCTAAAGCTAAGCTAAATCTAAGCTAAACACTAAGCGAAAAGCTAAGCGAAACGCTAAGCTAAAGCTAAGCTACAGCTAAGCTAAAGCTAAGCTAAAGCTAAAGCTAAAGCTCCCAGGGGACTGGGGGGAGCCGCTCCCAGGGGACTGGGGGGAACCGCCTGGGGCGCTTTCCACTGCCCGGCCCCTTTTAGCTAGAGAGTAAGAATCCTTCTAGGCAGAGCCTAGGTAGGGAAAAAACGCGGTTGTTTCGCTTGATACATCCTCGACAACGTCTTCGCTTCGTTTGATGTTGCTATATCAACATAAGAAAGAAGCTAACCTCGATGGTGAACTTTTCACATTGATAAACAAGTTCGGCCTCCGCGCCCCGCGCCCCTGACCAAACTCTTCTTGGCCGTGGATAATCAACTCTAGCGTGTTAAGGGGGGGCGTCCTTTTTTATCACCGGCAGACGGTTCTTGTTTCAGCTTTTGCTTAAACTCGCCCCCACCTCCCTCCCCTCCACCTCATCATCCATTCAAAGATTTACTCCGCGCTGCTTCTTTCGCTCCGCATCCTTGCCTCCCTTCTGTGCTCCCTCTGGCGAAGGCGCACCTGCGCACGCTGACAGCTCCCTGCAATCCTGCCGTTGCGGATATCTGCTTGCGGCCCGCGCATCAGATCAACCGCCCCGCCAGAATCGGGGCCCACCTCCTCGCTCAGACACTGTCGGTTGAGCCTCCACGCGTGGTGTGGTCGTCTCTTTCCACCTCCCTTCTTCCAGGCCGCCATTCTGCCCCCCAACAAGTTACACATGATGAATACTACCCTCCTCTCTCACCTGACCCCGTAGGGCTGGCAGGCAAGATGCCAACACTTGTGCTTGTTTATGCTTTTTGATGCATTCCAATCGTTGCTGGTCCTTCAAAATGGTGCTCCCCTTTGTCGCCTCCCTCTTTAGTTGTCGCCCCCCCTCCTCTCCCTTCCTCCGCCTCTCCCTTGTCCTCGTGTCCCTCCCGCTCCGGTCACTCCAACTCCTGCTACTGCCGTTCGTCCTAGTCCTCCTCCGTCCTCTTCCTCCTTTCCCTCCTCCTCATCCGCCACCTCCTCCTTTAATGTACGCCACCTCCTCCTGCAACGTACGCACGATGGGGTCCATTTGAAATTTTAGGTCCTCTATGACACGCGTCCGCGGATATAAACAAACATCAGCGCCATGGGAAGGGAAGATATGGGTGGAACGGGTAGGATGCCCGATATGTCGCGAATGTTTCTGGCTTGCCCTCTCCCCCCTCTAACACGTCCCTCCTCCCTTCCCCCATTCCTATTCTCACCTCCCTTCGCTCTCTGACACCTCCCTCCTCCCTTCTCCTCCCTCTTCACCCCTCCTCCTCCTCCTCCTCCTCCTCCTCCTCCTCCTCCTCCCTTCTCTGTCACTCCCCCCCCTCCTTGTCATCATCCATGCCTCCTCCACCTCCTCCTCCTCCTTCTCCTCCTCCTCCTCCTCCTTCTCCTCCCTCTCCCTCCTTCCCTTCCTGTCCCTCCCTCTCCTTCCGCTAACCTCCGCCCTCATCCCTCATCCTCCTCCCTCCTTCCACAGCGCTCTCAATTCTCGAACTCCCCTGTCCTGACGCAGGCGCTTGCGAGAGGATCCGCCACCTCGACAAAGGCGCCACCTGCGGAGAGGCACTCCCAGAGGTATTGTGGATGGAAGGACGCGCACGTATAAGCAACACCCTTCAAGCGATGAGGAGGTAATTGGGGGGGAGAGGTGCACATTGTGCGATGGTGCAGCATATTGACCACGTGCAACTGTTCACGCAGTAGGGCGCTCGAGCCTGGCCTGGCCTCGCACCGAGTAGTATAAACTCGTGCGTTCGATGCACACCGGGCCGTGCAACACAAAGGAACACTGCAGACAATGCCGGACCGAGATGCGGCCCCCGGTCGGGCGAGAGGGGAAAACAATTCTTATTCATGATCCGCCACCGTGCCTTGTGCCCGTTGAGGCCTGGAGGAACGCCAAGGGCTGCCTGGTACTGTTTCTGCAAATAAATGATGGGCACACTCCCGCCCTGACGCGTCTAGCTAAATACTTGCATGCGCCGCCCCCGCTTCCTACTTGGAACCCTGGCAGACGTGCTGCGGCGTGCTGTGATGTGTTTCGTGCTGCTGCCCATCAATTCCAATTTCCTCAGCAAGGTTACTGTTTTCTTTGGACGCCCACGCAGGGGAAACTCAGGAAGACCCCCCCACATCATCATCATCATCATCATCATCATCATCATCATCATCATCATCATCATCATCATCATCATCATCATCATCCCGAGCGCCACCCGTGCCAGAGAACGTTTTTGTGTTTGCAGGCCAGGCGAGAGATCACTGAACACGGACCGACTCATGCCAAAGAGTGCGGGCAGTGGGGGAGGAGAGGGAGCGGGAAGGAGGACACACCACCACCACCGACAAGGAGGAGAAAAGGGGAGGGAGGGCGGGCGAGAGAAAAGGCTGCGGAGGCAGATAAAGATAAACTTATCAAGCGCTCCGAAATGGACATTGTTGTCCAGCGGCACTCATTCTGCTCCAGGATTAAAGTTCAAGAACACCCATCCCGAGCGCCACCCGTGCCAGAGAACGTTTTTGTGTTCGCAGGCCAGGCGAGAGATCACTGAACACGGACCGACTCATGCCAAAGAGTGCGGGCAGTGGGGGAGGAGAGGGAGCGGGAAGGAGGACACACCACCACCACCGACAAGGAGAGGGGAGGAGAGGGACCCCAAGTCCCAAGATGGTTACTGGCAGAATGCTGTCAAAACGATTAAATGGATATCATTTGTTGCACTCGGGCCAGGTGCAGGCTCTGGACGGTACGCATGATTGCAGAAGCGAAACAGTTGGCCATCCTCCTGGGGTAACTTTGCGCGACCTGGGTCCAGAGCTTTCCAGAGGCAGGGTCGCGACCAGTGAGGACGATGTGAGGCTTGTGCGTGCGGGCGCAGATCCCCCCACGCAAATTACACAACTGGGGCACGCGGATTCTGAATCCGCTGCGCCACGCCTGGACTCGAGTGCGTTTCCTCCATCGGGTCCCGAACCCGCAGAAATCAAACACAAGGCTTTGAGAGCTAGGGTGAGAGGCGAGTTTCAAGAGAGGGGGGACAGACCACAAGAAGGAGGAGGCAGGGTTCTCGAGGAAGGCAGGGGTCCCAAGACGCAGACAGGCTCGAATGGTCTTCAGAGAAAAAATTACCTGACTGTTGCCGTGTCGTGCCGCGGCCAAGGCTCGGCCCTGAAGGCCTGGAAGCCCCCAGATTGCATTGGGTGCACGAGGTCTACACCAGCTGGACTCTGGGGGGCCGTGGCGCGCCTGGGACCACGTATTACATGGGGTGCCCAGCCAGATGGCCAGCACGAGCCCTGAGGAGACCCAGCCGAGAAGGGTGCGTTGGATGACAGGCCGATCCAGATCAAACCACGGACGAGAAACAATGTCAGCAGCGATCACACCATGCCCCAGATTTTTCACCCCTCGGCTGAGCCCCTCGGAGCCTGCAAAGAGTTCCAGAAAAATCTGTCGTTTGTTGCGACTGGCAGCCGACAGCGCTGCCCTGAGCAATGAGCGCATTCGGGCGACCACCTGTCGGTCGCTCAGCCGGTCCTCAGAGCACCCTGGTTGCCTGGCAGCACGGGCGGGCTCGGCACCGAGGCCTTGCCGGCGAACACGGCGGCGAGCAGGGGCGAGACGCGGTTGCCGAAGGTCACCGCCAGCGGCGGCGCCCTGCTCAGCTCTGAGACCACTCTCGTCTGCTTGGCGTACCGTTTCAGGGTCGAGTCTGACGCCGCGCGCATCCTGAGCTTTGCCTCCAACGGGGTCCGCAGCCGGTGCAGGATGTCGTGTGACACTCCCCCGTGGCGAAGCCCGTAGAGTGTGACCCCCAGGTGCGTCAGCTGGAGCTCCGCCGCCGCCTCTGCCAGCCTGGTCGAGAGGTCCCCGGGCGGGTAGCTCCAGATGCGGTCCGTCGACGACTGGCACCGGCGCTTCAAGACCAGGGGGCAGGGGTACACGTACGGGATCGAGTCCAGGAGGACCGCGTCGTCCCAGCTGTTGGTCTTGCTGGGGTTGCCCAGCTCCACCGGCGCCAGCAGCAGGCCCCAGACGTCCGCGGCCCCTCCGGCCGCCGCGACGGGGGCGACCAACTGGAGCGACGTGAGCGAGTCGCATTCGCCTGGCCGAAGGTAGGCCGCGAACGAGACCAGGAGTGCCACAGCATGCTCCACGAGGCCCCGGCGCAGCAGGACGCCAATGATCGCAGCCAGCAGGGCCCAGGGCAGCGGCATCCGCGACCGGCGCGGCACGACCTTGCCCCATCCTGCCAGGGCCCGCGATGTGCGCGGGAGCGCCCCGGCGCCCCAGCGGCCTAGGTCTGGGTAGAAGAATTTCACCGCTGCGACCAGCTTGCTCGCGTCGTCGCCCGTGAAGCCCCCGAAGAACAGCTTGTCCAGGAACAGCGCCGGGCAGAGGTCCAGCTGCTCGTAGTTCTCCCAACCCTGGCGGGCTGCCGTGGCCCACTGGACGAAGGCCAGGGCTCGGCGGTGGTAGTCCTTGTACGTCGCGGGCTTCACCGACCGCCCCTCCAGGCAGGTCAGCTGCTGCAGGGTCGGGAGGGCGAAAGGCGACGGGGGCAGCGGCAGGCAGCGTCGGCGCGCTGCCGTCTGGACCCCGCTGGGAATCGCAGTCTGCCCCGCCTGCCACGCGTGGGCCTCTGGCTGCAGGGCCCGCGTCGTGCATGGGGCCATCCTTGATGAGGCTCGGGAATGGCGGGGCGGCTGGCAGAGGCTCGGCGTCACCGCCAGCAGCCGCAGCACCAGGAGCAGCAGCCGAGGCGCCCGGGTCGCGCGCCTGCTTGATGAAGAGACGACCTCGGGAGGGGTAGTCCGAGGGATTGCGTTCGGACGGAACCCATCGGACAGAAAGCCTGACTCCGCAGGCCAACGACAGGGCGCAGACTTCTCGAAGGACGTCTCGAATCTGAAAAGCCCCAGACCGCCCTTTTCCCACTGCGAGAGCCAGCCCGAGGTTGTCGACGAAGACGAGCAGCCGTCGCCCGAAAGCCGAGCGGCTCCGGAGCAGGTGACGAAGAGCCGAAGACAGGGCCAAGCCCTCGAGGCGGAGGATGTTTGCGTCGGCCCCCCATTTGAAGCTCTGGACCACCTGCCGCCGGCTGGGATGCATGAAGTCGGCGTCGACCGGGTCGAACGAGCACGCGTCCGCGTGCGCCTGCAGCAGTCCAGCGGTGAAGCCAAGCTGCTCGTCCTGGAGCGCCGAGTCGGACTCGGTGCTTGCGCCAGCGCCGACGTCCGGGGCCGCGCCCTCGGCGAGGAAGGCGTGGGCGCGCGCGTTGGCCGCCCCGGCAGCGCGGTAGCGCCAGCGCTCCGCCACCCGGCCGAAGGAAGCGGCCTCCGAAGCCTGGCAGTGCCGGCGGCACACCCCGCAGCCCCAGTGGGAGGCGTCGCTGGCCGCGACGACGCTGTGCCAGACGGCGTCGGCGTGGACGACGAGCAGCGGGAGCAGGCCCATGGCCGTCGTCAACTCCTGGCGAACCGAGGGCCACAGGTCCAGCACGCGCCCTTTGCCAGCCTGCGCGAAAGCGCACACGCTGGACAGGACGGAGAGCGCGGACCGCTGGAGCAACATGACCCACGTCAGGTGGCCGACCAGGATCTCCATGACGTCGCCGCTGCAGCGCCCCTGGGAGAGCAGCTCGGCCAGAGCTACCTTCAGGCGCCACACTCGCTTCCGCGAGACCCGCGCAGTATGGTCGACACCGTCGAGCTCGAGCCCAACGAAGTTCACCTTCGACGACGCGCCAGTCTCCTCGTGCACCACGAAGCCGGAGTCGGAGAAGGCACTCGCCACTCGCTGCCCAGTGGAGGCGACGGCCTGGCGCGGCCCGCCGAGCACCAGAAAGTTGTCGACGTAGACGGCCCCCTGCAGGACAGCGGGGGCCAGCGGCGCCGCAGCCGTGCGATCGCTGAGCAGCCGATCGGCGGGCAGGCCCCCTCGTCGGGCGCCCTCCTCAACCACGAGCTGGCAGAGGTGCAGCGCCCAGCTCCAGCCCATGGGGAGCACGGCGAGGTGCGGGGCCAACAGGTCTCCCGGGCGGGTTTGGCGGCCATCCACGGCCGGACAGCCGACGGCACCAGCTCGGACCGTCTTCAGCCTGAAAGCGTCGCCCAGCTCGGCAGGGATGGCGATGGCGTAGAACGCGTTCTGGATGTCCCCGGCAGAGAAGTAGCAGACGTCGCAATCAGCCGACTCGATCTGGCTGAACGCGGCCGCCGTCGGCAGCTGGGTCCGAGGCGGAGGAGTGAAGTCCAGGTTTGCCCACCTCGTGTCGAAGATAATGCGCTGGGCCCCGCTCTTCTTGGCCACCGTGAAGATGCCCAGCGACGGCGGCCGGCCGGTGGCGAGGGCGAAGCGCACCATGCCACGGGGGTGCATCTGCTTGACGAAGCCAGCGTAGTTGGAGATGGTGCGGAAGGCCGGGTCGGAGTAAGGGCGCACCAAGCCCAACTCCTTCCTGAGGCGGTCAGCGTCAGCGTTACTGCGACGCGAGTTGGCCAATAGATCCCTCAACCATGTGTGGTGCTCCGGGGCGAGCGCGTCCGACAGCTGCACTGGCGCCGCGCCCGTCTCGGGCCAGGACACGAGGTCCTTGTTGTAGGGCACGACCGGGGAGGAGTCGCCATATGTGATGGCATTCCCACAGAGCTCGCGGAGGCCCCCGTGGGCGCTGACGTCCTGCGGCTTGGGCCCCAGCGCGACGCAGTTGCCCAGCACGCGCTCCTTCGCGAGGGCCTGGGTGACCGTGTCCAGCTGGGCGGGCCCGTCGTAGGAGCGGCCGGCCATAAAGTTGAGGGACTCGATAGCGTGGTTGGCGAGCCTAGCGCTGTGCTGAAGCCGCTGACGCCGTCGCTGAATAGCCTGGGAGCCGCCAGGCAGGCTGGCGGGCACGTCGAGCGGGGAGAGAGGGAAAATGTCTCGCTGACGACTGGCCACCATCTCGGGCCAGGAGCGAAGGGCCTGCACTGGGAGCTCCCGCGCGCGGCCAGGGCGCGGGCAGCAGCCTTGTCCTGTCGAGAGGCCGCGCGGCTCACAAGCCGCTGCCGCGGCCCGGCCGCGAACTCCGGCCCGGCGGCGGCCTCGCGAGCGCCCTCTCCTCCCGCGCCTTGCGGCGCTCCTTGGCCACGGCGTTCTCGGCGGCGACCTGCTCTGAAATCCACTTTGCGAGAGCTGGGCACACCATGACCCCTCGAGTGTTCTGCAGCCCCGTGAAAAAGAAACTCTCGTCATGCTGGCCCTCGGGGCCCGACGACCCAAGCAGAACGTCTTTGAGCTTCCCCTCGCACAATTGGATCTGGCGGCAGATGAGTTCGAGGGCGGCGATGTTGCTGGCGTCCAGCTGATCGTAGCACAACGCGGTCTGGAAGATTTTTGACATCTCGGAGTGAAGCAGCATGATGGGATCGTCCAGCCCCAGGCGGCAGGCGGAGCGGAACGCGATGTGGTGCCCCACCGCCGACCCGCCGTTCTCGAGCATGTAGTTGGCGCACCACAAGACCGTACACGGGCCAGGTACGACCCAGTCCGGCCAGGACTGCTGGCGCATGGCTCTGACCCCCTCGCGGAACTCCTTGCGGCGTCGGCCCTCCTGGTCGTAGGTGACGGCCAGCGTGCGGAAGTCGTCTCCTGCAGCGGCTGGTGGGAGCCCGGCGCCCCCAGCGAGAGCTGCGTGGAGGCCTTCGTGCCCGGCAGCAGCGGCGGCGGCGGCAGCGCCGCCGCCCACGCCACCCGCCGCGGGGGCCCCCGCTGCTGGGCCAAGGGCGGCCGCGGCGCCAGCTGCTCCAGCAGCCGCTGCGACGTATGCTGGAGCAGGAGCCCCGGGGATGGGCGGAGGCGCCAGAGCGCCGGCGAGGCCTGCAGGCCCTGCTGCAGCAGCAGGTGCGACGGGCGCAGCTGCTGCAGCGGCCGCGGCGGGGCCCAGCCCGGCGGGCACGACAGCGTCGGCGGCCCCGGCGGCGGCCAGGGCGGCGTCGTGCTCGGCAACGAGCCTGAGGGCTGCAGGGCGCAGCGCGTGGAAGTCGGCGAGCGTGAGGGGCTGCGCGAAGTCGTACATGGGGATCCCTGCTGCCGCGGCCGGCGGGGGCCCCCCGCCAGGAGCCCTACGATACCAGGCGCGGATGTCCGTGTTGGCGGGCTCCAGCTCTTCCACGTACAGGTCGTTGTCGGGAGTGACCACCACTGCGTGGAGAGGCTGTAGCTGAGACACACCCACCACAATGCGGCCGTGCAGCAACGGAGGGTGGACCGCATACTCGATGAACAGCTCATCACCCTCTATCATTTAATCACGCCCGAACCCCGCGGCTGCTGGTGCGCACGGCTGCCGGCAGGCAGCACAGACGGCGCTGGCCGCGGCGCCGGCGGAGGCTGCTCCACCAGGGCGCGCCGGCAGCACCCCAGCCCGGCGAGCAGCCAGCGAAGCGCCTCCACGAGCAGCGGGCCCGCGAGCGACACGGCAAGCTGCTGCCCAGGCTCCTGCCCGGCGCCCGCCGAGCACTCCTGGAGCAGGGCGACGCACTCCCCGATGGAGGGCGGTCGCAGCTCCACGATCGGCTCCGCGCACGGCGGAGCGGGCTGGACCCAGGCGGCGCAGGCCTCGGCTGAGGGCGCCTCTGGCTCCAATGGCGCCTCCGCGGCCGGCGGAGGATCGGGTGGTGGCGGCCCGCCACCAGAAGGCGCGAGCCCGCGCGAGGCTGGACCGAGGGCGAACCCGGCCAGAAGGAGGGCGATCGATGAAATCCAGGCCTCCTCTGGCCGCATCTCGAGAGAAAAGGCTGCGGAGGCAGATAAAGATAAACTTATCAAGCGGCTCCGAGATGGACATTGTTGTCCAGCGGCACTCATTCTGCTCCAGGATTAAAGATCAAGAACACCCATCATCATCATCATCATCGTCGTCGTCGTCGTCGTCGTCGTCGTCGTCATCATCATCATCATCATCATCATCATCATCATCATCATCATCATCATCATCATCATCATCATCATCATCATCATCATCATCATCACCATCACCATCACCATCACCATCATCATCATCATCATCATCAACATCATCAGCATCATCATCAGCATCATCAGCATCATCATCAATCTCATCATCAATAGCATCATCACCATCACAGTGATCATCGTCATCATCGTCATCATCACCATCACTGAAAGGTGCGCCTGAATGTGAAATAGTCTACGTCGTGTCTTTGGGTAGTGAATTTGCTTAGTGTTCGTGCGTAGTGCGTTTGCAAAGTGCTTTGCGTAAAGCTTTTTCCGAGTGTTTGCGCGTAGTGTTTGGGCGTAGTGCCTCTGCTTGGTATATTTGCGCAGTGTCTTCGTGTGGGGTATTTGCGTCGCAGTTGGACGTGCAATACTTGCATCGAGCACTTGCGCAGTCTGGTTGCGCAGCGCATTCCGCGTATAGTGACCTCCTCGTAGCGGAAAAAGGCATCGGAGCGAGCGGCGCCCGAGTCTGCAGGGAACGGGCCGCTGGAACGCCGCGCACAAGCGCCGTGCGTCGGCACGCTGCTCGAAAACACTACGCGAAAACACTGCGCAACACAGGACATTTCGGCGGCGGACCAAGCTCCCCTTAGCAAATCTCCCCTTGGCGACAACGGCCCATATAACCGAAACCGACGGACCCGGCCCGCAAAAATTAGCGTCCGCGACGCCCTCTCGTGAAGCGAAAACGGCCAATTCCTTCATCGGCGTGTCGGGGTAGGAGACCTAATGCGGGATGACGATTAATGAAAACAAATGGGAGAGAACGATTTAAAACGTAGTTTTTGTTTTCTGCTGTTTCTGTACAAGTTTCTGACTGGAGGAGAACGATTATAATAATAATAAAAAACAAACACACAAAAAAATTGTCGGGCCCGCGGTCAGATTTTTCTAATCGTCATCCCGGGCGCCGCCGCGTGAACACGACCCCTGGTCATTTATTAACCGTCATCCTCATTAAAAGACACGACGCAGTAAAAACAACACGCGCCAGCAGTCCGTCGCCCAGGAGCGTCGCTGCAGCGCTGCAGGCGCGCCCTGCGTCGGCACGCTGCTCTCGGAAGCACGTCGCGAAAGCACAGCGCAGCGCAGGACCAAAAAACCCTCGCAAACGCCACGGTCGCCCGCGTCTCCCGTCCGCGTCGCCCGAAGCCGCAGGCAGCGGGCCGCAGGCAACGCCGCGGTGAGCGCCCTGCCTCGGCACGCGACACGGAAACAAAACGTGAACACACCACGCGGAGCAGGAACAAAAACACTCGCAAACGCTCCGGTCGCCCGCGTCTCCCGTCCGCGTCGCCCGAAGCCGCAGGCAGCGGGCCGCTGGAGCGCCCTGCTTCGGCACGCTACACGGAAACAGTACGGTCGCCCGCGTCTCCCGTCAGCGTCGCCCGAAGCCGCAGGCGGCGGGCCGCTGGAACGCTGCAGAAGCGCCCCCGCGGCAGCACGCTACCCGAAAACACAACGAGAAAACACCACGCAGAATAGACACATCCCCCGCGCCGCTGGAGCGCTCCCGGAGCGCCGTGGGAGAGCGCCTTGGGGACTTGTTTGGCAACGTAGCGTTCGCGTTCTGTGTTGCGTGCTTTGTTTGCGTATTGTCTCTTTCACGTTCCTATTTTTCCTGCTAAAACAATGAAGTCCCACCAGCAAGCATAACCGCCACCACCATCACTCATACACACACACACACCATCACCACCACCAGCACTACCACCTCACACGTACCCACCCACTAACACTCCCACTCGCACTCACACACCCACACATTCATTTTGAGGAAGTCTCGAGCAGGAACCTCGACTGTGACTGAATTGTGAAGGAAGGGTCAGGCGTGAACCCCCTTCAGCTGCCAAGCCATGTCAGTAGCCCGAGGGGGTCATTCAATTCCTGCAAGTGCCTTCGATTTTGGGTCCCTGAGGCATGGCTGTGGAGAACGTCTCGGGCGGGAGCCTCTTTTCCGAGTAAACTGCGAAGGCGCCCCAAGCGGGAGCTCGATTATCTTAGTACTCCGGGCGGGTCGCCCAAACCCTGTACCTGTCGTTGGCATTGCAACCAGGTCGCCCAAACCCCGAACTGTCTTCCCTTCTGGGCTCCTGGCGCGTGGATCTAGGAGCCTCGGTTGTGAGCGACTTGTACGACAAGTCTCAGGCGGGATCCCCCTCCTTATGGGGCCGCCGAAGCAATCGCGCTAGTAAACTGAACGGGTCTTCCAAACCTTGTACCCGTCTTTACCTCTGGGCTTCTGAGGCGTGGATGTGGAGGTAGTCCCGAGCGGGACCCTCATCTCTGACTGCACCGTGAGGACGTGTCAGGCGGGAGCCCCCTCCCTACGGTGCCGCCGAACCGTTGTACAAATCCGACTGGGCCACCCGAGCCCCGTACCTGTGTTCACCGTTGGGTTCTTGTGGCGCGGATCTGGGGGAACTCTTGAGCGGGAGCCTCGCCGCCAGGTGAATTGCGAAAAGTCCCGAGCATATACCCACCTCCACAAGTGTCCCCATAGCTATAGGCCAATTCGGCTGGACCGCGGAACGGGCATCTAGTGGGAGACGCTGGCGAAGTGGATCATCACGCGCGCTCGTCCCGACGCAAGGCGTCTGGGCATGCCCCTCGTTGTCGTGCAAGCCGTGAGCGACTGCAACACGATCCATGACGATCCCGACGCGGGTCGACGTCTCCTGAACGTCCCGAAGATGCACAAGACGGGGTGCACGCACGGCGTCTTACTTCCACGCGTCGGCATAGAGGTTCGGCTCACGGCCGCGCAGGAGGACCTGAATGACAAGAAGTTTGGGTTCGCGCGGGAGCAACATGCCACCATCGTCCCCTTCGGCTTTCAGCCCGAGGACGAACAACGGTACGAGGAGCGTTGGCCAGGCCAGCTCTTCCGCCCCCGCTTCTCACCACAAGGATTATGGCTGCAGGTCCGCGGCTTTCACGGGCCCCAGATCTACCAAGAAGTCACGAGCTGCTGCTACAGGGCGCCGAAGTGTCGAAGGCGATGAGGTTGACGGCCAGGCCGAAGATCGGGCGCGGAACCTGCTCATGCTCAGACCCAGCGAACAGGAACCCACGTGGCAGAGCTCGGGCCCACACGCCGTGCGCCACTCGGGTTTCACCCCGACGCGCACGTCTTATCTCACCTCCACGCCGTCGCGGGGCACAACGCTGCGCAGCGCCGTCGTCATCGACAGAGCCAGGGATGAGATCGCTGGCCAAACGGGCATGTTGGCCGAGAGCGGGTGGCTGCACCTCTGGGTCGCGTTCTCCCCTGCGCCACCTGCGGGGAGAATGCGCTGCTCCTGGCGGCCGCCCTCGCGCGAGCTTCGGGAGCGCAGTCCGCCGGCGTCCCTGTGGAAGGCGCTCGGGGAGTTCAACTCGAGAGCGAAGAGCCCCAAGGCTGAGGCCGAGCAGCTCGCCGCGGAGCTTGGCTTCGCGCTGCCAGCGACAACGCACGCAAATGATGATGCGGATCTGGAGCCTCAACATTACGGAACGTACTTCAAGCTTTGGACACACTGGCAACGTGTCGTATAACATGGCCTATGCACATGCGCGTGCCCATCACTCGCACTTCCAAATGTAGCCTGGGATAACACGAAACATGCCCTCATCCGTGCGCAGATGCCTGGAAGGTGTCCTCAACAGCTTAAGCGCCACAAGGGATGTCGCCACTTTTTCCTGAGGGAAGGTGAGGAGGGCCACCGACCCCCCCCAAAAAACAGAACCACGAAATCAGAACGGGACGTCCAGAACTCTCCTCGGTTCTCGTTCCCCACTCCTCCTCCTCCTCCTCCTCCTCCTCGACCCTCGTTTCGGAGGTGGCGACCCCCGAGCTGGTGACCTCAATCTCGAGTAGGGGATCGATTGCCGGATTGGTTTACCCCAAAACTCATACGTAAACTGCTCGCAGGACTAGGAACGTTCTACGCATTTCTTATGGATTCGGCAAAAATTCAGACGAATATGGGGATAAAGCAATTCTGTAGCCGATCCCCTACTCAACAAGGGTGACGGTATTTTTTTACTCTCCGAGAGCGCACAGGGCGCGCACCGCGCGTTGAATTCAAGGGAGCACGGACGACCCCACGGGGAAGCCACGCCCGCTCAGATGCCGAGATCGGGCATCACGGGCCCGCGGGCCGTGAGCCCCGCGCCGCCCGCGCCAGGGGGGCAGACCCAGCGGGGGGCAGGACCCAGGCCCACGGCCAGCTCCTCGACGGCCTCGTTGGGCACGGCCTGGGCACGGAGCGCGTCCATCAGCTGGATGACGATGGCCGTCACCGCGGTTCGCGGGTCGCTGGACTCCCTGAACCACGCGGCAGCCACAGCTCCGCAAGCCGCCGCAACCGACGCCGCCGAAACAGCAGGTGCAGAGGAGGGCTCCGTCAGGGTCGCCACGACCGGCTCCTTCGCGCCCTCTGCCTCGCCATCCGCCGCCGCCGCCGCAGCAGCAGCGGCCGCCGACGGCTCCGCAGGGGCCGCAGCACCACCAGCATCAGCCCAGGAGTCGTCGGGGAGGCCGTCGTCGCTGACGCTCATGGCGGCCACCTCGAGGCCGACGATCGCCAAGGGCGCACCAGCCTCGCACTCCACCACGCCCGTCATCGCCGCCGCTTCTCCCCGCTCCACGGCACGCCGCCCAGCAGGGCGCTGGCGGCGGCACCGTCGTCGCTCCAGGTTGGCCGCCGAGGCGGCAGCAGGAGCAGCAGCATCATGAACGACTCCAGGGGGTGCATCGGCAGCTGCAGGCGGCGCCGCTGGCCGCTCGCGCCGCGCGACGAGGGCGGCGCTGGCGGCCGAGCGCGCCACGGCAGCACTGTGCGCCTCTGAACCTCGGCATCCGCGGCGCCCCGCACCGCCGCCTCGACGACAGCGGCAGCGTCCGCCGTGAGAGCCCCTCGAGGCTCGTGCCCGCCGCGGAGGGGGCGCCGAGCCGTGCGACCGCTTGAGCCAACATGACGGTGGCGGCATTGGATAAGGACCCTCTTGATGAGGACCCCAGGGCCTGAAAGCCCGCGGAACTCTCATCGTGGAGTGGCCATGGGTATCACCGCCGCCTTCAGTGGAGTCAAGGGACCCTCCAGGGTCTGAATCAGAGCGTGAATTACCTACCCCGCTTTCGCTTCCAGGCAAAACCAGGCCATACCGGCCTGACCAGTACAGGCTGCAATTTGGCATCGTTTGGTATCTCTTGGAAGCGAGGGTGGTCAAAAGCGATGTAGGTTTGTTTTCCCCCTACTGAAGCCTCCTAGGCACATTCCTTAACGAACGCTCCCACCGCATTGGTACTGTCGGAAAGCGTTGGTGCAAGCCGCGGCCGCCACGAGACTGCAGCGCCGCCACCGCCCGCGCGCACGCCAGCAGCGCCTCGATGGGCGACGGGGAGCTGTCCACGGCCTCCCCGCGCGGCGGAGGCGGAGGCACCGGCGTCGCTGTCGTCGTCTGCGTCGGCGGCTGAGTCGTCGTCGGCGTCGTCGTCGTCGTCGTCTGCGTCGGCGAGGTCGCTGTCGTCGTCGTCGTCGTCGTCGTCGTCGTGGGAGCCGTCGCAGTCGTCGGTGAAAGTGGAGGACGAGGAAGGGGGAAGGGGACGTGGATGATTCGGATCGCTCCAGAACGGGCCTCCTTTCCGAGGGATCAAGAAGTCTTTTCTCGCATTCGGCGGAATGCGGCGGAGGCTGGCGAGAACAAATGAAAGCAAGGTAAGGGCGGCTCCGCCCGTGTATTGCTTGCGGAAGCTGGCTGACATAGAAGTACGCACTCAAAAGACGCCATCATGTTCGGATGCAGAGTTCCTGGAAGGGTCAACATCATGCATATTGGTCAGCACTGGCGCACGTATCGGTATGAGCTGTCGGCGCGCATGTAGGTATGTCCGGTGCAACCTCCCAGCATCGAGAAATTGTGCCAACGGATCTGTCGTGCATCTGCGAGAGAACCCGTTTCGAGGACGCCTGCCTTGGACAAACATTTGGACACGCCCAGCACCCCCCCCCGAGGGCGCTCGGGGGCGGAGGAGGAGGAGGCGGAGAGAGGAGGAGGAGGAGGAGGACCCCCCCGTCCCCCCCCCCCGACCCCCCTGTGCAAAGGTGGGGGAGTTCGAACCCAGCGCGTCCCCCCCCCCCCTCCCCCCCCGCCGTCCCCGCCCATTGCGAGGCGGGAGGGGGGTTCGAACCAGCCCCCCCCCCTTCTGGAAACCAAGAGCCGTGGAGCATGACGGCATGTCTCCCTGAGCAACCTGTCCGTAGAGGTCTCTGTGCATGTTTCAGGGCACGCGCGACACCAACAATTCCAACAGTAATTAAGTGGCCCGTGGCCCGTGCTCCCCCGCAGGATCTATCTCCCCTATGGTCTCCCGCATGGCCTTCCGTGTGGTCCCCCGTGTGGTCCCCGAACTGGTCCCCCGCAAAGTCCCCCGTGGGGGCCTCCCGTGTGGCCTCCCGCGGGGGCTCCAGCGCGGAACCTCTGGTGTGGCCTCCACTGCGCTCCCCCGCGGGGTCACCTGGGCCATCTCCCGCCTGATCTCCGTTCCGGCCCCCCGCGTGGCCTCCCGCGCGCTCTCCCCATGTGATCCCCCGCGCGACCGCCTCCCGTGCGGCCTCCCGCCTGGCCGCCTGCCTATGCGCAGTGTGGGCCTGACTCCCTCTGCTGCTTCGGGCTGGAAGCCTCCGCTTCGCGTGCCGAGGCGGCGGCCCCGGCGACACGTCGTGCTCTGCATGCGGACATGAAGGGGCCCCAGGACACACAAATAAATACACACATATAAAAAGATTCCCCATATTTTCCAATATTTGCTGGGCTTCTGTCTTCCCCCCCACTCCCCATATTCTCCCATACTTTCTGGGGAGTCGACGCTTACTCGTGTCTGTGTGTTTGTTCCTCTCCTGAGGACAGCGTGCCGCTCCGCTCCGCTGGGCGGGAGGCCCGGAGCCGCTCGGGGCGGTGACGCGCGGGGACCGAGAAAAGGGATCGCGCGTCGCGCCGGAGCGTGGGCGGCCACGAGCCGGCGGCGCGACACGCCGACGGCAAAGTTCCCGACCGTCGTCGGGAAGTGCATCTCGCAGCTCTGACCCCTGGTCGCTGCCGGAGGGCGCCCTGGGCATGACGTCAGGGCTGATCCATTCGCGGCGCCACGAGGGCGCCACCCGATCCCTGATCCTCCTCATCCTCCTCCTCCTCCTTCCCCGTGGGCTGGCCTCCTCGGTCCTCCTCCTCCTCCTCCTCCATCTCCTCGTACATATCCTCCTCTTCGTCTTCTCCTGATTCCTCTTCCTCCTCCTCCTTCTCCTCCTCCTCATCCTCCTCCTCCTCCTCATCATCATCATAATCAGCACCACCACCACCATCATCATCATCATCATCATCATCATCATCATCATCATCATCATCATCATCATCATCATCATCATCATCATCATCATCATCATGATCATCATGATCATCATCATCACCCCTCGTACCTCCTCCTTCGCCTGCTCCTCCCCCCATCGATCCTTCTCCCCCTCCCCTCCCCACGCCCGACTCTTCCTCCTCCCCCTTCCATCCGCGGTCCTCCCTCCATCCTCCCTCCTCCTTCCCTCCCACCTCTTTCGCTCCCTCCCCCCTCCCTCCCTCGTTGAACGCCTCAGACACGTGGGGGCCTCCCGGAAACTCTGGGTGTCTATATCGGTGAGCGTGGGACGAGGCGACACGGAATGGCACAGAGAGCTCGGAGGTCTCAAAGAAGATCTTCGCGCCCTCGTCGGGGAGCCCTACAGCTCAGCAGGAGTACCAGTCGTCGTAGTCATGGGGAACATCAATCAATCTTCAGCCAGAGCAAGAGCGAAGTCTTCTTTCGTTCAGCACTGGTCCTTCTGACATCTGAGCCCCTTCATTGGGTCCCACGAGCCAGTGGAGGTCCTCCTCCCTAGGCGTGGCCGGTCGGTCAAGGTACGCCTCGGAGACACCCAGCATTTTCAAGGGCAGTTCCGCTGGATCGACATCGTGCTGGCGTCGCCAGCAGCCCAGGGGACAGCCCTGGTGCACAACGGCGTCTCCTGCCGCCAGCACGGAGAGCATGACCATCTTTGCCGCTGGGGGGACTGTGTCGAATATGCGGCCCAAGGCCGGGCATGATGCGCATACTGCCGTGGTGGCTCGAAGAGGCCTCGTGGATGCAGGGCGTCCGCGAAACACGGCCAGATTCGGAGGATCTAGAGTCCGCTTTTGTCAACTTGTGCCGAGGTGATGCCGCCGTGGCCTGGGCGCAGCCTCTCGCCCCGGCAACATCGTCCTGGGCAGCAAGCGCGACTGTATGGACCTTCAATGTGATCACGGGTCTTGCCTTGGCAGGCTGGGTTGTGCCGGCTGCCTCCGGCACTTGCCGAGCCCGCGATCGACCCCCCGCCCCGCTGCAAGGCTGCATCCAGGCAGCCTTGCAGCAACAAGGCTCAGGGTCGACACGACTCGCAGCGTGCATGCGGATCCTGTCTCCAGCGGAGCTACACATTGCGGGGTGCAGATGGTGTCCTTCTCGGACCCAGGCGAATCCCCGGGAATCCTTGTGCAGGCAGCTTCAAAGGCAAGCGGATGTGGCCGGGCCAGTGGGATGCTCGTTGCAGTGCTCGCATGCTGGACCGCCTTCCTGGGCCGGTGGGCCGCGCTCGCTCGCGCCGTGGGCCGGGGCCCCCGCGGCGCAGCAGCAGTCACAGAGGCAGAGCTCACCGGGGCCATCGATACGCCAGGCACCGCGGGTGCAACAACCCCGGACCTGCTGCCGAGAGTCGTCCTCTTGCTCGGGGAGTGCCTGTCTGGGCGCGGTCGTCTGGATCCTCCAGAGGCTTCCTGGCCGTGGTTGCTCGGCGGCTCGCCCCAGACAGTGGCGGGGACCTTGTGCCGTGCCCCTGCGCAAAAAAAAGGCCCCTACGTAGACCGAGGGGCTTCGGTGCATCTCATCATGCTTGCGTCCAAGATGGACCTTCACCAAGGAGTTCGTCCTACTCTTCCGTGTCCGCCCATCGGGTCGGGCAAAAGGGGGGGATAGCAAAGGGGGGGTTTGAGAATCAGCTCACGTAGCTGATTTTCCCGGCGCCTCCCGGCGCCTGGAGGCGGTTATGTATCGAGGAATGGGCCCCTCGGTGAGGCCGAAACCAGCTGCATGCAGCAAATTTCGTAACCCCCCCTTTCCCAATCCCCCCCTTTCGCCCGACCCGAGCCCAGAGGTGCGGGATAGACGCACGCCGGGGTAAAGCGGGTGCACCCGCGACGTGGGCGACGCCGGGCTCCTGCTCCACGAAGGAGGCAGCGGAGGCCGCCTCCACGGGGATCCCCTCGTGGGCAGTGTCCGGAGACCTCCACGGGGATGACCGTGGGGGTTCCCAAGTGGACAGGGGGGTTACAAGTGGATGCCAAGGTGGGTTATATCTGGCCCAACCTGGCTCATAAGTGGGTTACAGGTGCCCTGAGCAGCTTAGGGGGGTTAACGATCTGGGCCAGGAGGGCTCCGCCCACTTCGCCGAGTCATCGACCCCTCCTAAGCTACTTAGGGCACTTGTAACCCACTTATAAGCCAGGTTGGGCCAAACATAACCCACCTTGGCATCCACTTGTAACCCCCCTATCCATTTAGAACCCCCCAAGGTCATCCCAGCAGAGAGCATTGCCGCGGACTTGGCGGGAGTCGCTCCTGGTGAGGCTCAAGGATCTTGTGGGTTTATCAGTCGGTGTCTTCTCGCAGCTGGCTAGCATGTTGGCATCAGGCCGAGTCCACGTGAACTACAGTGGTGTCCAGCCAAACAGCTATCCTCACCCAAAGGATAGCAAAAAGGGAGCAATCGGACCCCTGACTCCCCCCGCGCACATGGACACCCTGTCCGAAACGCTACTCTCCGGGGGGTGTGAGTTCGGCATTGGCGTCCTCTGTTCACGGACTTGGTCACAGAACCAATGGCGCGGCCCGTGGAGCCAAATGTGGAAGTTACGTCTGAGTTGCTACGTTCACTGCTGGAGAACTTGCCGCTCCCTGCCGCTAGGGACCTCGCTGCCGACACGAATCTGGAGGCATCCGCCCTCGCGGCCATGGACACCTCGGCCCCATCGACGCATGGCGGCTATTCTCCACGCGGACGATCCCGCGTGACTCGCATCAACCCGAAGGGCCGCACAGAGGTCGCATGCCTTGATTGCGGATTGGGCCTGAAGACCTCGCCACGCACCCAAAGCCACCATGCACGCTGCCATGGTCCAGGGCGGAGCGCGCTGGCGAGATCAGCGGGCGGAGCTGCGCCGCCCCTAGTCCTCCCTGTGCGGGGGACTTAACCAGTGCAGCTCCATAGAGTCAAAACGTATAGTAAGGACGCGAGGGAAGGACACAAGACCCTTGGAGGCCGAAGTTGGGTTTTTGGGGGGCGGCGGCGACCAGTGAAAACGGCGAAGGACGGGCCGCAGAGGCAAGGACGCAAGGGCATCCTAGATGAAGGCGCGCGTCCTTACTAGGCGCGTTGACTGCATGCCAATATCCCACAAGTGGTTCGGGCTACAATGGCAAGGAGATCTGCTCTTGGAGCGTCTACTGGCTTCCCGCTCGGGCAAAGCATCTGCCCGGCGTGCCACTCTGGCAGGCCAAGTGTCCAGTGGGCGCCTCCCCTGGGCCGTGGCGGCGGGGGTGTTCGAGGCGAAGATCGGCTCCTCCCTCCGGACGACGCCTGCTTGTCCTGGGCGAGGGCGTTCTTCGAATGCCCCCCATGGAAACCTGCCGCTCCAGCAGTGGCGGAACTACAGCCATCGGTCTGACCTAAGGAACGGTAAATTAGGACCGAAGCCCATTTTTCATGAGGAATAACGCATAAGGAACGATGGATAATACATAACGCATAAGGAACGATACATAACGCATGCAAGCCTAAGGAACGACCGAGCCCCTTTCGAAAAGCAAGTGTTCCTTATTCACGCCGCCCACTGTAGGACGGACCCTTTCAGGCTCCGGTCGTGCAGTGCTCGATGTTGCCCCTCGGCGCGGGCCTTTGGAGGCTTCTGGACTCGGATGTAGAATGCGGGATGACGATTAATAAAAAATGGGAGAGAACGATTAACACAAATTGTTTCCTGCTATGTCTGCACAGATTTCTGACTGGAGGAGAACGATTGAAAAAATAGTTGTCCGGCCCGCGGCCAGTTTTTTCTAATCGTCATCCCGGGCGCCGCCGCGTGAACACGACCCCCGGTCATTCATTAATCGTCATCCTCCATGACAGAAGTGTCTTCATGCGTGCCCATCTGGTGCCTGGAAGGACTTGAGCGCGCGCTTCTCTCCAGCTGCTCGAATTTGGGGACCTGCCGGAGTGGCCAGCCTGAGAGGGCGCTTCCCCCGGGTCCAGTCTGGAAGCGTACGAGGCCAGTCAGGGAGCCAGGAGAGGAACGGTGCCGCAGGCTCCTCGACCAAGAGCTTGCCCAGCACGTGCGACAGCTGCCTTACATGTCCCTGGGTGGGTGGGTCTGGCAGGATCTGCGCGGAGCCCCGTCGTCAGGCCTGAGCTGGGTAGAGTTGGAGGCCTGGAAATTGGCACCAACACCAACACAGGGGGCTGCCTCCACAGGGGGATGATGATCCTCGATTTCGGTGTTGGTGGTAATAGTTCGGTCACCTTGGAAGCCAGAATATTATCACCACCGCCGAGATCGGGATCGTCCTCCCTCGGTGGAGGCAGACCGCCGATCTTGGTGTTGGTGTCAACCTCTAGGCCTGCGATAGAGCTCCGGGGCTAGCGAGCACTCGCCCGATTGCGCCTTCGCCTTGCCCGCCTCGCTCGCATCTCGGTGGGGCGGCGTCCTCGGGCTCGTCGCCGCTGCTGCCTCGGCTTCGGGGTCCGCGCGCGCAGCCCCGCTTCCCGCGGACTTGCGGCATGCGATCGGACGGAGGCCATGCAGCAGGCCTACAGTCGGGGCGTTGACCTAAGGAACCCCAAGATAAGGAACGAGGCCCCTTTTTTTCCATACGTTGACCTTCGATTTCCTGTCGACAACATGAGGAAAACCTGAGGCAAGCTGTGAAACACTTACGGAACGCGGAGCCCCTCCCCAACCAAAAGGGTTCCTTCTTCAGGGCCCCGACTGTACTGGCGCGCTCGCCAAGCGGGCGCTCCTTCCGAGCGGGAGGCCAGCACAGAGGGCGATGCCCGCGACCGGGGGAGGCCGGCTACGCAGAGGCGGCCGCGGCTTCTCAGAGAGGGAGGGGGCGTCAGCCCTGGGCCGGGCCACCGGGGCCGAGCAGTACAAAATCTCTGCTCCTCCATGGGGTGATCCCCTCTCCCGTTGTTCTCTCCGTTTCGTAGCTGCGCCCTGCGCTGACACGGGGCGGCTGGGAGTGCGGGCGGGGGTCTTCGTGGGGGGCAGTCGCCGTTAGGCCCCCCTGTCCCGGGTCTGCCTCTTTCCTCCATCGCGGTCGCTTCCAAGGCCAAAGAGCGGCCCCTCCTCCGTGGACCTCGGAGAAGCGCGGGGCCAGGCTCAATCGGGCGTTCCTCGGTCCGTTCCCTGTCCTCCCCCTCCGCTTCCCCGAGCCCCGCAGGCGGTGCTTTCCCTTCCCCTGAGCGGACGCTGCGGGATCGCGGCATTCGCCGACCTGCTGCCCACTGCAAAAGAGGCCGCGCCCGCGCCCCCACAATGCCGCCTCGCTGGGCGGGCACCAACCAACCAACCAACCTCCCTCCCTCCTCCCTCGTCCTCCTCGTCCTCCTCGTCCTCCTCGTCCTCCTCGTCCTCCTCGTCCTCCTCGTCCTCCTCGTCCTCCTCGTCCTCGTCCTCCTCCTCCTCCTCCTCCTCCTCCTCCTCCTCCTCCTCCCTCTCCTCCTCCTCCACTTCGGCCCAGCATCCGCTTCGCACCGGCAGCGCAGAGGCTTGGCTAAGGAACACGCCCGGCCCGAGCGCGCAGCCATCCCCTCTCGCCAGAGAGAAGCGCTGCACTTCGCCCAGGGCCGCCCGGCGGAGTGCAGTGCAAGAGCTCGCCGGGCCGTGCCTGCAGCTGGGCGCCCTCGGGGCCGAAAGGGCTCTGGGGGGGCATGCGCACCGAGGCGGGCCAGGAGCCTCCCGAGACTAACGCATTGACCCACTTGATAGTTAGAGTCGGGGCGTTGACCCAAGGAACCCTGAATAAGGAACGAGGCCCCTTTTCTCCATAAGTGACACTTCGATTTCCCATCGAAAACCTAAGGAACATCGAGGGCAAGCTGCGAAACAAGTAAGGAACACGGAGCCCCTCCCCAACGAGAAGGGTTCCTTCTTCAGGGCCCCGACTGTAACTGACCCTTTTGATAGTTAGGCGATGGGGGCAGGGCAGTGGCCCTGGAAGAGGAGGACCGTCGCCCGCGCCGCCGCGGGGAGGGGCCCCTGCCTACCCCCGCGCCTCCTGACAAGCCTCCGCTCTCCGTGGGATGACTGGGACGAGCAGCGACGAGGAATCCCAGAAAAACGCGTCTTTGTGCCCAAAAACGCGTTCTTGGCCCAAAACTAAATCGAAAATTGAGTTTTTTGGCTGCAAGGGGGGGTACCTACCCCTGATCACTGCGCGCGGCGCTCTGGGTGCACCTCTGTCGCAAGCACAACAACTGAATCGGCCTCTGCGCCAGCTTCGGGGCGCGCCGAACCTCAGCTCGATGCGAGTCGTAAACGAGGTAAGGACGCCCAAGACGTCGCGCTGGCCGTCCATGTAGTGAGACAAGATGCCGAACTCGTCTTCTGAGTGGCCCAATGTTGTTCTGCACCGCTTGGTCCAGCATCTCATTCCATGTGGGATGCAGCCGCTGAAGGGTTGAAAGGAAAACGAGATGTCGACCCGCATGGAGAACTGTCCAGGAGCGCGAAGGCTGGCGCATCATCGTTCTAGGGAAAGGGGGCCGAGCATGTCGTCGCCTCCTCCACGAGAGAAAAGCACTGCATCCATGCTCGACGCCAGATCATTGTGAGTTGGAGCCGCCGGGAAAAATACACGACACCATTCGGTACGCAGCCGAAGGAATCGGCGAGGCCCATGGAGGAGACAAGGCCGTCTGCCCCGAAAGCGCCGCCGTGCCCGTCGCCGCCGCCGCTCCCCCGCGAGGAAGGCCCTGCCTGGGCCAGGGGAGCTGCCCGTCCCGCACCGCAGATGCCGTGCACGCCGCAGTCGCCGCCCCCCCCCCCTGGGGAAGCACTTCCGGGGCCATGGGAGCTGTCCTCGCGGTAGTGTAGACGCCGTGCTTACTCCAGATGTCGTAATCAAGAGAGGGGGGTCTCATTTCGGGGGGGGTCTCTTCCAGGCTATCTTGGAGGGCCTGGGGGGTCTGGGGACGATGTTTTGGAGGGTTCTCCCACGGGGGAGGTCTGAAATGGCTTGTCTTGGAGGGTCCAGACCCCCTCCCCTTTATCACGAAATCTGGAGTACCGTAGTCGCCGCCACCCCCCCCCACGGAATGCACTTCCTGGGCCATGGGAGCTGTCCACGGAATGCCGCAGGCAGCGCTGGTGTCGGAGCCAGCGTCGCCGTGATCGTCAAACCTTCGACCCTGCAGCAGCTTCGGCAGCGGCGAACAGCTGCTCCTCATCATCATCATCACCTGGGACCTCGAAGGCTTCGGGCGATGGCAAGAAGGCACCATCCCGATCCACGTCCTTGAAGCTATCTCGATGTCCCTCATTATGTGCAGCAGCGGCAGCAGCAGCTGGGGCAGCGCCCGACCCCGTGCCTGTGCCTGGGCCGTCGGCTGCTGCGGCGGCAGGGGATGCGGACACGCCAGCGCCTCCGCTGGGGGCGGCAGGTCCTCGGCCTGCGACCCCCCCACTCTCCGCCACTCGCCTGCGCTTGGTCTCGGTCTCGGCCATGCGTTTTGCGAAAACCTGCTGCTCCGCCACCGTCGAGGCCGCCTTGCTCTTGGCCTCTCCGAAAGCAGCCTGCGCCGCCTCGGGGAAGATGGTGGGAACCCTGGCTTTGCGTGAATCCAGCTTGGCCTTCCCCTCCTTCGAGAGCTCCAAGCCCTCGTCTGCCAGCCCGATGGTGCCGCTGTCGGTGAGCTCGGCCTCGCCCCCTTCCAGCAGCAGCTCCAGGTCGAGGGACGGCTTGGCGGGCGGCTGCGCGGGCAGCACCTCGTCCTGCAGGCTGCGGACCGCCTGCAGGTAGGCCTTCTCGCACTCCTGGAATTGGCGGCGCGCCAGCACTGCGCTTCGCCAAGCGAAGCTGTTCCTCCAGCTTGCTCGTCGCCTGCACCGTGCGGTCCAGCTGCTGGCGCGCCTGGGCCATGGCATGCTTTGCCGCAGTCACGGTGGGTGGCGGGGGCGGCCTCGAAGCCGCCTCGAGCTTGGAAGCCTGAGACTTGTAGTGCTGAAGTTGTCGCTGGTCGCCGAAGGCCTCGAAGGTTGCGACCCAATCGCGGAGCCGCGGCAAGTCAGTGGCCTCGAGACCCTTTTTGCCCTGGGCCTCGGCCTGCGTCGCTGCTCCCAGCCATCCCGAAGCCGCAATCTGCAACCTTGGCTGCACGGAGGCGGGCGGGGTGGCGGCCCCGCGCTGTGGGCCGGCAGCAGGCGCAGGCTGATAACTACACCCACCCTCCTCCCTCCGGTCCTGGCAAAGCGGGGGGCCCACGAGACCAGTTACCATGAGGAGGATCATGCCGCCTTAAGGAGGGATCGGGCAGGTTTTCTCTTCACCGCAATGTTCGTACCACGTCCACCACGATTCATGACGCTGACATTCACACGCACTGCAATGCCAACACGGCCCTCGAGGTGTCGTAGCTCGGTTGTGGCCATCCTTTGGCATGAACGTGACAGCATCTAGAAGGCCAGTCATATAACACAGCGCACAGGAAGCAGGCGGAGCCAAGTACCGTGACAAAAAACTGATAGATCGCTGTCCAGGGCCGCAATTATCCCCCACACACCATAGAAACTCAAGACCTTTGGCCAAATCGCTACGGATTTCAGGCAAAAAGGCCACGTCCTCCTCCTCCTCCTCCTCCTCCTCCTCGTCCTGCTCCACCTCCTCCTCCGTTTCCCTCCCGCCCTCCCTCCCTCCCTCCCTCCCCCCCCCCCTTCCCGCCCTCCCTCCCGCCCCACCCCGCCCCTCCCGCCCTCCTCCTTCCCTCCCTCCTCGCCCCGCGGCCACTCGCCCGCGGCCCCTTCGCGGCCTCCCGCAGCCGGCCCGCGAGCGCGGCGGCGTGGCGCCACTCTCGGGCGTCGAGCCGCGCCCGGGCGCAGGCGGCGAGGACCTGCGGCGCAGCTGGCCCAGAAAAGCGAGGAGGAGGAGGAGAAGGGGGGAGGAGGAGGAGGAGGAGGGAGGAGGAGGAGGAGGAGGAGGAGGAGGAGGGGAGAGGAGGAGGAGGAGGAGGAGCAGGAGGAGGAGGAGGAGCAGGAGGAGGAGGAGCGGAGGAGGAGGAGGGGGCTGGAGGCTGGATGCTGGATTGGTCTGCCTCCAGAGAGGCAGGTCCGAGAGGAGGAGGAGGCGGAGGAGACGGAGGAGGAGGAGGAGGAGGAGGAGGAGGAGGAGGAGGAGGAGAGGAGAGGGAGGAGGGAGGAGGCAGGAGCAGGAGCAGGAGCAGGAGGAGCAGGAGGAGGCAGTGGGCCCGCCGTCGGCGTCGTCGGCTGCGGTTCCGCTCGGGCGCGGCGGCGCCGCACCAATGGCACAGGCGAGTGCCGCGCGGCGGGCGCGCACCGCCCAGCGGCGGGGGCGGGGGCCCGCCGCCCAGGTCCAGTCCCGTCCTCCCTCCCACGCCTCCTCCTCCTCCTCCTCCTCCTCCTCCTCCTCCTCCTCCTCATCATCCTCTGCCGCCCTCCCTCGCCCTGAGAAGCATGCCAGGGGCCAGATCCAGATCCATTCCCATTTCATGTCCATTTCCTCCTCCTCCTCCTCCTTCCTCCTCCGCCTCCTCCTCCTTCTCCTCCTCCACCTCCTCCTCCTCGTTTCCTCGTGAACAAGTCCTCCCTCTGGCGGGCCCCGAGCGTTTCGGTAGGCTGGGCCAGACCGTTCCTTGAGATTCGCAGCAGCTACAAGAAGGTAAAGGGGGTAGTTTTCAAATAAGACCTCTCGCCTCAGCGCTACGCGTATTCGTTTGCACACTTAGCATCTGATTTCGGGATGGAGTGTGCGTATATGTGTATGTGTATGTGTATGTGTATGCGTATGCGTATGCGTATGTGTATGTATATGTGTATGTGTATGTGTATGTGTATGTGTATGTGTATGTGTATGTGTATGTGTATGTGTATGTGTCTGTGTGTGCGTGTTTGTGTTTAGTGAATCTGGACTCTCGCCTAGGTTCCGCGCGAATTCGTCTGTAATGCCTGCAAAAGTTGCAAGGATGAAGCACAGGTGGTCTTCAGCATGTGTTTTTTAGTCGTAGCGCCGCGCGAATTCCTTTCAAGAGCTTGCAGCAGCTAACGGTGTGGAGGGCGGCTCTTCTTCAAAGTGGGGCTCTCGCCTTCATTTCCACGCCGCGCACAGTCGCCTTGACAGTTTGCGGCAGCAGCAAGGACGGATCACGATTCGTTGTCAAGGTGGGGCTCTCGCCTCCGCGCTGCGCACACTCGTCCGACACTGTTGCGGCAACTTCACGGATGGATAGCACATCCTGTTCAAGATAGGGTTCTCGCCGCAGCGCCGCGCACACTCGTCTAACACCTTGCAGCAGATAGGCAGGACAGACGGCGGATCTTGTTCAGCGTGGGTTTCTCGCTCGAGCTTAGGGGGCCACGAATTGGACATGCATATATATATATATACATATATGTATATATGTATATATATATGTATATCACTGCACGAATCGATGACGGCTCATGCTCCAAATGGACCTCGCGCTAGATGCTTCCCCGAAGCTCATGAAACAGACGCAGACTTGTGCGACATCCGCACGGGTGGGCGAGGGCCGGTCCTTCCGTGACAGGCGTGTATTGCTGGACGCCTCCCTGAACTGGGCTAGCATCGATACTCATCTTTCTGAGTACCGTACGCGACAACAGGATGCACAGCAGTCAGGTCCTTTTCAAAACGCACCCGTCGCCCAAGTAGCAGGCCCACATCGTGCTGCTCTTCAAGGGGGCACTTCTTGTAGTGAAAAGAGAGGCTTGTAGGGACTTGTAAGGACGGGGCTGGGGACAGGAGGGTGTACTGCAGAATCGCTGATGCATGTGGGATTTTCTCTGCTGCTGAGGCAACGCGTGCGCGCCCCCCACATGCAATCGACGCCGACGGGCGCTCGCAGCGGGCACGTTCACGTCTCAGTCAGGCCCAGCTCAGGGGCCTTCGCGAGCCGTGCACGTCACCGATCTCCAGGACTCGGCGAGATTATCTCGAGGGGATCTCCAGCGAAGTGGTAAATTCAGCCTGGCTTTCTCATTATGTGATGGCGGAAAAACTGGACATCCCTCCCTCCCTCCCTCCCCAGGAGAGAGAGGGGAGATCCCTAGTGGCATGGTTTGTCGCGCAGCCCACGCAGGGAGGTCTCGACCCCAGAGGCCGAACATCTGCGAGGGGGCCTGGGGTGGAGAGGGGGGACCCATAGCCCTGAGATCCGACGTCACGGAAAATTGGTAAGGTCGTAGAACAACTCGACCAAAGCCCTGGAACCCACCTCTCTGCAACTCTTTTCGAGTCGAACCGATCCGTGAGCGTCCCGTGGCCCGAAGCGGGGCCAAGTCGCCCGGTGCGACACAACTGTGACGCCAGCATCGCAGGCCAGGCTGCAGATCCGCGAGAGGGGGATAAGGAGAAGGTTGAGGAGGAGGAGGCAGAGGAGACGGAGGAGGCAGACGAGGAGACGGAGGAGGAGGAGGAGGACGAGAAGGAGGAGGAGGAGGAGGAGGAGGTTGGAGCGTCTGGGGGGCCGCGTGTCTTCCCCACCTACCGCCTCTGGGGGCGGGGCCACCTTCGGCGCTGACCACTGAGGGGCATTTCGACAGCTTGAAGTGCCGCGCGAGCGAGCGAACGAGCATCATTGTCACTAAACGGGATAGCACGGGCTTTGCTCTCTTGGTGAGAGGAGGAGGAGGAGGAGGAGGAGGAGGAGGAGGAGGAGGAGGAGGAAGCAACAGGTCCTCAAAGCTAAATCCAGTCCCGCGCATCACCACGTGAACCTACACGCCCTCGAGCAGCAAGCGGCCTGGCGGCGGCGCTATCACATCGGGCGCCGCATGCCCCCAGAAGGCTCGGGGAAAGGAAGGAGGGAAGGCAGGCGGCAAAGAGCATGCGACGCCAGGGCCCCAGGGAAACCGTCGTGATCACGTCGCAGCGTCGACATCTTCCAGGACCAGCTTTACACCCCGAATCTTTTTGTTGACGGTCCCGAGGCCTAATTTTTGGACGCCCGAAATGGGTACGGAAAGAATGGGTACAATGCCCAACAAGAAGTGTTGTTCCAAACCAACAGCGGCCGCTGTTGGGCGGGCGGCCTCCTGTCTCGAATGGACACAGGCCGCGGCGGCGCGGACAGCGAGTCCTGTTCAGAATGGACAAGAACTGCTGTTGGGCATCGTACCCATTCTTTCTGTCTTCATTTCGGGCGTCCAGATAGTTGACTACCTGCCAGACCACCCCAACCTAACCCGAAGAGCCGAACTTCGGCTTGGGGGAGGGGTGCGGCTTCCACACGGGTGTCTTCAATGTTCCCCGACCCCGCCCCCCGACTGGACATGGAGGGCAGACCGAGGCCTTCGGCTTGGGCTGGGAGGGCTTGCTGGGCGGTGATGGTGAGGGCCCCCGGGAGCTCCGAACTAGCGAGACCTGTACCAGGAGAGCCCAGAATCGAATCGATAAGTCGGATCGGCGGTCGAAATGAATCGGATCGGCGGAAAGCGGCAGCCGAGTCGAGAGAAGTCGAATCGGCGGAAATCGACAGGCTAGTATGCCTCCAGTAAGGAATCGGAGTCCAGATCGGAATCCGAAGTCGAATCGAATCGGCATCGGAAGCCACCGAATTCTAATCGAATCGAATCGGAGGACTCGAAGCGAGCCCTGAGTCCCAGAGATCCGACGTCGTGATTTTTTCAATACGGGGTCCCCCGAAGTCTCGGCCCATTCCCCAGGACCGGCTTGTCATCCTGAGTCGTTTTTTGACGGTCCCGAGGCCCGGCGAGGGCCCCTGGGGGCCGAAATCTGCGACAAACCTCCGTCTTCATGTTTGCAATACTTTGGATCTCTGGGGTCGTGCTCCCTCCCTGCGCGACGGGGCTCTGCCCCGGGCGGCGGCCGACCGCCGGCAGCTCCGCGGCCGGCACCCGGCCGGCGGCCGCGCCGGCCAGCAGGCGCCCCAGGCGCCCGCGGCCCTCGCCTCTTGGAGCAGGGGCCGGCCGCCCCGGCACTCCGAGAGGCCTGCCACGACGTGCCCTCGGTGCCCAGGAATGCTTGTCTTTTGTTCCCTACCCAGGCTCTGCCTAGAAGGGTTCTTACCCTCTCAGCTTCAAGGGGCCGGGCGGTGGTAAGCGCCCCGGGCGGTTCCCCCAGTCCCCTGGGAGCGGTTCCCCCCAGTCCCCTGGGAGCTTTAGCTTTAGCTTTAGCTTTAGCTTTAGCTTAGCTTTAGCATAGCTTTAGCTTAGCTTTAGCTTAGCTGTAGCTTAGCTGTAGCTTAGCTTTAGCTTAGCGTTTCGCTTAGCTTTTCGCTTAGCGTTTAGCTTAGCTTTAGCTTAGCTTTAGCTTAGCTGTAGCTTAGCGTTACTGTCACTACTAATGCTGCTTTCCTAGGGGTTCCAACTCCTAGGTAGGGTCGCACTGGGATAATTTTTGTTTACCTCCCCAGCGAACCCAGCACCCGATGCCCGCCCAGGGGGCAGGCAAGTCCGATGGAGCGTCAGATCCGCTTCCCCTGAAGGGGGCTATTACCGCCACAGCATTCCGAGAGGCCTGCCACGACGTGCTCTCAGTGCCCAGGAAGGCGTTGGGCGCCCGAGCTATCCGGGGTAACTCGGGTCCGGGGTAACTCGGGCTTGTACTCCCGAAAAAGGAACCCGAGTTAGCCCTGACCCGAGTTACCCCTGATGATTCGGGGCTCTGGATGCCCTGACCCGAGTTACCCCTGATGATTCGGGGCTCTGAATGCTTGTCTTTTGTTTTTGTTTACCCCCCCAGCGAACCCAGCACCCGATGCCCGCCCAGGGGCCAGACAAGTCCGATGGAGCGTCAGATCCGCTTCCCCTCAGGGGGGCTATAACCGCGCCAACATATGACTCGCTAGCGGCAGGGCTGTAAATTGGCCGGCCGGGTAAACGTCACCACATTCAAGGAGAAATGAACGTCTGCTTGATATAGGAAGACTCACAGCATACATGCTCTCAGAGCATCAAGCCCGACGTGTTACAGCACGAACGCTCCGATAACCAAAAAAAGCTCTTCGAACATCAAGCTCTGAGAACCCAAAAAGGTGTTTGCGTACATCTTTAAGAGCACAACAGTACTTTTCTTAGAGCATCGAGCTCGATGTGTTGCAGCAAGACTGTTTCGATAACAAAAACATCACACCAGAGAAAAATACCGAATCAGTGGATGGTTTTTGCTGAGGAGATCGACCAGGAACCCCGGAGCCCAGGAACCCAGAACCCACCGAAATCGCCCTGGAACCAATAACTGGGAATCCGTGAACCCAGAACCCAGAACCCGGGAACCCAGCCTGCCACCAAAACAGGCGGGAAACTTTCGCCAAGTCTTTCAACCTCCGCTAGGAGCCCTTCAGTGCAAGCACTGATTGGGGAACATGTTCTTAGAACATCAAGACCGACGTGTGAAAACGGGGCAGCCCCACCCAGAAGTGCTCCAAGACCTCTTCGTGCAGAGCACAGCTAGATCTTAGCACATCCTTTACAGCGCCAACGCTTGGCCTCTGCCCTCGCCTCGGGCGGCTTCGCTGGCGCCCTCCAGCGGCCCCGCACCGCCGTGTTTTTGTTTATGTTGTTGCTGTTGTTGTTGTTGTTGTTGTTGTCGTTGTTGCTGTTGTTGTTGTTGTCGTTGTCGTTGTCGTTGTCGTTGTCGTTGTCGTTGTTGTTGTTGCTGTTGCTGTTGCTGTTGTTGTTGTTGTTGATGTTGTTGTTGTTGTCGTTGTCGTTGTCGTTGTCGTTGTCGTTGTCGTTGTTGTTGTTGCTGTTGCTGTTGCTGTTGCTGTTGTTGTTGTTGATGTTGTTGTTGTTGTTGTTGTTGTTGTTGTTGTTTTTTTACGCCCCCGCACTGACGTTCGCACAGGGAAGCGGATCCTGGTGTATACGGGTCCTGGTGTTCCCTGAGGGCGTGTCGACTTTTCGCCAACCGACTTGTGGGGATCGAGCCAGGCACATCCAGGTAAACGCAGACAAATCTAGGAAACTCCAAACAAATCCAAGGACATCACAATCAATCTGGGTAGATACAAATAAATTCAGGGATCTCCACTGGGATGACCGTGGGGGTTCCTAAGTGGATATGGCGGGTTACAAGTGGATGTCAAGGTGAGTTATCTCTGGCCCAACCTGGCTTATATGTGGGTAACAAGTGCCCTAGGTAGCTTAGCGGGTTAGCGATCTGGGCTAGGTGGGCTCCGCCCACTTAGCCGAGTTATCGATCCCTCCTAAGCTACTTAGGGCATTTGTAACCCACTTATGAACCAGTTTGGGCCAAATATAACCCACCTTGGCATCCACCTGTAACCCCCCTATCCACTTAGGGACCCCCACGGTCATCCCAGCAGGGAAAATTGGAGCAACTCGCGGCTGCTCCAGCGCGAGTCGAGAAGGACAGCAGAAATCGTGGAGTCTTTAACGAGGTGTATACATTTTTCGGTGTTCCCCCGGGGGAACGGGGAAAAAAGCATACACCACGCCTCGCCGACGTCGCCCTCCACCCTGAACAAAAGGCCCTAGGAAAGAACAGCAGCTCGCCACTGGGTACCGTGGGGGCATTGGAGAAGCAAGCTTTGGATGAGGAGTCCAGATCCTGGAAGCCAGTGGAACTCCAATCGCGGATTGGCAGTGGATACCTATACGACCACCCTTCGGGTGATAAGGAGGTTCGGGGAGGGGGAGTAACCAACGTCTCACTCGATCGATCCCACGATCGATCTCACTATCGGTCTCGCTCGATCGATCTCACTCGATCGATCTCACCTCATCACCATCATCATCATCATCCTCATCATCACCACCATCATCATCATCGAGACACCACCATCGGTACCATCATCATCATCATCAGCAGCAGCAGCATCATCATCATCATCATCATCATCATCATCATCATCATCATCATCATCATCATCATCATCATCATCATCATCATCATCATCATCATCATCGGGACACCATCATCCATCACCCAAACGGGCGAATCATCATCATCACCATCACCCCATCAACATCATGAGTACCATCATCAAAATCATCATCGGGACACCCGCATCATCATCAGCAACATCATCATCATCAACATCATCATCATCATCGGGACACCATCATCATCGTCACCAGCCTCATCATCACCATCATCAACAGCATCATCGGGAACCATCATCATCATCAGCATCGACATCATCATTATCACCACCATCGGGCCACCATCCTCACAATCATCATCATCACCTCACCATCGTCCTCATCATCAACATCATCGTCATCTTGGGGACACCATCATCGGCATCATCATCATCATAAACATCATCATCATCATCATCATCATCATCATCATCATCATCATCATCATCATCGGGACACCATCATCATCGGGACACCATCATCATCATCATCATCACCATCATCTGCATCATCATCTCATCATATCATCATCAACATCATCATGATCATCAACATCATTATCCTCATCATCATCGGGGCACCATCATCATCAGCAGCACCATCACCATCACCATCATCATCATCATCATCATCATCGTCATCATCATCATCATCATCGGGACACCATCATCATTATCATCATAAACATCAAGGTCGTCAACACCATCATCATCATCACCATCATCATCATCATCGGGACCATCACCATCACCATCACCATCACCATCACCATCATCATCATCATCATCATCATCATCATCATCATCATCATCATCATCATCATCATCATCGGGACACCGGCGGGACACGGGCGGGACACCGGCGGGACACCGCGCGCCACCGGCCCCCGGTCAGGAATTATTTAGTCCGGCCGCGCCTCAGCCGGAGGCGGGACACCGGCGGGACACCGCGCGCCACCGGCCCCCGGTCAGGAATCAGTTGGTCCAGCCGAGCCTCAGCCGGAGGCGGGACACCGGCGGGACACCGCGCGCCACCGGCCCCCGGTCAGGAATCATTTGGTCCAGCCGCGCCTCAGCCGGAGGAGACTTTCTTCTCGCCCGCCCACGCAGCTTCACCTCGCCCGCACGCACGGCACGCACGAACACGAAACCGAAACCGATTTCCCGGTAGGGGGCTCTCCGTTCCACTTCGATCTCACCCCCTCACCTCCGATTACCGCCACCCTCATCAGATAACGAACCCTCCAGGGTCTGAAGCCTCCCGAGCACTCGGGGGCGCGCAAACATGGATTAACGATCCATGGATTTGGCGCGCGGTCGCCAAATCCGTGGATCGGGGGAGGTGCCCTCTCCAACATGCGGCCGGTGCCGCGTCGCTCGGTGGCGGAAATCCGCGGCTTCCCATGGAAACGGGGCCCGTCGCTAATACATGCCCCCTTTATCGATGTTTGCGATCGCCTCAAGCACGTTCCTCAACCAACGTCCCCACCGTATTCGGGGATCTTCTGAACCGGGTCAATCCAGACCCGGGTAAGTCAGCCCTTGCAGAATCCTGCCAGATCCTGCAAGATCCTGCACCAACGCGACAGATCCTGCAAGATCCTGCAGGATCCTGCACCCAAGCCAGGGTCAACGCGACCCTGGCCCTGCAGGATCCTGCAAGATCCGGCGCTCTGGCTGACCTCCGTTTGACTTGATCCCCGTCTCTTAATCCCCGATCCAAATCTGAGCTCGCTTCAGAAACCCTGACAACGGAAACGTTCACCTTCGGGGTGGCGCACATCTTACTGCAGCTGGCTTCCGCCCGTGCCCATGGATCCGCCCCCTTTTCATTTCCTTCCGCCGCCTTTTGCACTCCCTTTTCATTTCCTTCCGCCGCCGCCTTCATTTCCTTCCGCCGCCTTCATTCCATTGACCCCCGTCTCAAGGCTCCCGACGTACAGGAACGAGGCCCCTTGTTTTCCATAAGTTAATCTTCGATTTCCTGCAGAAAACATAAGGAAAGCCTGAGGCAAGCTGTGAAACACTTAAGGAACGCGGAGCCCCTCCCCAACGAAAAGGGCTCCTTCTTCAGGGCCCCGACTGTATGTCTGTGATCCAGTTTCCGGCCCTGCCCTCGCCTCGGGCGGCCCGGCCGGCGCGCTCCAGCGCCTCGCCCTCCAGCGCGCCCCCCGCCGGCTGGGCGGGCCTGCCCGCGGCGGGTCGGGGGGGCCACGAGCCATCCTGGCGCCGTGCACTTCGCAGCAGGCGACTCCTCCTCCTCCTCCTCCTCCTCCTCCTCCTCCTCCTCCTCGGTCCTCCTCCTTCTCCTCCTCGGTCCTCCTCCTCCTCCTCCTCCCCCTCTTTCCTCCTCTCCTCCTCCTCCTCCGCCTCCTCCGCCTTCTCGCCTCCTCCTCCTCACCTCCTCCGCCTCCTCCCTCTCTCCTCTCATCACCTCCGCCCCCCTCATCGTCATGCTCGAGGGCCTCCTCCTCCTCCTCCTCCTCCTCCTGCTCCTCCTCCTCCTCCTCCTCCTCCTCCTCCCCCTCCTCCCTCTCCTCGGTCCTCGGCCTTCCTGCCCTCGCCCCCGCCCCCGCGGTGTTTCGCGTTTTCCGGGCGCCCCTGCCCTCACGGACCGATCCAGCCCTGAAGGTCTTCACGGTGCAGGATGATGGGGTCCAGGGCTCTGGCCGAACTAACCAGCCTCGAACTGATCCCGATCCCTAAGATGGGCGAGCAAAAAGCGAGGACAATCTTAGGGACAGGCCCTGAGAAACTGAGGGAATCCTTAAGATCGGCTCTGGAAACAACAGGGCCGTTTTTTTACCGGTTCCGTTTTGCCGTTTTTTTGCAGGTTCCAACGCCGTTTTTGTTACCAATTCCGTCGCCGTTTTTTGACCGGTTGCGGCTCCGGTTCCTATCCTGGAGCCGCTTTTGTTTCCGTTTCCGGTCGCCGTTTTTTTTGCCGTTTCCATGTTCAAGGGACATTTTTCTGGAAACGGTGAAAAACGGCCCTGCCGCTTCCGGGGCCCGCAAAGGATAGGGATCTGTTTCAAACCGGTAACGAACATTTCCACGACCCTCGCCCTCATTCTTCCAGACCTTCCGTGCTGACCTTCCACACTCTTGCGCTTCGTGAAACGCTGAGTTTTCTTGCGTTTCCTGAGGCATTCAATAGTTTCAATGCATCACCGTCAGCGCCTTCCGCAGAGGTCGGAAGGTATGGAAGATGGAGGTGGAGGGGAAGTCGTATTTTTTTCTCGCGGCGTCGGAGCTCGAACGGCAGGGCGGGGCGGCTCCTAGGGAAGCCTGTATGCGGCGCGATCCTCCGGCCCCGCCTGCTCACCGGGCAACATCTGACTACCTATACCAAACCACCCCAACCCAACCCGAAGACCCGAATTTCGGGTTGGGGGGGGTACGGGCTTCATGTGTGTTTTCTCAACGTTCCCCGACCCCCCCCCAACTGGAAATGGAGGGCAAATGGGGGCCTTCGGGTTGGGTTGGGGTGGTTTGGTGGGCGGTGAACAGCTGGGCGGGCTGGAGGAGACGAGGAGGAGCAGATAGCATCGCGCTGAATCGGCTGCGGGGCCGAACGCAAGTCGATGCGCAGACGCGCTCCAGAGGAGGGCCAGAGGTAAACCCACCGCTGCACAAGCGATGCTGCAACACACCCTCCCGGCCCAAACCCTCCCCGCACACGCCCCTACAAGTCCGCTTAGTCCTCCTCCTCCTCCTCCTCCTCCTCCTCCTCCTTCTCCTCTCCGCTTGTTCACTGGAAGAAACGCCCCCCTTGAAAAACCATCGCAATGGGGCCGGCCATTCTGGCGAGGGGCCCACGTTGAAAAGGAAAACTACCTTGGAATCCGCCGACCCTTTGGGGTCACGGCGTGTGAGATGCTTCCCCCTCCCCAAACCCCTCCCCCGGGGGCCTGGTCCGGCCGCTTTGGAGAGGGGGGGGGGGGACTCCATCATCCGCACGCTTGGAGCCTCAGGAGGCCCCAAAACGGGCCAAAAAGGTTCCAGAGGTTCCCGGAACGGTCCAAGAGAGCTACGAATCGACGAGAGATCGCTCAAAAACGTCGAAGACTGCCTCCACACGGCTCCAGAAGTCCCCAAGACGTTTGAGACAATATTACGAGGCGCCCCAAAGAGGTCCTCCAGACGCAAAAATCGTCCCATTCCATAGGGAAACGTACATTTTCACTCGCCCATTCGGCAAGTGACAGCGTGGTGCATTGGGGCTGCCCGGGGGGCTTTCTGGGGGTTTCTCTGGGTGATCCTGGGGGCCTCCTGGGGCCCGTGGGGGCTAGGTGAAGTCCATTGGGGGGCACCTCTTGGGCCGTCTTGGCGCGTCTTGCGACTCTCGCATACTGTGATTTCTCGGGGCCGTCCTGATGTTATCCTGGAGCATCCTGGGCAACCTGGGCTGTCTCTGGGCGTTCTGCTGGACCATCTTGCATGAGCCTCTGGAGACCGAGACAGCCCCCCACCAAGGCCCCCGAAGAAAGCTTCCACACCCCGGGGGACAAAGTGTGTTGCGGGGGTTAGGGCGGCGGGGGCGGGGGGAAGATGGTAAGATGGAGGAGGAGGTTGAGGAGGAGGAGGAGGAGGAGGAGGAGGAGGAGGAGAGGAGGATAGGAAGGACCGGGAAGAAGGGAGGTGGGATAGCAGAGGAGAAAGGAGGAGGAGGAGGAGGAGGAGAGGAGAGGAGAGGAAGACGGGAGGAGGGAGAGGAGATGATGAGGAGGAGGAGGAGGGGGGAGGCGGGGGAGGAGGAGGAGGGAGGAGTAGGCGTACATGCAGGTGAGCGGGAAGGAGGAGGAGTTCGGGGAGGAGGTAGGAAGGATGGGTAAACCGTGCGTGTATGTGTATGGCGGAGGCGCACCCCCTTCCGCATGCCCCACGCCCCCCACCCATGAGAAGCGAATGAGAGAGCTACACTCCCATGTAGGGAGTTCTCTGTGGCCCCAGGACGCCGAGGACCGCCGCCGGCCTCGGGCGGCCCTTCGCGAGCCGCCGCCCGACGAGACCCCGGCGAGCGCGCGCGCGGCGGAGGCCGCGGCGGGTTAACCGCCCCCCGAGCGCCTCGCACCCTCGGCAGCGGTGGCCCCGCTGCGGCCGGCGGCCGGCGGCCACCTGCGCAGACGGGGGAACTGGGATGACTGTGGGGGTTCCTAAGTGGAAGGGGGGCTACAAGTGGATGCCAAGGTGGGTTATGTCTGGCCCAACCTGGCTTGGCATCCACTTGTAACCCCCCTATCCACTTGGGATCCCCCACGGTCATCCCAGAAGAGGCGCCGGCGTGGCGCGGGAGCAGCCGGCCGAGAGCGCTTTCGCAAGGGGCAGGGACAGGGAGCACAAACATAAACATAAAAGTGACAGAAACATAAAAGTGGCATAAAACAGAAAGTGGCATAAACATAAAGTGACTCAAATAGGGGAGCAAAAAGTGGCAGAAGCATAACAGCTCGGAGGTCCGCGCGGACTTCTCGGACCGGCGCTGGGAGGGTTGGCCCCCTCCCCGGCGCGGCCTCCGGCGCCGCCCCTGGCGCGCTCCGCGCGCCAGGGAGGGGGGTCCGGCGCCGATCCGATAAATCCGCGCGGACCTCCGAATTTTTATGTTTGTGTGACTTTTTGTCCCCCAAGGAAGGCCCTTGGTCAAGGAGAGCCTGCCGGACAGAGTCCGGCGCCGAGGGAGGGGGGTCCGGCGCCGATCCGATAAATCCGCGCGGACCTCCGAATTTTTATGTTTGTGTGACTTTTTGTCCCCCAAGGAAGGCCCTTGGTCAAGGAGAGCCTGCCGGACAGAGTTGCGGGTAGCCTCGCGCGGCGTCCGCTCCGCTGGCACCATGCAGGAGGGGAGGATGGCAGCCTCCAGGAGCGGCGGGGAAGGTGCGCTCCTCCTCCTCCTCCTCCTCCTCCTCCTCCTCCTCCTCCTCCTCCTTTTCATCCTCGTCCTCGTCTTCGTCCTCGTCCTCGTCCTCCTCCTCCTCCTTTTCGTCCTCGTCCTCGTCCTCCTCCTCCTCCTCCTCCTCGTCCTTTTCGTCCTCGTCCTCGTCCTCGTCCTCGTCCTCCTCCTCCTCCTCCTCGTCCATGGGTCGCTGCTGCGTCTCGAAGAGGAGAGTCAGCAGCCACTGGCCGCATCGGGGGGAGGGGGGGGGGGCAGACGGGCGAGGCCCCTCAGAGCAGGGGGCCACGCGCGAACCCTACCTCTACCCCCCACGAGTCCCGAAGGGGGGAGGGTGGGGTTCGCTTCGCTCGGGAGCGCCCGTACAAGGAAATGAACCCCAGCCTCCCCCCTTCAGAGATCGTGGGAGGTAGGGGTAGGGTTCGCCCGTGGCCCCCTGCTCTGACACGCTTCCCGCCCGAGGAGTGCTCCCACGGGGCTTGTGGGAGCTGCCAGCCTACAGCGAGCCCGCACAGGAGGGATGAGCAGCTCTCCGAGGCTACCCTTGCAGCCGTCCCCTTCGGCCCATGCTTAGCCGCTTTCGCTGGATGCGCCCCGCCCACAAAGTGTCGGCATGGCCTTCCAAGGCCCTTGCGCCTTTTATCGTGCGTCCTTGTTATACGGGTGGGCTGCAGCTTCTGATGCCCCCGGGCAGGGGTCGCGCAAGCAGGTGGTAAGGCCCAGAAGGCGGAGGTGACCGATCGACGACGCCAGGCAAGTGGGTATCTCGACAGGCAGGGCCTGTGCGGGACAGAGCGGCGCAAACCCTGCCTGACACAGGGCTAGCTCACGAGTGGAGGTGCTGGCTTAGTGTGCTGTCGACCTTGCTCTGGCGCTTGCCTCCTCCTCCCCTCCCCCGTCGTGCGCCCGCGCTCCGGCGCGGACGCACCGCGTGGCTCCTATTTGTTTTTTGCCACGGGGACACGCGCCATCCTCTGGCGCGCGCGGCTAAAATCAAATCGCGCCCGAGGCCAGTCTTGATCAGCCGAGCGACCAAGGGACACCATGTGCGAATTACAAACGGATATCAACACATCGGGACATACGAGTTGTTCGCTTCAAGCGGTTTGGGTCAGCAAAGGAGCGAAGGAGCAAGAGAGAGAGACAGAGACTCTGACAGAAAACGAGAGAGATAGAGGAACACACATAACGAGAGAGAGAGAGAGCGATGCTGAGAGGGATGGCGAGGAATCTGGATAGGGGTGAAAGGGAGGCGCCGAGAGAGAAAGAACAACAGAGAGAAAGAGGGTGGGCCAGGACAGCGGGGCGCACAAATGAAAAAAAGAGAGGAAGCGAGAGCGCGCAACAGTTCGGACGGCAATCCATCCAGGCGTGGCGGGCTGCGGCTGCCCTTCAGGCCTGCCTCGCGCTGGTGTGGGGTGCCGCAAAACGAACGGGGGTGGGGAAAGAACCTCCCTCCCCCCTGGCGCGGACTAACGCCCCCCTCCCCCGACTGAATATAAAAAACAAGTCTGTGGCGATCAAGACGTGACGCGCCCCGTCTGCACACCCGGGCATGCAGCGCCAGTTTCAAGCGCGCGTTGGCCTGCGCGCATCAGCACCTCAGTCGACCGTGGCGCCACTTTGGGGCATCCCCCGCAACTGCCCAGTGCAAAGACCGCGGACCAACTGCCCGCTGTTCCCGCAGCGCACCCGAGAGAGGGGGGGGCAACGCAGGTGTGCTAGCGGTGAGCTTCACGGTGCACCTGGAGGCTTCCATGGAGAGTGACCCCGAGAGAAGCGGGACGGAATACCAGTTGCAGGTTGTTCCTGGCGGACTGAGCCCGTTGGTATCTGTCCAGCAGATGGCGAAAGCCTACGGTGTTTCTGGATGGAACGCGGGGTCCGCGCAAGGCATTGTGACGCGATGCTGCAGCGCCGTGGTGCGCATGATGAAAACCGCTTCGCGCCCCCGATCTGGCTGTTGCCTGGCGGCCACGCGGTGCTGCGCGAGGGCGCGCCTGCAATCCGCTCGCTGCAGTGGTGCACCACCGGTGCCTGCGCCCGTTTGGGTGGTAAAGCGGTCGCCAGTCCCCGCGCCCCGGTGGGAGGGGGAAGCAAACTGGTGTCCATGCGCGGCGGCCGCCGAGGCGGGGTCCTGGTGGACTTTCGCCCCTTGGGGCGCCGCTCCCGAGTGCCTTCGCTGACGCCGTGCTGCGCATTTGTCGTCGGCGTCGTGGCCGTCGCTATCGTGGCCTCCCGATGGAATGGAAGTGCTTTCGTCGTCGTTGTCCGCGGCCGCACCCGACCCCAATGGGCCCTCGTCTTCCCCGTCGAAATCGTCGGATGGGCCTCCCCAAGGGTCGTCGAGATCGTCGCAGAAGTCTGGCCCCCGTGAGCCTTGGGTTCCTGACGGGGTCGCCAGGTGAGCCCGGTGGCTCGTCGCCTTGCCGTGCGGTTAGCGGTTTGGGCATCTTCCTGCTGAGCTCAGCCCTCGAGTAAAGCGCGCGTCTGTCTGGAAAAGGCAACCCGCGGCGACGACGGCCATGCGTCGCGACGGCGGTGCTGTGGAAAGACGCTGCGAATGTGTCGCCGCGTGGCTCCGTCGATGGCACCGTGCTGCAGGGTGGGCAGACGCGCTCTGGCAATGGCGGGATCTCTTGCGGTTGGCGCGATTCGACCTCTATTCAAATCTTGCTCGGCGAGATAGCCTCCGACCTCCTGGGCCTCGAACAAGTCTGGTCGGCCTGGGCCCCAGCGACTTGCGGCGGTCTTACTGCGAGGAGGGCCTCGAATCCGTCGCCGACGGCCTGGTTGCCAACGGAGATGTGGACAGGTCGCTCCGAAGTAGCCACTTGGCGGAGCTGGGCGGGGGCGTCGACCAATGACGCGCTGCCTCGACCAGGCCGAGCGCCCGAGCTGGATGGCTTCGAACAGGTCCGAGCCGGAGGCCTCGGCAGGGGACGGCGGCCTGGGCTCTGGGAGCACGTCGCGTGCTGGGGCGGCCTCAAAGTCCTGCAACTGCGGGTCTTCTGCGGGCAACCCGCCATGCTTGTCGCGAGGCGGAAGGTCTCTCCATTGCTGATCAGTGGTCATGGTTTTCAAAACGGTCCGTTCCCCCTCCCAGTATGGGCATTTCCCAGCTGCGTGTTCGTCCGACGTTTCTGCTCGGTCACGCCACCTGCACGGCGGAGATGGGTCAGCCGAGATGCCCGCGCAGGGTTCCCTCTGCCAGGTACCGCCACCTCCGCGAGGTAATTGCAGAGACGACCGAGCCGCGAGGCGATGCGTTTAGCCGTTGGTTTTTCTTGTACTTAGGTTATGGCAAAATAGTCGAGGCCTTGCATGGCCGCGGCGACCTCGCCCAGGTCGCGCCTGGCGGCGGGGGTGCGTCGGAGAAAGGACCTCCTCCTGCGCGACGCTCGGGGGGTGGGGGGGGGGGCAGGCCGAACAGGAGTCGCAGCCAGGAAAAGGCAGGCGCCCGAGTCGTCATGCACGATGCCGATGGATGGCGAGCACGTTTGCCGGGCGCTGCCCGCAGGGCCGCCTCTTGAGGAGGCCCGCGCGTCATCGCGCAGCTCTTCGGCTTCGGCATTGAGACCGGCGCCCCTCCGCACCTGTCTCCACAGTCCGAGAAGGTCGGGAGACTCTCCATGGGGGGGGGCCCCATGGGGGGGCAGGAGGGGGCCCCATGGGATCCCCTCCTGCCCCCCCATGGGATCCCCAGGGGATCCTATGGGATCCCCCCCCCTGGGATTCTATCCCCCCATGGGATCCCCCCCCACGAAGAGTCCCCCGAGAAGGGCCGATGGCGCGACGGCGCCCGGCCCAGAGGCGCGCCCGGGGGGACTGCGAGAGCGCCGGGGGGGCCCGCCGCGCGAGGTCCAGGAGGGCCCCCGGGAGCCGAGCGGCGGCCGACGCGAAGTTTTTGTTGCAGAGGTCGCGCGCTCTCGCGCCGGGGGCTTGGACGTCGGCATCTGCGGCGCGCGTGCTAGCATTATGTCGGGCGTGTCCCCCATGCAGGGGGATCTCCGACGAAACATAACAGTACACCAAAAATACCACCAAAAAGTGAAAAAATACTCAAAACATAGCCCCCAGAGTACTTCTTGACTATGTTTGGGGTATTTTTTTAATTTTTCGTCGAAAATCCCCCTGTAGGGGGACAGGCCCGACTTACTGCTAGCAGCGCGGGGCCTGACCGAGCGGGCGCGCGCGCGACATGGGCGCCTTCGGGGCGCGCCCGCTGCGCGCGGGTCTGGCATAGCGCGCCGGACTTGGGCATCCGCGGTGGCCGCCAGGCCCAGCTTGGCATCGTCCGCTACAGGGGCCACGCTGACGTAGCCTCCCGCAAGCTTCGCATGACGTTGAGCTCGCAGCGGGTGTCAGATAAGCTCGAGAGCAGCCGCCTGGCGATGGCGCTCTTCGCCGACTGCCCAGCCAACAACTTTACCAGGGGGAATGTTTCGGCCTGGAAAGCGGTCGAAGAGGACAGTCTCGTCGAGTGCAGCTTGGGGCTGTCTAGCAGTGGGCGCGGTGGAGTTACCGTCGTCGGCAAAAGTCACGTCTGGGGATTGTGGCGCGTAGCGGCGCCCCTCCGCTGCAAACGCACCCGCGGTGTTTATCGTAGACGCATCTTCTGGCTTGGACGATGTCCGGCGGGCGTCCGGCGCGCAGCGCCAAGTTGAAACCGATGTCCGTAACGAGGTAGTTGAAACACGCTCGCCTGTCGAGTACAGCTCCACCCGGGGGCCCCCTGTAGGTGTCGGGCGCGCTCCACCCGTAGTGCCAGCGTGATGCTGGCGTCTCTGACGGTGGCGTGCGGTGCCGTGGCGAAGCTCTGCCTGGGTCCAGTGGGCTCTCCATGGCGCTGAACTGCGGTAAGCTGGTGCTTCCCACGCGTGCATCCCTATCTACATGACTGCCAGCAATCGCTGGTCAGCTGACGCTTCCCCTCCCTTTCCGAAGGCAATGGCTCGGAATGTGGAAGCGGAGCTCAGGCATCATCCCCCGTGCGCTGCATGGCTCTCAGGGCATTGGCAGAGTGGCGCAGGACTCCGCCGGGCAGCGTCGCTGCCTCTTTGAGAAGCCATGCGCCATGGCCGCCCGCTCTGGGTGGATGCTTCGTCGCTTTGTGACTGTGAGTCTGGTGACGCACAGTCGGAGGAGGAGGAGGAGGAGGAGGAGGGGCAGGAGGAGGAGGAGGAGGAGGAGGGGGCGGGCGCACTCTTGCTTGCGTTGCCGCCGTCCGCGCGCACGGCGGCCAGCGCGCGAGGGGGGCCCGCTGCGCGACGCGCTCAGGCGCGCCGCGCTGGCTGCGGGCAAGACTCGTGTCCATATCCAGCGCCTCTTGGACTTTTTTGGAAGCGGCGCCACAAGGCAGAGGCGCACTGGATATGGATGAACATCGAGCCTCTATGGGGGCAAACTTATCCATATCCAGTGCGCCTCGGGTTTCTTGGGAAGGGAGCCCGAAACTCCATACTGCAGTGGGTCTGGACAGAAGTATTGCCCGCACTGGCAGCGCCAGCCGCCGTGACCCACCAGCTTTCCGCCCTACCTCCGCTAGTGGCTCTCATACGGTATCGGCTGGCTTTACTGCGGCTGGCTTTGTCCCATTGGCTACCTTTTCAGCTGCGCCGTTGCGGATGGGGCGAGGTCGTCCAGCCGCAGGTCGGCGGGGAACTCTGCGAGGCCGCCTTTGGTCGCAGGCGCTCGCCGCCGTGCGCGCGCGCTTCATGCGTCCTCGCAGCCAAGGACGGCTGGTCCCATGTGTGATATCGTAAGCAAGGGCCGTCGCAAGTGGTATCGTGCCGCTTCGAGTTGGCGCCGCAGCGAGTCGAGAGCGATGATGGCGCGGCTTGCGGCTCAGTGCTCGGGGTGGACAAGAAGGGCGGCGCATGCTTCGTGGTGGCGCGATGCGCTGTCATGCTCAATGGGTTCTTCGCGCGATCCGCCTCGGTCCTGCTGCTGATTTCTTGGGCGGGGCTCGGCGCGGCAGGCGCGTGCATCCTGATTGGCGAAGTCAGGACAATGTGTCCACGTCGTTGGTTTCGTGGGCCTCGCCCGTCCGAGTGCGGTAGGCAAGCCCGATGCGGTCGCCAAGGGCTCGTCGCTCATCCACGCCAGTAGCCAAGCGCGCGACGCAGCATTGCGCAACGCTGGATGTCCAGCAGCGTCGAGGTCCAGCAACGCAAGGAGCCCGAGATGCTGCGTGGCGTGGGAAAGGGTGGGGGGGCGGGGGTCGTGCAGCAGGGCGCAGTTTGCAACGAGTTCTCTACTTCTGCTGTTGGCGAAGACGCAGTCAATGCGCGCCCTGCCCGTCCCTGGCGACCGAGGTCAAGATACCGCCCGCATATGCAAGCTCGTTCGCCCGGGTGCCCAGTTGCGATGTTGGCCCACCCGTGGGCGAGGATGCGTGGCAAGAAAGCGGGGCCGCTTGCGTCGCACGGCGTCGATGCATAGGGATATGGCCCGTCTCCGGCTCTGCTTGCCGCGCCCCAGCCCCATTTGAATCGGGGCGCGATGTCGGAATCCAGTGTGCCGCAGACGGAAGCTATGCACATATATGTATCTGTATATATATATATATAGTCAAATGCAGGTCTGTGTGTAAACACACATATCTACATACACATATATACATGATCATATATGTATATGTACACAACTATACATATATACATATGTATACATGTAGCACCGTCGGCGGCGTTCTTCAGTCGCGCTGCGGCACTCCGCCTGGCGGCGGTGGTCGGGGCAAAGAGGAGGGTGAGGAATTTCGCCCATCGCGTGGTCACGAGAAGGGCAGTGACGGATGGGCTATCTTTGGTAGTATCCACGAGGGCCCCCAGCACGGCGATGCAGACGCCTCTATGCTTGGCAAACGTAGAGCGGGCTCTGTGGTTTCCACCGTTGGTCTGCTCGGGGTCGTGTCCGAGGGCGTCTGTCAGGGCTCGCGCGCTGGTGCACTCTAGCCCCGTCTGTTCGGAGTGTTCCTGTCGGCTTGGGCTTTTGGTCCGCTCGCTGGTGGCTTGGTCTTGTTCGGTTCAGACCCCGCCCCTTTCCTGAGCGTATGAAGCAGCAGTTCTTGCTGGGCCTCACTCAGTGCGATGGGGAAGACATGATATACATACCCATATGGGCCAGGCTGAAGGTCGGTTCATCAGGGAGGTTCCCCCCCTCAGCTTGGGTCACGTGGCCGCGGCTGAGCAGGCATGCTCTGGCCGCCTGTGGGCAGCGCAGCACCACACTGCGTGGCCACTCTGGGTGGATCGATGTCTTGCCCCTGGCTGCGTCCGCATCGATGACCTCGGCAGCCTTAGAGAGGGAGATGTATACATCTATCATATATATATGTTGTATAAATATGTATATGCATATAAAAAAGAGAGGTAGAGAGAGAGAAACAAAAAAACACATAGAGAGAGAGAGAGAGAGACAAAACAGAGAGAGAGAGAGAGAACGAGAAAGAGAAATAGACATAGATGAGAGAGAGAGAGGGAGGAAGAGAGAGAGGGGTACCAACAACAATAGAGAGAGAGAGAGAGATAGAGAGAAAGCGAGACGGAGAGGGACAGGGCGAGATAGTAAAAAGGGCGGAGGCATCGGCCGGCCGGGCGCCGAGCGCGGAGAGCCCGCCTCCTCGCCGCCGGCCGGCGCCGGCCGAGCGCGGGCGGCCGCATGCCATCGCCGAGCCGCCGCTTGGCGCCCGCCGCCGGCCGCCGCGCGGGGCCTCGGCCGCGCAGGGGGCTCGCGGCC
>CAUYUJ010003071.1:0-24112 GCA_963575745.1 Prorocentrum cordatum | reverse complement strand
TCCTCCTCCTCCTCCCCCTCCTCCTCCTCCTCCTCATCCTACCCCTCCCCCTTCCCTTCCTCCTTCTCATCAGCGTCATGGTCCCCTTCCTCGTTCTGCTCCTCATCTTCCTCCTCATCTTCCTCCTCCTCCTCATCCTCCTTCTCCCCCTCCTACGCCCCGTCGGGGGAGGTAGGGGGGGGGGCTCGACAAAGTGACCACCCATCCGACCCTTCGCGGACGTGAGCACGATCACGGCGGGAGGTTTTGTTTTCACCGATGCGCCCTCCACGGGGCCTTCTGCCAGGCCCGGCTCGGGGTGGGAAGCCAGTCCCACATGCCACGGGTCGAGACTCCAGGGTGCCCACGTTGGGAACGGATCGCGACGCCGGTGGTGCGTGGGGGGGTCCCAGGGAGCTTGCGAAAAGGGAGGAGGAGGAGGTGGGGAGAGAGGGGGATAGGGCGAAGAGGAGTCCTAAGAAGAGGGCGGGTGAGGGAGGTGGAGGAAGAGGGGGGCCAGCAGGAGGAGGAGGAGAATATAATATAATAGAATAACGCAATGGGGCTCCTGAAACCACGAACTCGAGGCATCGCCAAGCCCTGCGCGCTGCGTTTGCAGCTCGAAACTCCCTGCGGGCGGGTGGCCAGTCGGGTGCCGACCCGCGCCGCCTCTACCGAGCGGTCTCCCATCAGGGCGCGCAGCCAGGGAGATGCCCAGCTGAGAGGACCAGGCTTCAGCACGTACCCTCACGGACAGTACCACGACCACCTCCCTTTCCCTTAGTATTGGTGGGAGCCGCCTTAGGCACCACCATCACTGGCGCATTCGGGAGCCCGGGGTCCGCGTAAGAAGGCGCAGCAAACGTGCGGTCCAGGACATCCCGAAGAACCACGCCCCTGGAAATCAAATCCCTGAGCCTAGCCGAAGTCGCCAGTGGGGTAGCAAAGGCAGGCGACATGCGGCGGGCAATCACTGTGTCATGAGACTGGCTAGATGCATTCATATTCAACGCAGAGCCCTCAATCACAGCACCAGCACAAGTCACATGTGAAGTCGGGTTCACTTGATCTGTGATCCCAGCCATCTCTCCGTCGGACCGCGTGGGGCCGCTCCAGGAATGGGCTCGCGCTGCTCCACCTTGACCAGGTACTCCATCATAATGGGCCATAGCGTCCTCGCTGTCTCGAGGTCCTGAGTGTTGAGCGCCACCGTGAGGACTCCTCTCTTCTCCATAGGTTCGTCCTGGCCCTCCTTGACCTGGCGAGCCTTTTGTAGCGGCACTGTAGCACGAACAAGCCCAGCTGTGCAGGAGTCTGCATACGAACGACCTTCGTCCAGAACTCCGTCATGGCAGTGTGGCCCTGTGCGGTGCGCGCCCGACCCTCTGGCGCCAGCTGGCCAATGGCCCGCTTGATGATGACCGCGAAGAGAGCGACCTGAGGGGCGCCGCGAGCCTTCCAGTCGATGTGTTCTCCTGATCGCTGTCTCTCCTTGAGAGACTTGGAGTCGTCGTCGTATTTTTTGTTGGCCTGCGCGCACTCCGCTCCGAGGGAGTCCGCGCCCTCTTGCACGAAAAAGGCGCGATAGACCACTGACTCCAGCATCGCCACCCTCCTCTCCAGGTTCAGCACCAGCTTCGCAGAGCTGTTCACCATCGAGTCGGCCTTCGGCTGAGTCGAATCATTGCGGCCCTTCTTCTCCTTCGCCCCCGATCCTGGGTCCGCGTCCCTCTTGGCAGGCGTCATCATCCATTCGGGCATCTCCAAAGTGGCGGGTGCACTGGATGCGGCCGCGGCCATCAGTACCACGAAAAGAAGAGTCTTTGGCATGAAGTGCCGGTGCGAAGACATGAACGGGAAGATGCTCGAGTAGATGTTTACGGAAGTCGTCGTAGTTCGCGCCCTCGAACTCGCACAGTTGTCACTTGCAGATCTGAGGCTCCAGAAAGGCTGTGATAGAAGAGGCCCCACTCGGATCGCATCGGCCGCGTCGGATCGCACTCTGGAGGTGCCTGCTAGCTGTAGTCTGGGTCGCGAACGTGCTTTGGCGCACGATGCGCGAGTTAGAGGGTGTGAGAATGTGCGCCACATTTCTAATACGATGACGATGCCGAAGGCGTTCAGTAAGACCCCTAGGAGTGCGGAAAGAAGCCCCACAAGTGATCCCATCCTGCGTGTGCGTGCACGTGTACATCTCCTCCTCGTCTCCCACCTCCACCTCAAGGTCCCTGAGCACGTACTCCTCCCCCGCCACCTCCAAGCCCGGTGGGGCCACGCAGACCGTGAAGACAGAGGCCTATACTCCCCGAACTCAATCTCGAGGAGCTCCCTACGCTTATCCTCGGACGTGTACAGGTGCCAAGGGGGCTCCGCGAGGTCCAGTAGGAGGTCCGAGTGGCCCAGGCAGGCGGCAGCGACAGCGTGAAGATCAGAGCGCATCTGAAGGGCCCAGGGCGACGCATAGTTGGAGAGGCCGTGCTCGGGCTCGCAGGGGTCGAAGTTCCCGGGCTCAAAATCGAGGAGGGAGAAACGGACCGCCCAAATCTGTTTGCCGGCTTCTGGGAAACGGGCCCAAGACTGATACCAAGAGAGCCTCCTGGCCCGAAGCTCCAATTTGCACGGGGCCACCTTCCAGAAATCCAAGACGCGTTTGTTGGCCAAGCTTTTTGGGTGAGTGGGCCCCATCCAAGAAGCACCGCCACACGTCGCAATCCTGCCCAGCTTGGCAAGGCGGGCGCCCATCACGCTGTACTGATGGTCGCTCAAGCAGAAACACTCCATAGCGGACAACAGCGTGTTCTGCACGAGTGAAAGGAACAGGGTACGCTTCCACCTTCGCGGGATCTTCAAAGACCAGACTCCTCCAAGACTAAAAAAAATGCGTCGCAGAAAACCTGCGAGCCAGCTCGTGCGATGTCGTCTGCGTAGGGGGAAACGCAGGTCCCAAGTATCTGGCGACGTCTTGCACTTTGCCTTCAACAGCTCCCTGTCTGCTCATCCATTGTTTGCAGGCCACGGCACGCTTCCCGCAGAAATGAAAGCTGGTGACTTGTTTCTCACGGTTCTGTCGTAGCCCGTCCATCTTCAGCGCCGCGTCGAGAATGTCATCTGCCTTGGCCAGGGGCGCAGCGACCTCCTGCATCGTGGAACCCACCATGAAAGGTATTGTGCGATGTAGATCGTCGGCATAAGCACAGTGGGACAGGTCAACCGCGTCGTCATCTGGTAGGGCCCCGCGTAAGAGAGAGGTCCCAGGTTGGTTGGCCTCCATGCCAGCAGCCCAAAAACGCATCGGTCGGACAAAGGCGCCCAGGAAAGCAGAAACCACATAAGGGTCGCCCATCATCCCGCCCACCCTCGGCTTCATGTAAAAAGTGCCCTCGTCGGTTTTCATCTCGATGACCCCGCCCTCGCACCTGGCCTTGCAGAGGGCCCAGTCGGCATGGCCGGCGCAGTTCTCAACTACGTCGTCGAGTGAATGCCAAGCCACGCTGCCGAACGCATTCGAGAGGTCCTTCATCGCGTTGGCGAAGCTGACCCCCGCCTCGCGCAAGCGCCAGGACAGGCACTGCGTCGCCAACATAGCGCCTTCTCGACGCTTGTGTCGAGCAAAGCCGCAAGCCTGGAGCGGGGTCTGGATCTTGAGGCGGCGCGAGGAAGAAGAAGAATAATAAGAAGAAAACAACAACCAAACAAAAAAAACTTGCTGGCGGCGGGCAACGAGTGAATCACGCGCTTGCCGAGCGCCCCAGGCTTGGAGTTACCCTTGCAGAGCCCACGTCCCGCGCTGCGTGACCAGCGCAGGGGGGCCAGGTTAGCGCGCCTGATCAAAGTGAGCCCCAGCAGCATCAGTGCCTCGAAGATGTCCATGCACACTGGAGGGGGAGCGAAGCCGAGCCCCAACCGCGCAGAGAGCGTCTCCTTGTCCGCCGACAGACACAAGTCCCAAATCTCCGCATGGGCCGTGTTCACGGGAACGGCCCGACGCTTGGACGTTTTGTGGAAGTATGGGGTCAACGCCGCGTGGTCTTCCGCAGCTCGGTAGGTTCGTTCACTCTCATCCACGGCGGACAGGGTGGTGAGAGGAAGATGGTCACGTCGTTGGCGCCACGCAGTCCAGTCCAGCTCCTCCACCCGCGCGCCGCCCAGCGGTCCGCCCTTGCGCCGCACTTCCAAACAATCTGACTTGCTGAGTGCGGTGGGGCCCAGCCGCCGTCCGTCGCGATGTCGCGCACCGAATCGGCAACGAGCGGCCTGGCGCGAAAGGCGCGCCGCCTCATGCATCCGCCTGCCCCTCCAAGCCAGGCGGACCTGGTCGAGCAGGTCCTCCTTTGCTGCCAGTAGAGCACGTCGGCGTTGTTCGGCAAGTTGTCTCGAGAGCTCCTTCAGCTGTTGCTCGGCGGCAGCCAGGGCGTCATCCGTGAGGTCGGAGGGTGGCAGGTTGGCACGGTCCCGTCGTAGTGCTGCACGAACTTCGAGAAGGCGACGGCGTTCCTGGCACTCGCGAGGGGGAGGTGCATCAGCAGGTTTGGCGAAATGACGGTGGCTGACCGTGCAGAGCAGCTGCTCGAAGGCCTCCCAGTAGTCGTCGGGTGCAGGACGCAGTGCCAGGTCGCGAAGGTGAGCTTCGCTGTCGCGGAGCTGGGTGACCAGGTCATCCAGGAAGGCCGCTTTGCCCTCGCCCCGCACGATGGCAGCCAACATAGCGTCGCCATTCAATCGGGGATGTGGCGCTGGAGGAAGGTCTACAAGGTCCTTGTTGTACTGGAGCTGCAGGCGGACGGGGATGTGACCCCGTGGTGGTACTCCTCGCACGGGTTGCAAGATGTCGCCTACGCTGCGCACGATACGGGCCCGCTGCAGTCGGTCCAGCCAGCCTCTCGGGAGGAACCAGTAGTCAATCATGCTGCACGTAGGGGGCGTGGTAGAGGAATATAATGTCGGGGCGTAGGGGCCGAACGAGGTGGCCGAGACCATCCGCTGCTCCGTGAGGAGATGGCGCACCCGATCGCCCGCTCCCTGCCGACGACGTTTGCGAGTGCGCGTGTCGCCCAAAGCCGAGCAAGGTGGTTCATACCGCTGTCCTCCCAAAACCTGCGCACCCAAACCGTCGTTCAAGTCCGCGTAGAAGAGGGGGGGGCGTCCTGCAAGGCAACTGAACCATGACTGATCGCCACCAATCCGTGAGCTCGCGCACCGTCTCATGGTAGATGCGGTTCTCACGGTGTGATCGAGGCTGCGGAGGGTAGTAGAACACCCCATACGTCACATCAATCGCTCCCCTCTGTACGCGAACCGCGAGTCCGCGCCCTGCCAATCGTGGGGGTGGTGTCCACGTCCGCATGACATGTCTGTCGGAGTACCCCCTGCGCAGGACCACGGCGCAGCCCGTCGCCTTAGTGGTGAGCATTCCAGGTTGTGCCACCGCTTCTAGTATGAGTCGTCCTTCCATCCGCGATCGTAGGACTCCGTATCCCACACGACAAGAGTTCTGCGTCCCACAGAGCAGGACCACGTCGCACGTGCATGTGTGGAAAAGAATCTCCAGCATCCGCAAGCCGTGTGCCCACATCGGGTTGTAGCCGAGCACTCGCAGCGCCGCGCCGAAGCCTGGCGCCATCCGCAGGTGTCAGGAGCGCACGGGAGTCATTGCAAACGGCAACGAGATGGTGCGGGCGAAACCTCCGGGTGAACCCAAAAAAAGGTTCAGTGGTGTGTCCTGGGGCTGGAGGAGGAGGAGGAGGAGGAGGAGGAGGAGGAGGAGGAGGAGGAGGAGGAGAAGCCAAGGGAATAGAAGGGAGGAGGGGGGCGAGTGGGAGGAGGAGCCCAAAGAGTTGAGGAAAGGGAGTAGGATGGAGGATGCAAAGGGGAGGGGGGCGAAGATGAGGAGGGCGGAGAAGCGGCAGGTGGAAAAGAGATGGGCTGCACAAGAAAGGCCTCGTTTCTCTCCCTGCCCTTCCTGCCCCGACTCAACTGACTACCTACCAGACCACCCCAACCCAACCCGAAAACCCGAATTTGACACCAATTTCGGGTTGGGGGGGGTACGGGTTCCATGTGTTTTTTTTTTTTTTTTTTTTTTTTTTTTTTTTTTTTTTTTTTTTTTTTTTTTTTTTTTTTTTTTTTTAAAAAAAAAAAAAAAAAAAAAAAAAAAAAAAAAAAAAAAAAAAAAAAAAAAACATTCCTCGACCCCCCCCCCACTGGAAATGGAGGGCAAATTGAAGGCTTCGGGTTGGGTTGGGGTGGTTTGGTTGGTGGTGATCAACCGCCGTGACCCGTGATCACAAGCAAGTGCGCTGTTGCATCGCAGCAAGCGTTGCGTTGCAATTCTCTGCCGTGCAGAATCCTCCGGCCCCCTTGCGGGGCCATCGGGCTGCGTGGCGGAGGTGGCCTGCTCCCTGCGCCAGTTCCAGTCTCCAGTGTTACGGTGCTGCTGTCTGCTTCCTGCTGTAAACTGTTGAAGTCCGCGCGAGGGGGGGGGGGGGGGGGGCGAAAAGGACCCAGTTACCACGCGCGGGTCGTGTGCTCTGAATTCCTGCGGGGCGGTGGGACACATAAACACGTATGAAATTCGCGCCCCCGAAGCCATCATCCTTTACAAATTACACTGTGCTCGCGCCCCCGAGGCCAAGATCACCTGTAAATTAGATGGTCTTCGCGTCCCCGAAGCTGCGATCCCGACTAAAATGCACCATGTTCATGCTCCAGAGGCCAGGCTACCCCATAAATTACACCACATTCTTGCCTCTGGGGTCACGATGCCTGAGAATTGCTCCACAATCGCGCCCCCGAGGCTACGATCTATTCTAAATTACGCCGCGCTCGCGCCCCCGAGGCCGCGATCTCCTGCAAATTGCACCACACTCGCGCTCCCGAGGCCACGATCCCGCGCAAATCAAGCCACATTCGCGCCCCCGAGTCCCGAGTAAACCCTAAAGGGTCCCAAGAGACCATCAAGAGGTCCAAAGAGGCGCCCAAGACGCGCCCAAGAGGCCTCCAAGAAACGCAAAATATACCCCACAAGGCCCCAAGAGGCCCCGAAGAGGTGCCCAAACCGCCTCCAAGAGGCCCCCGAGAGGATCCCCACGACACCCCTAACAAATGTGTGCATATATATATATATATATATATATATATATATATATATGTATGTACACAAGGGGCCTCAGACCCACAACCCCAGGCATGGTGGCGGGATGGGACGAAGGCCAGTAGGATCCGCCGCCCCCTGTTGCTTGCAACAGGGGTGCCTGGCGTGCTGGACCTTCTCGGTTTTGGTTTTGGTTCTTTTTCCAAGAGAACTCCCCCTGGGGCTCCGGCGCGTCCCGCCGGCCACCCGGAAACTGCACAAGTCAATGCCTGTTCCGCCCCAAGATGTCCCAAGATGGTCCCAAGACGGCCAAGATGGCCCAGGATGGCCTCCAAGATGCCTCCTAGACAGTCCAGATGGCCTCCAAGACGGCTAAGATGACCCCAAGATGCATCCAAGACGGCCCAAGATGGTCTAAGACGGCCCAAAAGGCCCGCAAGAGGCCTCCAAGACGGCCCAAGAGGCTTCCAAGAGGTCCTCCAGGAAGGCCCGAAGAGGCCAAAATCATGATTTTCGGAGGTTTTTAAAGGATTTTGGAAGTTGCGCCTTTTCGGCTTTCCGACGGCCCAAGACGGCCCAAGAGGCCCCCAAGATCGCCCAAGAGGCCTCCAAGATGGCCCCATGACGGCCCACGAGGCTCCCACGACGGCCCAAAGAGGGCCCGAAGACGGCCCACGAGGCCTCCAAGACGCCCACGATGGCCTCCAAGACGCCCAAGATGGCCTCCAAGACGGCCCCGAAGCGCCCCAAGAGGGCCCCAAGTCGGCCCAGAAAGGGCCCCCAAGACGGCTCCCGACGGCGTCAGACGTGCCAGGAACCCACCAAGACGGCCGAAGTTGGCTCGAAGCTGGCCCAAGACGGCCCAAGAGGCCCCCAAGAGGGCCTCCAGGAAGGCCAGACGAGGCCGAAAACCTTGACGGTCCTAGGTTTTTGACAGATTTTGACATTTGCTTCTTTTCGGCCTTCCGACGGCCCGAGACGGTCCAAGAGCCCCCAAAGATCGCCGAAAGATCGCCCAAGAGGCCTCCAAGATGGCCCCAGAACGGCCCAAGAGGGCCCCAAGACGGCCCCAAGAGGCCCCCGAGCACAGGAGGCCTTTAAGACACCCAAGATGGCCTCCAAGACGGCCCTGGAGCATTCCAAGAGGGCCCCAAGTCGGCCCATAGAGGCCCCCCAAACGGCTTCCGACGGCGTCAGACTGACCAGGAGCCCACCAAGACGGCCGAACATGGCCCTAAGATGGCCCAAGACGGCCCAAGAGGCCTCCAAGAGGGCCTCCAGGAAGGCCCGAAAAGGCCAAACTCATTGATTTCCCCTGGGTTTTTGACAGATTGTGGCATTTGCGTTTTTTCTGCCTTCCGACGGCCCGTGACGGCCCAAGTGCCCCCAAAGATCGCCCAAGAGGCCCAAGGCACGGCCCCAAGAGGGCCCCAAGACGGCCCAAGAGGTTTCCAAGACGCTCAAGATGGCCTCCAAGACGGCCCACGAGCCCTCCAAGACGTCCTCCAAGAAGGCCCGACAGGGTCAAACTGGCCTCCAGACGGCCAAGATGACCTTCAAGATGCCCACGTGTTCCCCGAAGGCTTTCCAAACCGATTCGGGGAACACATGGTCCGATAGCTTGGCAGGTCTGGCCTCAACGTTCGGCCATCTAGGCGCTTCCAAGAAGGCAGGGGGCGGCGGTGATTCGCCGCAAGCGTCTTCGATGACGCCAACGTTTCAATCCGCGCTGATGACTCCTACCCGCCCTCGCATGCTGTTCCCGGGTGCACTCAGGCAGCGCCGAGACGCACCGCCGCGACTCTGTTATACCCCACTCTGATAGAGAGGGGGCCAGCGGCAGGGGGCGAAGCCCTTACGGAAATGTAGCGTTGCATTTTTTGGTGGCGTGCGCTGCGCTGGGCTGTTTCGGGTCCGTGCGTGGGTTCCGCGAGTGGGTCCGCGCGGAACCCACGCGTGGGGTCCGTGCTTGAGCGTTGGGTTCCGCGCGTGGGTCGGGACAGGTCTGGGGAGGTCCAGGGAGGTGAGGCGCCCAAAGCGCCAAGTACCATGATCAGGTCCACGTGGTGATCGCTGTCTTCTTCACCGTTTTGCCGATCGGCGCGAGCCCTCGCACCTCCCCTCCTCGCCCCCTATAGAGCAGATCTTGGCTGTTTGGGGCTCCCGTTTCGAGCGGGTGGGGTCGTCCCTCGTACGACGCGCTGTCGCAAACAGTCGCGCGAAGCAGAGGTCCAGAGCCAGGCTCCCCCCCTCCCCCTCCCTCTTCGCTCAATGCCGAAACGCCGAATAAGGAAACGCCCACAAGTTCGTTCGCATCGCATTTAGCTGCGCTGAGCCTTTGTGCGTAGCAATACCAACTGCATGAAACGTGTTCCGCGCGCTGCGGTTGGCTGCGTCAGTTTGGGGTAGGATGCCGCGAGTGAGTCAGGCAATGCTTGGGGAAGTTGGGGGAACGCGCGGTGCTCATAACGCTAAGCACCATGGCGCGAAACGCAGATGATGCTTCCACTGCATTTTCTTCTACGCAGGCGTGCTGTGCTGCGTCTTTTGCGCCGCGGCCTTATCATGCTGTCATTTGATGTGCTGTCCTTCCCCCGTTCCTTGCTTAAGCTTGAGCTCAAGTTTCCTGGATTCACGTGTCAGTCGGGAGTGGCTTGGGGATGGTCAGGGGCGGCGTGGTGTTCGAAACGTGAACCACCAGGGGAGTTGTTCTGGCCAAAAGAAACAGCAACATGTACGAAGAGTTTGGCAGCAGGTCGCACCATACAACAGAGAAGGACAATGGAAACGAGTCAAAACATTCCATGCATGAGTTGGAGGATCACGAAGAAAAACTTGAACCGAAGGAGGGTAACCCAAGACGAGATATTGATAGTTCGCTGAGGACGAGGGGAATTTGTGCACATCCATCGCCCCGAGAACCGACGCCTCAGGGCCCCAGGTGGCACTGAATCTGGATATCTCTGCCGCTCCCCCCCCCACCCGTGGCCCGAGAATGTCTACATCCACTGCCCCTGGGATGGATGGGCCACTGGCTACCCAGGCGGTGGACGTGTATAACCTATGGCCTTGGGTATTTTGATCACGTGGAAACGGCAACGAGAGAGACAACCAGGGAAAAATCATCACCAACAACCCGGGAAAATAAGAAGCATACTTAGAAGAGGAAGGTTGGACACGGAAAGAGGCATCTGCATCAGCAGTGATCTGTTCCCCTGTTGCAGAGCAGCTAGAATCTAGAACCATCGCGCACGATTCGCGCGCGTTCAGGTTCTACCAGTCTCGGGAAGGGCGGCGAGAAGAACAAACCCTACTCTGGCTACGGCGCCGCCAGGCCAAAAGACCGCCCCCACGGGTTGTCCAGGGGTGGCTGGGGGTGTCCAGCGGGTGTCACGCCGGTGTCCCGTCGATGGCCCGTCGGTGCGCCGTCCGTTTCCGGGGGGTGCCCCGTAGTGGGATCGATCGTGAGATCGGTAGTGGGACCGATCGTGACATGTATAGTGGTATCGATACAGGGATCGATCGTGAGATCGACAGTGAGATCGATAGTGAGATCGATCGTGGGAGGGAAGGCAAAATCGATTGTGAGATCGGTGGGCAGGCTAGCGGTAACATCGAGAGCGAAGGGGATCGTAGGATCGACAGTGAGATCGACTGTGCGATCGATCGAGGAATCGACCAAATGAGATCGATAGCGAAGTCGACAGTGAGATTGATCATGGGCTCGATGGTGAGATCGGTAGAAAGACCGATCGTGAAATGTAGAGTGGTATCGATAGTGGGAGGGATGGCAAGAAAAATTGTGAGGTCAGCGGTGAGGCTGACGATCAAATAGACAGTGGAAAAAGATACTGGGATCGATTGCGAGGCCCACAATACGATCGAATGTGAGATCGATCGAGCAATCGATCGAGTGAGATCGATCGCGATATCGACATTGAAACTGATAGCGGGATTCGTCGTGAGATCGATAATGAAATCGACCGTGAGATCGGTAGTTAAATCGATAGTGGGAGGGATGGCAAGATCGATTGTGAGATCGGTAGTGAGGCTGGCAGAGGAAAGCCGACAGTGGAAAGGATAGTAGCATCGCTTGCGATATCGACAGCAATATCGACTGTGCGATCGATCGAAGAATCGGCCGATTGACACCGATCGTGAGATCGACCGTGAGATTGACAGCGATATCGACAGTGGTATTGATAGTGGGATCGATCGTGATATCGATAATGAGATCGACAGTGAAATCGGTCGTGGGACCGGTCGTGGAATCGATGGTGAGATCGGCAGCGAGATCGATATTGCGATCGAGGTCGGTAGTGAGATTGATTGATTGAGCGAGACGTTGTTTGCTCAACACCCGAAATGTGGTAGTATGGATATCCCACCGCTGCTGCCCCCCCGGCCCCCGCGTTCTCCACTAGCTAAGGTTAGGCTGGGCATGTCCTCGTACAAGCGGATCGTGGACGAAAAATAAAGAGCACTCACCAAATATTCACAAATAGTCAAACACAAATATTCACAAACCGTACAACAATACCCCAAAACATCGTCACCAGACTAGTTTTCTATTTTTGAATATTCCTCCTGCGGAGGGACAGGCCCGACTGAAAGCGAAGGGCACATGATGGAGAATCCCGTTCCCTGGTCCTGCCCCTCCCTTTCGCGACGCGCGCGCTGAGCGAGCGGACAAGCGCCTCGGCTGCGCCGTGCCCAACTCGGGCGCGTGCGCCTAGTTAGGGGTGGGGGGGGGGGGGGGGGGGGGACACCGCCGCACACGACCCGCACAAGGGAGTGCAGGACTGCGCGTGTGGCGGGCAGCTGCCTCCGCGAGCGTCATTGGCAGCACACCGCTTGACGGGGCGGTGCCACCCCGGGCCCAGGCAGCACGGCTCGCCCCCGCAGCGGCAGCCGGTCCCGCCCCTCCTCGCTGCTCCGCCCCGCCCCCCCCCCCCTGGGTTTCGGCCATCCTGCACGAGGTGCCGCGGCGGGGGCGACGACCTGGGACCTTTGAGGTGCCCCCCCCCCCCCGCATCGGGGCTCGGCGTGCTTCCGGGCCTTAGGTCGAACGCGTGCTCCTACAGGCGGTTTTTGCAGGAGAAATAGCAGGTAGTCAAAACATCTTCAAACATAGTCGAACACATCATAGGGAACTGGTCCCAGGAATTCATTCTCTACTATTGTTGGATGTTCGTTCTGTAGGGGGGCATGCCCGACTTAACCCAAGCCTTCCAGCGCAAAGTCGGAGCCAGTGCGCTGTCATTGTATGAACTCTTGTCTCGAAGCTTCCCTCTTCGCTGCCACCCGTCTCGCATCACAAGCCTGTCTGTCTAGGAGACCAGAAAGGTCCTCCTCCTTCCCCTCCTCCTCCAGTGACCAAACGTCCCCTCCTCGAGGTCCGCCTGCCAGTCGACTCCAAGGCCCTGCCACGAGAGTCCTCAGGCCGTGTTCTCCGTGCAGGAATGGAGCAATCGCATGGTCCTGTATATGTACGTCATGGTTTTTGCATTCAGGTTGCCCCTGCTCCTCCACCTCCGCTCCCGTCTGCACGAGAGCGGTCCATAATCTCGATGGGTTACCCTGTAGCTCACGCAAGTTGTTCAGGAGCCGCATTCGCAATCACAAACTTTACGCCGGAGCTCAAGCTCAGACACAGACGGGCACACAACATTGGGGTGCAATTGCGAGGGCGACGGCATAAGAACAACAGAAATAATATCAGCATCTTCATTCACGTCCACATCATTTCCCTGTCGTAGTGCGAACCTGCTTCTCATCACAGGGACGAGAAGGGACTGAGGAAGAGGAGGGAAGAGGGATGAAAGGGAAGAGAAGGAAGAAGGATGACGAAGAACAAGGACGAGGGCGATGAGGACAAAGATGAGCAAAGAAGGAGCGGGCAGGTGGGATGGCCTCCTCCTCCTCCTCATCCTCCGCTCCCTATGTTTATTCATCATCATCTTTCTACTACTGATCATTATCATTATCATCATCTTTGCCACCGCCGTCATCATCATCATCATCATCATCATCATCATCATCATTGCCGTCGTCGTCATCGTCATCGTCATCGTCATTGCCATCGTCATCATCATCCTTAGCATCATTCTTATCGGCATCATCATCATCACCATCAGCATCGTCATCGTCAGTATCATCATCCTCGATATCATCGCTTGCATCCACATTCAGCCCGTCGCCGTTGCCATATTCAACAGCATCGTCATCATCACCATCACCGTCACCACGATCACAACCACCACCATCACCATCACCCCCATCATCATCAACGACAACATCATTATCACCAACACCAGCACCAGCACAAGCATCACCACCAGCGGTATCATTTCCACCAGCATCACCAGCCTCACCGTCATCCTCACCATCGCCATCGTTGTCGTCACCGCCACCATCGTCATCATCCTCATCATCATCATCGTCATCATCATCATCAGCATCACCATCACCATCATCACAATCACCGCCAACGTCGCCATCGTCAGCATTCCCCTCCTCCTCCTCCTCATCATCATCATCATCATTATCATCGTTATCGTTATCATGCTAACCATTACCATCAACATCAACAGCATCGGCAGTATCATCATAATCAGCATCCTCTGTATCATCATCATCATCATCATCATCATCATCATCATCACCAGCAGCACACTCATCACCATAGCGTCATCATCACTATCCTCCTCCTCCTCATCATCATCACAATCACCATCAGCATCAGCATCAGCATCGCCATCACCACCATCATCATTGTCGTCACCATCATCATCACCATCATCATCATCATCATCATCAGCATCATCATCATCATCATCATCATCGTCATCACCATCATCATCAACAATATCAACATCGTTATCGTCATCGTCCCCGTCATCGTCATCGTCATCGTCACCACCATCATCCGTCGTGGGCATCTTCGCGGCCGTATGCTTGCTCGCTTGGGGCCCAGCGGGTCCGTAGGTGGGATTCTCTTGGGGCCGCTTGTGGCCCCTTCGGACAGTCGTGGCGCCCTCTTTGGAACTCATAGGGACCTCTTGGAGCCCTCTTGCGACATCTCGGGGCGCTTGCGCTGCTTGGGACCATATTGGGGGCATCGTTGGCTCCTCCAGAGGTCGTCTTCCTCTTGGGCATTCCTGGGCCATCTGGGGGGCATTTCGGGGCCATCTCTGGACCTAGAGAGTATCAAACATGTTTCGCGTTGTGTCCTCCCATAATGGCATGTGGCCTCTTGGCTGCCTGTTAATCACTCGCAAGATCTCAGGGGGGCCTCTTGCAAATGACTACAACGCCTCGTGGGGCCTCTTGGGGGCCGTTGAGCGGGCCCTCGTTGGGCCTCCTGGGCGCCTCTAGGAATCCTCTTGGGAGGGTCCTTTGGGGGCCTGCTGGCGGGTCTCGGGGGCCCTCCTCGGGGCGAATAGCATGAACTGTGAGCTCGACTTCCTCCTCTTGGGGCCCCCCCTTGGGGCGGTCTTGGGCCGTCTTGAGCACCTGTTGGGCCGTCTTGGGGCCCTCTTGGGCTCCTCGGGGCCCCCTTCGTGGCGGTCTTTTCAAAGAAGAAAAGGATGAAGGGGGCCCTCCTCATGGCGGTTTTGGGGGCCTCGTGGGCCGTCTCGGATGCTGCTGGAATGCAACACGAATGTGCAAAATGTTAGCCAGCGTAGGTCCCATTCAGTGACTCATTGCAGTGGGCGGGTGTAAGCTCTTCGGTGTACGCGATTCGGTGGGAGATGTGTGGTTCTCGCGCGATGTCGTGTTACTAATGGTGCGTGGCTTAAAAGTGAAAGGATGTTTATGTGGTGTACGCTACGTAGCACCCCGCAGTTACGGATAAGAGTGATGGGGGCGGCGGGGACGTCAGCAGTCTGCGAGGCTCTGACGAAGCCCGCCGCAGGCGCTGACATTTTTACAAATTATTCAACGAGCCCGCCGCAGGCGCCGATTTTTCGTCAAAGTCATGTGGGTGGGTCACGGGAAGTGTCGCGGGTGGGTCGCGAACGGGTCGCGGGTGGATCGCGGATCGGGTCGAGGGTGGGACGCGGGGGTGTCGCGGGTGGGACGCTGGTGGGTCGCGGTTGGGTCGTGTGTGGGTCGCGGATGGGTCGCGGGGTGGGTAGCGGGTTGGTCGCGGGCGGGTCGCGGGTGGGTCGCGGGCCGGGTCGCGGACGGGTCGCGGGCTGGGTCGCGGGAGGAACGACGACAACAAGCAACAAACAGCAACAAACAACAGACAACAATCATCAAAAAACAGGGAACCAACACCAAATAACAAATAACAAACAACAGCCAACAACCAACAACAAACAACAAAAAAACAACCAGCAACCAAAACCCAACAAGCAGCAACCAACAACCAACAACAAGCAACAAGCAACAACAATATCAACAACAACAGCAATACCACCACGAACACTAGCAGCACCAACGACACCTATCAACACACAACACACAAGACATTCAACATGCATAACACAAGCAACAGCAACAGCAACAACAACAAACACACTCGTTTTTTAAGGCTGTTCGTTCTGATCTGCTCGCGGGCCACTCAACACGCATATCCCAAACGCTCGATACCCCCTTGGAGAATATATCCACATAAAAAGATATTACTTGCAACGTGTATTTCGTGCAGCCCGTAAGGCAGGGGAAGAGTGGACGGACGGAAGAAAAGGGCAAGGGGGAGGGTGGAGGATGGAACACGAGAGAGAATAGCAGGAGAGGGGGCTAGGAACAGAAAGTACGTGGCAGAACTAGACGAACATAACCATAACCAGACGGGCGGGTAGACCCTAACGTGCGGGTCGGGAAGGCGGGCCCAGGCGGCCAGGTCGAGCAAGCGGGTTGCTGAAGCGTGCGTCCTACATGAAACGCGAGGAAGTCTCGGGCGATTCCGCGACTCAGAAATAAATCCTCAGGATATCCACAGACACAGCGTGATTCCTGAGTGTCGAGGGCGCGGCGCCTGAATCAATTACGAAGAAGTCCCACGCGACAGCGCGATGCCTGTATACATTGCGACGAAGTCCCGCGCGAAAACACGATGTGCGAATACATTGTGAGGAAGTGTCAGGCGGAAACCTTGAATTCTCATTTCTCAAGAATCATCATTATTGTTGATCCCCCCCTCCGGGGCACATGATGTTTTTCAATTGAAATGCTTTTCCCGAGGATCACATCTTCTTTTTTACCATGGTAAACCTTGAGTCTCAGAGTTATGCTGTTGCCGCCACGTTTACACCAACCGCGGCTTCCGCCTGATACCTCCTTACACTTGATTGAAGAATCGCGCTCTCGAGCGGGACTTCCTGGCAATCTATGTGGGAGTCGCGCTCTCGCGTGGGACTTCTTCGCAATTTATTCAGACGGTGCGCCCTCGACGCTCAGGAATCACGCTCTCGCTTTCGCTTTCTCACGATTACCTTGGGAGTCGCGCAATCGCCCGTGACTTCCTCGCGATTCATGCAGGACCCACGCTTCAGCAACCCGCCTGCTCGACCTTGTCGTCTGTGCCCGCCTTCCCGACCCGCCCGCTATGGGTCTGCCCACCCGATCTGCCCGTCTGGTTCTACCACTTGTTTTGTGCTCCTGGCCCCCTATCCTGCAAATTTCTCTCGTGCCGCCTCCTTCTTGCTCCCTCTTCCACCCGTCCTCTCTTTCCCTGTTTTGGGGGCTGCGCGAAATACACGCGGTTGGTAAGGAATATATACCCCCAAGGAGATACAATCGAAGACGACGAAGGCCGGTACCGAGGGATTGGGATATACGTATTGGATGGCACGTGAGCAGGTAAGAGCGAACACTATTAACATTATTGTTGTTGCTGTTGTTGTAAGCTGGGGGGCCAGGGGCTGAACATGGTGACGCCTCACCTTCCCTTGACAAAAAAAAGACGCGAAGCCCGGCAGAAGCACTCTGCTTCAAACATACATTGGTTACTGGGCGGGGTGGACCAAGAACAAATATGCTTTAAAGTGGTGATTCAACAACAACAACAACGACGACGACAATACTTAAACACAACATGCAGCAACAACAGCAACAACAATCCGCACCGCATGACCGTTCGGCACCCCTCACTCTAATGTAATGCAGGCTATGTGGTGCGAGCTATGTAGCGTAAGCGATGTTGCGCTACGCGGTGTAAGCGATGTGTGTAACCCATGCGGTGTAAGCTGTGTGGCACAAGCAATGCGTCGTAAGACATGTGGGGTAAGATACAGTCGGGGCGTTGACCTAAGGAACCCTAAATGAGGAACGAGGCCCCTTTTTTTTCCCATAAGTTAAACTTCGAGGTCCTATCGGAGACATAAGGAACACCTGAGGCAAGCTGTGAAACACTTACGGAGCGCGGAGCCCCTCCCCAACCAAAAGGGTTCCTTCTTCAGGGCCCCGACTGTAATTACGAGGTGTGAGCTCAGCGCACGGGGCGCCCACGAGGCGCCCACGAGGCGGCACGGGCGGCAGCGGGGCGAACCCTCGGGGAAACCACACGGCGCACGGGGCGCCCACGAGGCGCCCACGCGGCGGCCACGAGGCAGCACCGCGGGGAGTCCTCGGGGGACCCATCTTCGGGAGGTCTGCCAGAGGGGCGGCCCTCTTGGGGGCCCTCTTCTTGGAGCCGTCTCGGCGACCTCTAGGGCTGTCTTCGGACCATCCTCTTCTTGGCGACCTTTGGCGACCTTTGGCGACCTTTGGCGACCTTTGGGGTCCTCTTCTTGGGACCGTCCTGGAGCTGCCTGGAAATTATCGGGTGCCGCCCGGAAGACATTTGGGCCGTCTCGCACTTCCTTGGAACTTCTCCGGAGGCTCCAGTGGGGCCTGGGGAAGCCTCGGGGAGGCGCTGGGGGCGCCACAGGCAGGCCCCAGCGGGGGGCAGGGGGGACTCGGTGTGGTCCTGTGTTCCCTGAAGTGATGTGGTATATGACAGAAGTCAGGGATGCACCTTCAGAACTTTTCAATTCGAGCGGCTTGTAATGTGCTCTTACACTGTCTTACACGCAAGCGACCGCACTGGTTGAAGCCGGCGCCGCATCAGCCACGATGTGGCGCGCAGGCTCAAAAATTTGGCCAACGAGCACCTGCCAAAAGTGCCACAAGAGTCACTCTCCAGATCAACCACGGCTCCCTCGCGACCTGCCCTTCACCTGCTGAGATTGGACCGCACGCCCAGCTCCCCCTCCCCATCACCTCGCTGCCTGTCGCACGTGTGACCGAGAGGCTGCAAGCGGCCATCGGCAGCACCAGGCGCCGAGCTCGGCAAAACAAACGATTCAACGGCGCGCCTTGCCCCTGCAGGGTCGAGGGGGGGGCGCCTGCACTCCCCCCTCGCCCCTCCTCGCCCCCGCCGGCGGTGACGCCTGCGGCCGAGGCGGGCGGGGGGTCGGCGAAGCCACGCCGCCCCGCAGCTGCAAGGGCAGATTAACTGATTTGCGCGATTTACGCGGAGCACTGCCACGGCTGGAGGCCTCCCAGATGGGGTGGAGCAGACGGGGTCGGAAACTCGCGCCGCTCTCGCCGGCGCGTCGCCGACGCATCGGCGCCATCGGCGTGGAAGAAACCGGGCTCCACATTGAGCCGCACCGCCGATGCATCGGAGATGCGGCGCGATCCTCCGACCACATCTGCTCGGACCTTGACTGGGAGGCCTCTAGGAGGAGGAGGAGGAGGAGGAGGAGGAGGAGGAGGAGGAGGAGGAACGCTGCGTGCATAGCATGAAGTCCGGGCAACGTCAAACAAGGAGAAGAGTGGGGAGGAGGAGGAGGAGGAGGAGGAGGAGGAGGAGGAGGAGGAGAAGGAGTAGGAGAGGAGGAGGGGGAGGAGGAGGAGGAGGAGGAGGAGGATGGAGGAGAAGAAGGAGGAGGAGGAGGAGGAGGCGAGAAGGAGGAGGAGGAGGAGGAGAGTAGGAGGAGGATGAGGAGGGGAGGAGGAGGAGGAGGAGGAGGAGGAGGAGGAGGAGGAGGGGAAGGAGGAAGGAGGAGGAGGAGGGGGGGGGGGAGGAGGAGGACGGAGGGAGGGAGGGAGGGAGGGAGGGAGGCAGGGAGGGAGGGAGGGCAGCGTAGGAGGGGGAGGGAGGAGGAGGAGGAGGAGGAGGAGGAGGAGGAGGAGGAGGAGGAGGAGGAGGAGGAGGAGGAGGAGGAGGAGGAGAGGATGAGGAGGAGGAAGGCGGAGGAGGAGGAGGAGGAGGAGGAGGAGGAGGGGGAGGAGGAGGAGGAGGAGGAGGAGGAGGAGGAGGAGGGGAGGCAGGTAGGAGGAGCGAGGTGGAGGAGGAAGGGAGGTACAGAGGAGGAATAAGGAGGAGGAAGATGATGGGAGAGGAAGAGGGAGAAGGGGAAGGAGGAGGAGAAGGGGAGGAGAGAGGAGGAAGAAGGGAGCGGAGGAGGGGGAGGAGGAGGAGGAGGAGGAGGAGGAGGAGGAGGAGGAGGAGCGAGGAGGATGGAGGAGAAGAAGAAGGAGGATGAGGGAGGAGGAAGGGAAGGACGGGGGAGAAGGGAGGGAGGGAGGAGGGATGGAGGGATGTGAGGGAGGCAGGGAAGGCAGGGAGGCGGGAGGCAGGGGGCAGGGAGGGAAGGGAGGGGGAGGGGAGGGAGGGGAGGGAGGGGAGGGGGGGAGAGGAGGAGGAGGAGAGGAGGAGGAGGAGGAGGAGGAGGAGGAGGAGGAGGAGGAGGAGGAGGAGGAGGAGGAGGAGGAGCAAGTGGAGGAGGACGAGGAGGAGGAGGCGAGGAGGAGGAGGAGGAGGAGGAGGAGGATGGGAGCAGGAGGAGGAGGAGGAGGAAGAAGAAGAAGAAGAAGGGGATGATGATGATGATGATGATGATGATGATGATGATGATGATGATGATGATGATGATGATGATGATGATGATGATGATGATGATGATGATGATGATGAGGAGCAGAAGGAGGAGGAAGAGGAGGAGGAGGAGGAGGAGGGGGAGGAGGAGTGGGAGGAGGGGGAGGAGGGAGGGAGGGATGGGATGGTATGTCGTACACGGCGCGCGCGCGCCTACCTTGCCCCTCGCCCCCTCCGTCCACTGTGTCTCCCTCCTGCTCCGCTGCTCTCGGCCAACGAGGCAAGACCACAACCTCGGGCGCCTCAGAGGCCGTCGGAGTCGGACCCGGAGCTGTCGTCCGACGAGCTGTCGGTCTCCTCGCCCGCGATGCGCAGCTGCTCGCTCCGGACCTTCTCGTCGTAGGCTCTCTTCATCATCGCGGTGGGGATCTTCCACAGTTCGCAGAGGATGAGCGTCGTAACGGGCCCGACGAGAGCAATGCCCCAACCCTTCCAGCCAATCTCGAGCGCGTTGAGAGCCAAGATCTTCTCGGTGATCAGAGGGAGGATGATAACAGCCAAGGTCAACGCGGCAAGTGCACTGAGCACGGCAATCTGCATCCATTTGTTGCCCAAAAAGTTCACCCACACGGGTTTATCAAAGGACCGGGATATGTAGGCCCTGGCATTCTCAGAGAAGACCAACGAGATGAAGGCGACGGTGCGGGCGTGCATCAATAATGTCTGCGCGTTCTCCCACTCCGCGCACGGCTCCGTGCCAGCGCCGACGGTGTCGCAATCGTCGTTGTTCTTGGGGAAGTCCTTGAGGAAGACGAAGCCCGGGTACTCGAGCAGGGCCCAGACGTAGACCGCGATGATCACCACCGACAGGAGCAGGCCGTTGACCGTCATGCTGACCCACATCCAGTTGAGCACGATCGGCTCGTCCCTCGGCCGCGGCGGCTGCTTCAGGATGTTCGCCTCGCCGGGCTCCATCCTAGGGGAACATGGAGTGACATAAACAGAAGAACTCGTAGGCCCGCGCGGATTTCTCGGATCCGCGCTGGACCCCCCTGGCGGCGCCTCCAGCGTCGCCCCTAGCGCACTCCGGTCGCCAGGGAGGGGGGTCCAGCGCCGATCCGAGAAATCCGCGCAGACCTCCGAGTTTTCATGTTTATGTCACTTTTTTTTCTCCCTACATCCCGAGGGCGATCGAAGGGGGAAGGTCAGTGACCAGGATGAGGAAGAGGATCTGCAGCGGCGTGCGCATGATCGGGATCTGGGCCACCACGCACACGAAGATCTGCACGACCTCCGCGATGTGCACCGACATGATGAAGGCCACGAACTTCTGGATGCCCGCGTAGATGACGCGGCCCTTCTCGACCGCGTCCACGATGCGCGTGAAGTTGTCGTCCTGCAGCACCATCTCGGCCGCGCCCTTGGCCACTTCCGTTCCCGCCTCGCCCATGGCCACGCCGATCATGGCCTCGTTGAGCGCGGGCGCGTCGTTCACGCCGTCGCCGGTCATCGCGCTCACGAACCCCTGCCGCTGGAGCGACTTCACGATCATGAGCTTGTCTTCGGGCTTCGCCCGCGCGAAGCACCGCACCCTCTTCGTCATATCGTCCATCTCGGCCTCCCCGATGTAGCCGCCGTTCGGGCGCAACTTGTTGCAATCGCACGCACACTCTTCGATGTCGTCTTCCGGCGAGATGATGTTCACCCGCTTTGCGATCGCGATCGCGGTCTTCACGTAGTCCCCTGTGATCATCACAACGCGGATGCCAGCGCCTCGAGCTTTCACGACAGATTCTGGAACACCCTTGCGGTCCGGGTCGATCGACGCAACGAGACCCACGAGGATGAGATCCTTCTTGCATGCTGCGAACTTCTCGTCCATGGCGACATCCTCGTTCATCAGGTCGATGGACGGGGTGGCCATGGGATTCACAGCCACTGCTAACACACGGAGAGCCTTCTCGGAGTAGATGTCAACCTGGTTGTTCACGCTCGTCCTCTCGGCCGCGCTCAACGGCATGACGCCGCTTTCTGTGAGCTGCTGAGTGCAGCTCTCGAGCACCCAGTTCGGAGCTCCCTTCACCACAGCCAACTTCGTGGTGGACGGGGGAAGCCGCATGCCTCCAGCGCTCAGGGTCGTTTTGCCCGTGACGTCGCTCACCGTGAGCATCATCTTGCGTGAGGAGCTGAACGGAATGGTCAAGAGCCGTGCGTACTCTTTACCGACCTCCTCCCGCTTGAAGCCGACCTTCTGCGCAGCGACGACGATGGGTGCCTCCGAGGAGTTCCCTTTGAACTGCCAGGCCTCTCTCCCCAGCTTGTCGTCCATGGCGTAGAACAGCTCTGTGTCAGAGCACAGGAGCGCCGCGAGCAGGGTGCTCTTCACGCCCATGTCGTTGTTGCTGTTGGCGCCAGTTGCTCCTGCGCGCGAGACGTGCCCCTCCTCGGGGCTGAACCCCTGGCCGGAGATGTCATACTCGACGCCGCACGACCACATGTTGGTCATCGTCATCTTGCCCTCCGTCAGGGTGCCCGTCTTGTCGCTGCAGATGACAGACGCGGAGCCCAGCGTCTCGACAGCGGCGATCTTGCGGACCATCACCAGCTTCTGGGCCATCTCCTCGAGGGAAACGCAGAGGTATCGGGAGCGGCCAAGAGGGGGGTGTCCAAGAGGGGGGGGTGCAAATCATGACCGGCGGCATGTGCGCGGCCCAGAAGGGGGGGCCAGGGACGTAATGAAATAAGAAGGGGCGCCATGAAATCTGGGGAAATATCATGGCCCCCGCCATGATATCCACCCCCCCCTAGTCATCACCCCCTCTTTTCCGCCCCCGAAGGTATCGATACCGCTGCTCCCCAGACCTCTCCCGGGGTGGGTACTGGCCAGAACTCTGGTGCGAATCTAGCTAGCAGTGGCGACGAGCCTCCGAGCAGGCCTATAAAAAGAGGCCCCAGGGAGGCAGACGCGAGGCAAGGGTGGTGGCATCCAGAAGAAGAAAAAACAGCACGAACATAAACTTTCGGCTCCGCGTGGGTTTCTTGGATCTGCGCTGGACCCCCCTCTCTGTCGCGCGGAGCGCGCCAAGGACGGCGCCAGCGGCCCCTCCAGGGTGGCCCCAGCGCCGATCCCAGCAATCCGCTCGGGCCGACGACAGCGCATGTTCGTGCCTGGCTTCCTTCTCCAGCAAGGTCTCGGCGCCCTTTCCTCCCCCGATCCTCGCAGCCGATGGACAGGGAGATGGTGACGCACAGGGGGATGCCCTCGGGGATCGCGGCGACGGCCAGCGTGACGGAGACCAGGATCATGTAGATCCACGGGGAGCCGCCCGTCTCGGGGTCGGTGGTGCCGAGCAGGCCGCCGATGAAGAAGAGGATGACGCAGATGACGAGGGCCCCCATGCCGATCCTCTGCGGAGGCCCGACGCTCGATCCGTATGTGAAATCTCGATCAAACAGATTACATATTCAGAAGTTTGTGCTTCGCCCTATATATATATATATGTATCGACGCCGCTGAACTGTAAACTTGTCCTTCCATTCTAGATACGAGCATCTATAAAGAATGAACATATTTCTTCGGAAGAAAGACATACCCGCAGGACGACGTACCTGCCAGGGGGCGCCCCCGGCGCAGCCCGAGGGCACTTCCGGGCACCCAGCGTCGCAGCGGCCACGGTGTCAGAACGCGGCCGTTGGGCGTCCCGAGGTGGGCCCTGAGGCCCCCCTCTCCGGGGCACGTCTGCTCCGGTAGGGGGCCACATGCGAACCCTACCCCTGCCCCCCCAAACGATTTCTGAGGGGGAGGGCGGGGGTAGGGTTCGCATGTGCCCCACGATCTTGAAGGGGCCCTGGGACACACAAATGAATACACACAAATACAAGGATTCCCCATATTTTCCAATATTTTCTGGGTTTTTGTCTTCCCCCCCACTTCCCATCTTTTCCCATATCTTCCTGGGAGTCGACGATTCATGGTGTCTGTGTGTTTTTTCCCCTCCTGATATCTGGGCTACGGCAGGTGCGTGCCGCGCCGACATCGGCGAATTTGCTCCTGGCACCGCGTGGGTCGCTCCGCCTCGAGCGATCTCGGCGGCTGTCCCATCGCCAGGTCGCTTCATATGCCAGCCGGCTCTGGGCCGCCGCCGGCGCTCCATCTCGCAGGCCCGCGGCGGGGTCGCAGCCAGTCGACACGGCGCGAGCCTGCCGCACCCGCAGGAGGAGGGGGA
>CAUYUJ010003070.1:65000-82482 GCA_963575745.1 Prorocentrum cordatum | reverse complement strand
ACAATTACACAATATGAAAATACTCTCCCACTTCCCCTGATGGCATCCCGAAGATGGCCGACCCCCCCCGCGTACTGTTTTTTTTACACAGGATTCCCGGGAAACGGGTTTTCGCCTGCGTTTTTTTCAAAATGTTGCTCTCGCTGAGGCGCCGACCTCATTTCTGCTCCCGAATCGTTCCGAATCGTGCTCCCGCTGCAGCGTGGGCCTCATTTTCGGATCGGTGTTTGGCCTCCGTCGTTCAGGATGGCGTTCTCGCCCCAGCGCGGGCCTTCTTCTCGCGCGCCCATCCGCCCGCCACCACCGCGCCGCACCGCCACCACCACCACCACCACCACCACCACCACCACCACCACCACCACCACCACCACCACCACCACCACCACCACCACCACCACCACCACCACCACCACCACCACCACCACCACCCCCACCACCACCACCACCACCACCACCACCACCACCACGACAACCACGCACACACGCACGCACGCACGCACGTGCACCACCACCCACTACGCACGCGCGCGCGGAGCCACAGGTCCGCTACGACACGCGTCCGCGGATAGAGAAAATCAACGCCATGGTAAGGGATGGGAGGGAGGGGTATGACGTCAGACATGACGCGAGCGCACCTGGCTTGCCCTCCCCCCTCCCTCCTCCCCCTCCTCCTCCTTCCTGCAGCCCTCCAGGGCCGCGAGGGCCCCACTGCCTCGGTGGCCGAGGCGGCCCCTGCGCCCCCCCCCCCCGGGCTACTTTCTTTGGGTTCCGGAGGGGCTTCTGGCTTTCGGGCCGCAGGTCGTGGAGCCGGCTCGTGGCCGGGGCGCGCAGGGGGCCAGAAGGGCCCCTTCGCTCCTGGCAGTGCGACGACCGTCGCAGCTCGAGGACTGGCCCGATGAAGCAGTCGCGCGGTACACTTCTGCCGCCCCCACCCACCTGCCGGGCCGCTGCGTGAGGCCTCGGCCCGCGCGCAGCTGCTGCCTCGCGCGCTGCCTCTGCTTTTGTTTTCTCGCGCTGCCTCAGCCGAATGAGTCTCTGCGTAGCCCGCTCTGACCTGACTCGCCGCCAGCGCGCTCGCCCGCGGCCGCTGACTAAAAAATTCTGCCGCCCCCAGAATCAGGAGCGAAAGAAGGACGTACATGTACATGAATCCACGCTGGTTTCGAGAGCACGCGTTGCACAAGTGTTCGTATCACGCGGCCGGTCTCGCGAATCGAGGGGCCGTGTTCATGTACATAGCTGGGCGCGTACGTCCTCTGTGGGCTCCCTACAGAAGTGCTCCCGAGAGCGTCTGGTGCCCGCGGCCCTCGGCGATGCCGTCGGCTCGTGCTCTGGGGACGTCGGGGGCCCGAGGGCTCTCCACCGTGTGCGGGAGCCAGGGTGGCGGATGTGGTGATAGGAGGGGTTGGCACCAGGCGCTCGGAGGTTGGTCAGAGGCCAGCAACATATGTACACGTACGCGGTTAGCTTCCCCTGGAGGGCGTTTGAACGAGGACGTTCGTGCACTCAAGATCGCGGAGGGCGTACATGTACATATGTCGTTGCTCGCTCAGTTGGGAGGCTGATATTTAGGAAACGAAGAATGACATAAGCAGAAAAGCTCGGAGGTCCGCGCGGATTTCTCGGATCGGAGCTCGGGCCCCCTGGCGGCGCCTCCGGTGCCGCCCCTGGCGCGCTCCGCGCGCCAGGGAGGGGGGTCGAGCGCCGTTCCGAGAAATCCGCGCGGACCTCCGAGTTTTTATGTTTATGCCACTTCTTGTTCCCCTAGATCCTAGATCCGAGGGTGTGCAGGTGGTGTGGGGGAGGAGGGGTCGACATTGGAATGTGAGGGTTGACATGCGCTTGGATGTCACTGGCGGGTGGCAGGCACCGACATCCCCAGGGAGTCCATACTCGAGATTGCGCGGAAGTGCCCCAAGGTCACGATGTGCTTGGCCTGATCCATCAGTTCGGAGGAGGGGGTCATCCGAGTAATGCGCTGCACGAGTTGTCCTGTCTATCTTGTTTTCGGGTGGTGGTGCAGTTTGGGAGTTTCTTGGCTGCCGCACGTATGCATGCGCACGTAGAAGTGCATGACTGGATGTTCGAACAGCAGAAAGCATTAGCTGTCCGTCGAGGGCCAGAACATACGTGTTTGAATGCTTTGGCTTGAGCCTCGCTTGCTCATTCGCACATGATAGATGCACAGCCTCGTACCATGTAGAACGCAACGCCTTTGCCGGAAGATGATTTGGCGACTCTGAGTCGCAGCATTTTTGAATTTAAACATGCCGCGTCTTCTATCCCCCCTGGCTGGCACAAGCTCACAGGGCCCTTCATCCCATCCAGGATGCCAGAGTATCGCAGGCGTTAAGTGGAGCCGCTAGGGACGGGCGTGGATCGCATTCCGATTGCGGCTATTGCCGCTGCCCCTGTTGCACCGCTGCCGCTGCCGCCACTTACACTGCCGCGGCCGCGTCCGCTGATCCTACTGCTGCAGCGGCAGCGTTTGCTGATACTGCTCGTGGCCGATTCGCAGTGCCACTTCTTTGTCCGCTCCAGATTTTTGGATTAGCCACATGCGACGCACAGAGAGTTACCCACATGCGACTCACAGAGAGTCATACCGTCCTCCTCCGAACCGCGTGAGCAAGCAAGCAAGGACGGGGGTGACAGAAATGCTTTCGCCCATCGGTCCAGCCTGGACTAGCAACATTGCTCTAGTGGAGGAGTACCAGCGACGCGACGTGCATGGGGAGGGGAGCTGATGATCAGAGCGGTCTGACCAGTGATCTGACTTTGGCTAATCTTCTTGTCGCCGGGGCTGCGACCGATTGGTTCACGCTGACTCTGGCAGCATCAGGTCGCCATCCTTGTCGACGAGTGCTACTACGAATTCATGGACCCAGCGACGACAGTGAAGGATGAGGCGGGGCGCGAGATAAGGAGTGGACGGCGAGTGCAGGATGGATGTGGAAGCCAGGCGTATGCTGTAGGAGTGAGGCGGGAGGAGGGAGGCAGGCTTCCTGCACAAGACTGCAGGCCGTGCTTTCGAGGAGCAGCGCCTGGCAGGGACTGGGCAAGGGATGTGCAGGCTTCCCAGTGTTCAGTGGTGTAGAAGCAGACCGCCCAGGCGTGCAGTCTGGCCGTCGATGGTCCAGACGTGTAGTCTCCGACGGAGGGGGTGAATCACCGCTCGAATCGCTGTTCAAATGAGGTGTTCTGTTGGCGACACAAGCTTTCACGCATCCTTTCGCTGTGGCAAGCACGGCGTCTTCCGTGGCAGGCCCTGTGGCCTGCCTCCGGTGCCGCACTGTTCCGCACGTGGCGACGAGATCCACGCACCATGTTGGGTCAGACCAGGGCTGCGAGACCTACTCTTCGCTTTTGCCGCCTCAAGTTTCAGACCTGTTGGCCCCTGTTGCCTGAATCGTTTTTCGTTCTGAGGCTGCGCCCCCCTTTTCCTTCCCCATCTCTGGTTAATCCAAGCTTCGCGCGGCCCGCTTAGCTTCGACCGGAAGAGGTACGACCTCGACCCGCGAATCAAAAACTGTTGCTTGAGTCGGTTCCGTCGTCGCCACGCATATGCCGCGCCGTGGCCTCCCCCAGCTGTCGGGCCGCTGCCCAGCCTCCGTGCAGCTCGTCAGGGCCACACGGTGCCCCAAGCTTGTCGCGAGGGCCAGGGGGAAGATGTAGAGGAGGAGGAGGAGGAGGAGGAGGAGGAGGAGGAGGAGGAGGAGGAGGAGGAGGAGGAGGAGGAGGAGGAGGAGGAGGAGGAGGAGGAGGAGGAGGACCAGGAGGCGAGGAGGAAGGAGGAGGAGAGGAGGAGGAGGAGGAGGAGGACGATGCGGAGGAGGAGGAGGCGCAGGAGGAGGAGGAGGAGCAGGAAGAGGGGGAGGAGGGGGAGGACGGCGAGGAAGAGTGGGTGGGGGGGAGCTGCCGATGCTTTTCGCAGCTCGGCAGGACCACGCGGTGCCCCAAGTGTGTCGCGACGACGTGGGCTCCCCTGGAGGCAGGTTCGTCTGAGACTTCCGCCGTGTCGGCGAGGGTCCAGCCCGTATTTGCTACCCTCGCTTCCGCAGCCGGCCCAGCACGTTCTCCTGCGGGTCTTCGCTTTCCTCCTGCGGAGAAGCTAGGCCTCCCAGATCAAGCAGGGGCGAAGCGTTCTGGCTTGCCTAGATGCCCATCAACGGATGTTCATAGAACATATCGGGAGGACGCGGTCTTGTCTGAAGACATAGGGTTTCTGTTCTTAGAACATGCTCGTGTTCTAAGAGCATGTCGTTGTAGGCCTACAGGAATGCCGGGACGGCCTGTCCCTCTCCGCGCCGCCTCCTCCCACCAGCGGTTGCTCCTCCCTGCTCGGCCGCTCGGGCGTGCGCGCGATGTGGCCCCCCGTGCCTCGAGCTGTCGGGGGCAGGGGCTCTCCGCGCTGTCTCCTCCCACCAGCGGTTGCTCCTCACTGCCGTGAGCCAGGTCTATCGCTCCCTGCGGGACGGGCAGCCCCTCCCCCCCGGCCTCCCCCGGTGGCGGTGTCGGGCGACCGTGTGCATCAGAGGGGCCCGGCGAGGCGAGCTGGCTCTTGCTTGCGTCTCCCTGCGCGCTGCGTTGCTGGCTTGCCCCGCGATCCGGTTCTTCACGCTGCTGTCACGCGGGTTGGCGCTGTCGTTTCGCTGTGGAACAAAAGGTCGGGGGAGCGTAAGACCCGGGTTTGCCAGGACTCGGGTTCGCCATCATTTTTTGACGACCGCGCCTCGGATTTTGACGAGGAGGAGTTTCGTGGGATGTCTGCAGCGGGAGGCCTCGTCAAAATGCAGGCTCGGCCTCGTCATTTTTTTGACGACCTCGTCGGGCCAACCCGAGTCCCCCGTACCCGGGTCTTACGTCTCCCCGATCGTTTCGCTGTGGAACAAAAGGACACGTGGACCAGGGGGCGTGCCCAGCGGCTCTCGTCTCCGAGGGCGGAGCTGTCGCCGTCGGCGCGGCGATGAGGCCGTGCTCGCCCTCTGCCACGTGCTCCGTCTTTCCTGGTCATCATGTTCCACGGCTGTTGCCTCGCCTCTTGGGCAAGGGCTCCCTCGAGGGCGCGAAGTTATTCGCGCTTCGCGCTTCGCGGTCCTCGTTCCTTCTCCCCCTCCTCCTCGTCCTCCTATTCTCCTTTTGGGAGGGCGGCGCGAGAGCGCGAAGTTATTCGCGCTTCGCGCTTCGCGCAGCGCGAAGCGCGAAGTTGGGAGCCCTAGCTTGGGGGCGTCTGGGCGACCAATTGTTGGCTTTACAGAGGCCTTCTGGGGGCTCCTAAGAAGAGGCATTTGGGAGGTCTGGGGGCTGTACTGCATGGGGTGGGGTGGGGGGCGCGGATTCGGAAGTCGTGTTCCGCGGGTTATTTTGCCAACCCTTTCTAAGGATCCTCTCGGGGGCTCTCTGGGAGCTTTGGGACGCCTCTATGGGGCTCTCGTGGGGAGCTCTTGGGGCACTCTTGTGGCCAGCATGGGTCGTCTAAGGCCCCTCTTGGGTTCTTCTTGTGCCCCTCGTTGGGCCGTCTGGCGCTATATTGGGGTCATATTGAGTCGTCTAAGGTCAGCCTGAGGCAGAAAAACAGACAAGACCAACACCATGTGATGTATGTTTGTGTGTTTTTATACTTTTGGCCTCTCCGACTCCTCTGTCGAAGGCTCCAGGGCCTCCTTGGTTCAATCCTGGAGCTATCTTAGGGCATCTTGGGGGTTACCTTCGGAGTCAGAGCCAATGACTCAGCCATTATGGGTGGTGCTGGAGACCAGTCCATATCGGCCCCTCTTGGAGCCTTGTTGAGCCTACGTGGGGCACTGTGCTCCCTCTTTTGCATATGGTACATTGGAACCGTTCTCGCGACCAACTTCGGCCCCCCTCCCCCGCTTCGACGAGCCTCCGACCGATCGTGGGAGCCGCGGCCCTGAGCAATCCTCGACGTCTCCAACCTGCCAATGCATAAGTACCAGAGGAGAAGGAACAGCTGGATAAGCACAAACTTTTGGAGCTCCGAGGAATTTCCTCGATCGGCGCTGGACCCCTGGCGGCGCCTCACGGCGCCGCCCCTGGCGCCCTCCGCGCGCCAGGGAGCCTGGGCCTACTGCCGATCCAAGAAATCAGCGCGGAGCTCCAGAAGTTCACGTTCGTTTTTTTTGTTCATCGAAGGGCGACCCACGTCGTACCTCGGGGGCACGGGTTGGGTCAGGCTTCGCTTTCTCCATTCCAGGCTCTGTGAGAGCATCCCCTCCACGCCAGCCCGATCAACGAGACGTAGCCTTGCAACAGGAGCGGTGTCGGCAGCAGCACAGGCAGGACTTGCAGCTCAATGGCAGCGGTTGCCAATGCAACTTTGCCATGTTGTGCTCCACTGGCCCTGCTGACCCTTGTTGTTCTATTGTCCAACGAGCAAAACGAGCCGTGGCAACTGCTCTCGCTGAGCTTTTGCTTCCGAGCGTCTCGAGGTGTCCAGCCGCGCGCGTGGCCGCGAATGGGGTGCACATGCTTGGCACATCAGGTCGCCAGCCTGCCGAACCTCTTTGTGTGCCGCACCTTCTCGAAGACCTGGGGCATTCCCTCCCTGCGCATGGGCTACCTCATGAGCGCGAAGGCTCGGGCACCTTCGATCGCTGTCACCGTGCTGGCGCTTGAGCGGTACTTGGAACTATTATCCTGCGTCCTTCCAGGCATCGGCATCCACAGCATTTGGTGATCTGGGTTGTAGAGGCAGTGCTGCGCACAAGCTCGACGAGGTAGTGAATTTTGGGAGGAGAAGAACGGGGAGCATCCTAGTTGGTGTGACAGGCACGGTCCAGGCGGTTTGCCAGGCCTTTCTTGAGCATCGAGCGTTCTTCGCTTGTCGTCTATCTCTGAGCACCGAGGGACCCAGGGCCTTTCGAAACGATCCAGGGGTGCACAAATCCCTCATGGCGTCGAGTAACAGCCCAAGCGCTTCAAGGTCCTCTGTGCTGGTCGGGGAATGCTGCCTGAACAGCGAGGGCCTCGGCTTACTATATTCAAGGGAGGAAGAACCACCCGGACCCGATCACTGGCCTTTACTAAACGGCGCTGGGCGTTTATCGATGATCCTCAGGACGTGTGTTAGCCCAATGTGTGTTTATCCCGCTTAGCCCAGCCGATAGAGCATTACGTCGCCTGCGTCGTATCGAAGGGCCTCGATGGACAAACACACGTTGGCGTTAAGACACGTTCTGAGGATCATCGAGTTTAATCAACAGCCTTACCCTGTTCGATTCCATCTGTGGGCGCGTTTACTAAACGACTTCGCGTGTCGGGGTGGTTATTATGGGGGTGGATTTTTGACCTCTATTGATCATACCTCTGGGGCATGCTTGTGCGGCGTGCCTCGCGGAGCACTTGCTCGTCCCCGGTCCTCTCCTCTCCGTGCTCTGCCTCCCGCTCCTCTTCCAGCTCCGCGTGCCGCTCCTGCTCCTCCTCACTCCCCCCCCCTCGCCCGGGTCCTCCTCCTCCTCCCCCCGAGTCCCCAGTTCTCGAGGCAGGAAAGAGTCGTTCAGAAGTTGCCCTCCCCACCCACACGGCTGGTCGGCCCTGGTCATGATGGCCTACCATCGTTGAGCACCGGAAGCCCGACAATGCGAGAACGCTAAAACCATCGAAACAGCCAAGACAAGTCAATGATTTTGGCTTTCTGGAGGTCCTCTTGGGGCCCTCCTTGTGGCGTCTTGGGGGCCTCCCGGGCCGTCTGGAGGACATCTCGGGTTGTGTTAGGGCCATCTTGGCCGTCTTGGAGGCGTCTTGGGACTTCGCCGCTTCGAAAAGTTCGGCCCAAATGCAGCGCCTCCCGTACGGCGACGGGGCCCTGGTACGACGCTGTCAGTGGCCTTCCGCCCGTGACAAGGGACGAGACGTCAACGGGGCCCGTTAGGCCGCGGGGCCCAAGTACAATATTCTGTCCAAGCATTGTTTTGCTGAAGTCTCGGGCGGAACCGCCCTTTCGAATTCGAACCCGATGGTTTCGAAATCCAGTCGAGATCGTTTTTTGAAGGAAGTCTTGGGTGGGAGCGCCGTTCCGAAATCGATCCCGAGAGTTCCGAAATCGTTCGAAACTGTTTTTTGGAGGCAGTCTCAAGCGAAAGCCACACCTTCGAAATCTCTGGTCAGAAATTTTGAATTATAAATGCCAAGCGGTGAGGTCATTTCGAAACGACAGTTTCGCTGGAGACTTCCTATAACAACAATTCCGAACGATTTCGAATTTTTCGGGTTTGATTTCGAAATGGCGCTCCCGCCCGAGACTTCATCCAAACTAGAATTCTAGACGCTTCGCGTAACCCCATCAGTGGCTCTGTGCCCCAGTCAGCCCGATTGACCCGCCCTCTGGACTCTTCCTTGCGGGCCGCAGATACAAAAAGTAACCCCATCAGTGTGTGACCACGCTTGAGCTCACGGGCAGCGCCACGCGACAGTCTGGGGTGGCTGGCCACTTCAGCCTCACTTCAGCAGGACCCCCCCTGGCAGGCAGCGCAGGCGCCTCCACCACCCATGTGCCGACCCTCACCACCCGACGGAGGTGCTGCATGCCTGCGGACCTCTTCGCTTCAGGACCCGGCAGCACAGTTGCGCCTTGGGCTGCCGCTGGCTCCCCTCGGCGCTGGGAGATGAGCTTCTGAGGGCCGGGCGCTGAGTGGTTCAGCCTGCAACACCTGTGCAGCCTTTGGTTTTCCCCCGCGCACTGTCTCGGACGCCAGTGGACCTCTCCGCTTCAGGTGTCGGCAACACGGTGCGCCTTGGGCTGCCGCTGGCTCTCCCCGGCTGTGAGGCGGATTTCTGAAGACCGGGCGCTGTGTGGTTCAGCCTGCAACGCCTGTGCAGCCTTTGGTCTTCCCCCGCGCACTGTCTCGGTCACGCCGCACAGCCGTTCGGCTTGTGCAGGTCGGCATGGAGTCTGGCGCCGCCCCGGCGACTCACTCCGTTGCCTCCGCACATTCTTTTCGGCAGCCCGTTTACTTCGGTTCACGCTGCTGCGCCTATGTGCCTTTGCTTGTGGATTTAGTTCATTTTGTTCTGTGCATGTGTAACTGCGAGTTTTTCTTGCGGATGCGAGCTTGTCCGCCGACACTGGCAGCTCTGTTCGCAAATTCGCTCCGTTCCGCCACCCGGACGCCGCTTTCGCTCCTTGACCGTTGCCTTGGAGCCGCCGACCCAAAAAAAACCCATCAGTGGCCCAACGCTTTAGGTTAATTCGTCTGTGCGCGGCCCGCTCTGACTGGACTCACCGCTGGCGCTCTCGCCTGCGGCCGCTGACTAAAGAGTAGCCCCATCAGCCTTCCGTCCGCCCCACCACGTGATGGCCGCAAGGGTTCATGTCGGTTGGCTGGACGAATCTGCCCCATTCCTGCCAGTGGCCCCCTTCGCCCAAGGCGTCACGGTCCCCCCTGGTAGGCACTTGCGGGCGCCAGCCTCCGCATGGCCACCCGCCGCTCCACCCTCGGGCTACCTGATGGGCGGCGCTCACTTGCACGGTCCTCTCTGGGCTCGTCGGGGGCCTCGAGACGGGGGTCAATGCAAACGGGGGTCAGCCAGGGCACCGGATCCTGCAGGATCCTGCGAAGACCCCCTCTTGGCTGACCCGGGTTAGCGAGCCGCTCGTGGCCGCGAGGCGGCCGCGCATATTGGCTGACCCGGGTTTGCGAAGACCTGCGTTGCAGTTTTTGCTCCTGCATTTCAGTTTTTTGGTTTCCTGCTGACCCGGGTCTGGATTGACCCGGGTCAGAAGATCCCCGAGTTCGCGCACGCGGGGCGCACGGCGCTGGTCGTGACGGTCGACCTCACGTCCTATCTGTACCTGGTTGTCCCTGTCTCCTGCCCTCGGGTATGCGCCGCATGCGGCTACTCGGGTGACCTGCCGACGCTGGTCAGGTGTGGCCCACGGTCTTACGTGTACGACCATGTCGCTTCTGTCTACCTCAGGGTTGCGTCGACCGTGTCTTCGCCGACTGGCTCGGGGTGCCCATGGTGCGGCACCGCTACCCGGTTATCCTGGTTGTTGAGGGGCCCTCTCCCGCGCCATTTTGGTTGCGTCCCCACTCTTGTGCTCGCGCACGGTGAAGTTCTACCCGTACGGCAAGGTGTGCCACCTCTTCCTCCGCGTCTTGGCTGTGTCGCGCCATCTTGGCTGCGTCCACCACTCGCCTGGTACTTTCGGGGTGCTTCAAGTTCTTCTCGTTTGGCAAGGGTGGCTCCGCCCTTGGTCTTCGTGCTCTTCGTCTTCGGCACGCTCTTCCGGGAGCCGCTCGCGCGCCAGGAGGTACTGCTGTACTTCCCTTCTGCCTGCTGGTTGTCGCTCGCCTCACTGTTTTTCCCTTTGCTGTGGAGCGCGGCCCGCCCTGGCATGCTCGGCGTTCGACTCGTCTTCGCGCGCCCGCGGACCCAAAGGTAACCCCATCAGCCCATGCAGAAACGATGCCCAGGGGAATTGCCTCGATGAGGGAAGTGGGGAGCACGCAGAGGAAGGGTCCCCCAGAGGAGGCCTCTCGGAGCGTCTTGGGGGTCTCTTGGCGGTCCCGGGCGCTTCTTAGAGCGTTTTGGGTGCCTCGGAGAGCTTCATGGGGCCTCTTGGGGGTCTCTTGGGAGCCTCTTGGTGGCCTCTTGGGCGCCTGTTGGGGCCTCCTGGGGCCTCCTGGGCGCTTCTTGGGGCCCTCTTGAAACGCTCTTGGGAGCGCTCTGGGGGCCATCTTGGAGGACATCGATCAAACAAGAAACGAACATTAACTAGCGTTGCCCCTCGGGAGCCCAACAAGTCGTCACTTGTGGCGCTCTTGGGGCGCTCTTGGGCGCTCTTGGGGCCGTCTCGGGGCTGTCTCGAGCCTCTCTTGGAGCCCTCTTGGGCCATCTTGGAGCCATCCTGAGACCTCGGATAGCCCTCGGAAGCGAAAAAGGCGAGAACACCCAAAACATTGATTTCCCGAAGGTTTTGGAAGGATTTTGGCCTCTTCGGGGCCTCCTGGGGGAGCTCTTCGGCCACTCAGAGCCGTTTTGGAGCGGTCTTGGGGCATCTTGGAGCATCGTGGGAACCATTTTACCTAACAGCGTAGACTGATAGGTTTCTAGTTGACTCAAAAGAGCTCACAGATCACTCCACAGGGGGGTCCGGGCAGGCGTTGGGAGTTGCCGGCCGGCAGGGTGCCGGGCCTGTGCCGGGCTCGTTTTTCACCAACAGTCACACACTTCGTGTTCGTCGACCTCTCAGAACCCCATTCCCAGGCCACATTCTGAATAACCGGATGCAACAGTGACACACTTCGTGCTCTTCGACTTCCCAGAACTCCATTCCCGGGCCACATTTTGAATGCCCGGAGCCAACTGTAGGCCACTTCGTGGTCTTCGAGTCCCAGAACTCCATTCCCGGGCCACATTTTGAATGCCCGGAGCCAACTGTAGGCCACTTCGTGCTCTTCGAGTTCCCAGAACTCCATTCCCGGGCCACATTTTGGATGCCCGGAGCCAACTGTAGGCCACTTCGTGGTCTTCGAGTTCCCAGAACTCCATTCCCGGGCCACATTTTGAATGCCCGGAGCCAACTGTAGGCCACTTCGTGGTCTTCGAGTTCCCAGAACTCCATTCCTGGGCATGAATTTGAATGCCCGGAGCCAACTGTAGGCCACTTCGTGTTCTTCGAGTTCCCAGAACTACATTCCCGGGCCACATTTTGAATGCTGAGGCAGGCTGAGGCTGAGGCTGAGGCAGGCTGATGCTGAGGCAGGCTGAGGCTGAGGCTGAGGCTGATGCAGGCTGAGGCTGAGGCAGCCTGAGGCTGACGCCGAGGCTGAAGGCAGACTGAGGCTGAGGCTGAAGCAGGCTGAGGCTGAGGCTGAGGCAGGCTGAGGCTGAGGCAGGCTGAGGCTGAGGCTGAGGCAGGCTGAGGCTGAGGCTGTGTCTGTGACTGCCGTTGCCACTGCGACTGTCATCGCGAATGCGACTACGACTGCGAGAACAGCACAATTCTACAACTGGATTCTCATCTGAATCTTAAGGGGAATGCTTCCAGATATGCTCCTACACATCGCTGTTAGGTTGCTTTGCCGGGATAATTGATACATCTTGGGGTATCTTGAGCCATTTTGGAGGTCATCTTGGGCTCTCCCAGGCGTTCCTGGAGTCATCTCAATCAGTGCCCCCCTCCCCCCAGGAGGCCAACATGTGGCCAAAACCTTGGTAAAATCAATGATTCTGGTATTCTCGCCGAGGCCTCTTGGAGCGTCTTGGCAAGTGCCTCTGGGGGGCCTATTGGGGCCTCTTGGGGGTCTGTTGGGAGCCTCTTGGGGGCATCCTGGGGGCCTCTCGGGGGCTTCTTTGGGCCTCATGGCCACCTCTTGGGGCCCGCGCCCTTGGGAGAGGCTTCTTGGGGCGTCTCGGCGGCCTCTTGGGCCGTCTGGAGGTCATTTTCGGCGTCTTGGAGCGCTCTTTGGGCGTCTCGGAGGCTCCTGGGGCTGTCTTGGGGGGTCTTGGGGCCCCCTTGGCCCGTCTTGGGCACCCCCCCCAGAACGCGGACCACAACTCGTCCCCGCCCCCTCCCCCCCTTCCCGGGCAGAGCCCCCCCGGCCCCCCCACCCAGCAGAGCTGAAACTCAGTAGGCTGTAGCTGAGATTTTTCCAAACTCACACGCCATATCGGCCGATTTGCCCATGAGGCCAACATGGGGCCAAAACCTGAGTAAAATCCGTGATTTTGGCTTCCTCGCCGAGGCCGTTTTGGACGCTTCAACTACCCGCGGAACCCCCCGTCCAGGTCCAGGTGAGGGGGTCCGGGATGGGGTAAACCCCTCCCCGAAACAAGGGCATTCGAAGAGGAAGCTCCCTAGACCACCGACGCCCTAAAGAGGTGGTGGGATTCGAAGCCTTGATGGTTCGATTTCGAAATGGCGCTCCCGCCCAGGACTTCCTCCGAAACACAGTTCGGCCGATTTCGAAATGGCGTTCCCGCCCAGGACTTCATGAAAACTGGAATTCGACACCCTTGGGTTCGTTTTCGACATGGTGCCCCCGCCCAGGACTTCCTCGAAAATAGAGGTCGGCGCCTCTTCAGCTCGAGTTCGCAATGGCGCTCCCGCCTAAGGCGTGTCTTGATGGAAGCACGAAGCGGGTCAACACTTTCGTAGCGCCGATGCAATGTTGGGATCTCTCGGGGCCATCTTAGCCGTATTGTAGACATCTTGGAGGCCATCTTGGATCCATCTTGGCCGTATCGGAGAGGATTTTCCAGGTTTTTCCCATCCTTGCGCGTTCTTGCGGGTCCTTGCAGGTCTTTCCGGGTGGTCAGCGGGTTGGGCCGAAGGCCATTGGGAACCTGCAGAAAAAAAATCAAACCAATCCAGCATTTAGCACGCCGTTTCGCGCCTCCCTCTCTCCCTTCCTGACTGGCGATGGCGAAACCCAGCCATATTTGTTTCCTTGATGTTCAGGCACAAGGAACCTGAGGGCATTCCAACTCATGTCTCGCAGCACGGTGGCGTATCTTCGCTCGCAGTGTGACCGTTCCTCTCCCAGGAGAACGTGAACGCCCTCAGCGCGGTTCGCGGTCCCTACGACGTGAACCAGCTCGCCGTCGTCGCCTGCCAGGCTTCGGCAGCCGGCTACAATCACCCCGCGTCGGCAGAATCGAGATCCTGACGGCCCTCGCCGAGCGCGTTCCACTATTCGCAGAGTGCCTACTCGCAAACGTCTGAAGAACCGTACTGTTTCTTTTTATGTAATGTATCGTAAATCCCCTGCGGCGGATCCAGGCCATTTGCGAGTAGCTACTTTGCGAGTAGTGGAACGCGCTTGCCTGATGGCTTGCTTTCGTCTCCGTGCGCTCTAGCGACCTGCTTTCACTCGCTTTCTGCGCGTTTCGGCGGCGAGCCCGGGGGGGGACGCGTGCGGGGGCAGGCCTTCGCAGGAGGCGGCGGCGTTTCTCAGAAGCCCTCGCGCTCTCCGAGGAGCCTTGTGTGAACCTTCTCCGCCCGCCTCCCTCCGCCGCTGGCCCCTTTCTGTCCTCCCCCCCCCCCGCCTCATCGCACGCCTTGCTCAGCAGAACGTCCCAAGTGTCCCTCTCCTTCTCCCTCCATCTCTCTCTCTCTCTCTCTTTTTTCTATCTCTCTCTCTCTCTACTCTAGACGTTTCGCGTAATCCCACCATCTCATCCAGAAGCGATGACTCGGTGAGTAGCACAGATCAGGCATGTGGGGGAGCACGCAGCGAAATGAAGGCTGGGAAGCCGTCATACCCTAACCCAAGAGGGAGAGGATGGGGCAGGAACCAGAGGAGGAGTAGGAGGAGGAGGAGGAGGAGGAGGAGGAGGAGGAGGAGGAGGAGGGAGGGTAAGGAGGGGGAGGGAGAGGAGGGAGGAGGGAGGAAGAGGAGGAGGAGGAGGAGGAGGAAGAGGAGGAGGAGGTGGAGGAGGAGGAGGAGGGGAAGGTGGACGGAGGAGGGAGAAGGGAGGAGGGAAAAGGAGGAGTGTGGGTGTGGTGGTTGTTTCGGGGGTTTTCATCGGCAGAGTGAAGAAGGAAACCAGAACTTGAACCAGAACCAGAACTATAATGGGAACCAATATTGGAACCAAAGAGCGCCCGAATAAGACAAAGCCAAACCGAAACAGGAATCATAACCAGAACTGGAACCATACCCGCGAGGACTCATGGAAGAAGAGGAAGAAAACCATAACCACAATCAGAAACGGAACCAGAAACAGATCCGTGACCTCGGGGGTCTTCTTCGAGCCCGGAAGAAGAAAGAAACCAGAACCGGAACCGGGACCAAAACCTTGACCGGAGGCTCTTTCGGGGCGGAGAAGAAGTAAAGCGGAACCAGAACCAGAATCGAAACCAGAGCCTGGCCGAGAAAAAGAAGGGGAACCGTAACCAGAACTGGAACCCAAACCGGAACCGTGATTTGGCGGGTCTTCTTCGAGGCCTTTCCCAAGCGCTTGGGGAGCTGCCCGAAGGCGGCCCTGAAGGCCAGGAGCTACGTCGACGGGTACGTCGACGAGGTGATGAGGCGAGCGAAGCCGAGGATCCCGCCTTTTCGGCGAGGGAGACGAGGCGGAGAGGAAGGGGCGATGGGGGGGACTGAGCGTCCCCTCAGACCCTCACCCATCAATCTGTTAGTCCCCACGCGTCCGATGCCTTGTTTTTTCAGTGCGGGATTCCCAGTATTTTTCATTCTTCGTCCAAGATCCACCTGTAGGGGGACAGGCCCGACTTTACCCGCGTCTTTCCTTGACGGTCCCAGGGCCCGGCGTGGGCCTTCCGAGGCCGGAAACGGCCAAAAACCCCCGGTGTGTTTTCCCGCCACGTGCCGACGAAGGACTTTATGTCGGGCCTGTCCCCCTACAGGAGGATTGTCGACGAAAAATAGGAAATACCCCCAAAATAGCCCAAAAAATAGCAAACAATAGTCTGGGGATTATTTTTTGGAGTATTTTTTTGACCTTTTGGGGGTATTTTTTGGGGGGTATTTTTCATTTTTCGTCGAAAATCCCCCTGTAGGGGGACACGCCCGACTTAAACCCAGACGGTCTGAGTTCTCCTCCGTGGCTCCTCCCCCCCCGCGGCCGTTCTGGCCCGCTTCTGGCCGCCTCGCTGCTGGGCCTGAGCAGTTGCCCGGCGCCTCTGAGCTGCTTGACCAGCCCCCGGGCGCTCGCGGGGCCCGCGGACACAACGACTCCGTGTTCTTCTGTCCGCCTCCAGCATGCGAACCCTACCCCTGCCCCCCACGACTTCTGAGGGGGAGGGTGGGGCTCGCTTCGCTCGGGAGCTCCCGAGCGAAGCGAACCCCACCCTCCCCCCTCAGAAATCGTGGGGGGTAGGCGTAGGGTTCGCATGTGGCCCCCTATCGAAACCCAAGAAACCCAGGGCACCCCGGAGGCAAGCAGGGTGCTTCCTGGCATAAGCCCTCACCGTACCCCCCCCTCTGCGCGTGTGAAGGGGCCCCTCTGCGCGTGTGAAGGGGCCCCCTATCTGCCTCGCGCCGCGAGCATGGCTGGGCCCCTCAGCGATCCGCCTCGTGCCCGGCAGCGTGCCTCGACGAGCGAGGCGGGGGGGGCTCGGCAGCGCTCGGCGGGGGGCGAGGCCCGAGCTCCCCTGGCGGCGGGGCGCTCGGCGGCGCTCCCCGCGGAGAGGCTGCGCGGCAGCCGCCGCCCGGCGCCGGGCCGGCAGCTCGCGCGGCGGCCCGTGCGCGGAGGGGCAGGGCGAGGGGAGCAAAAAGCGACATAAACATAAAAGCTCGGGGGTCCGCGCGGATTTCTCGGATCGGCGCTGGGGCCCCCCGGCGGCGCCTCCGGCGCCGCCCCTGGCGCGCTCCGCGCGCCAGGGAGGGGGGTCCAGCGCCGATCCGAGAAATCCGCGCGGACCCCCGAGTTCTTGTGTTTATGCCACTTTTTGTTTCCCCAAGGGCGGGGACGGTGGGGCCCTGCTGTCGGCTCGAGCCCCCTCGTGCCATCCCGGCCGAGGTCGGAAGTCTGGGGCCTGCGAGTCTGGGCCCGTGCTGCCTCCGTGCGTGGGCTGTGGGCCAGGGGCCTCTGGGATGCCTCTGGGGATGCCTCTGAGGAGGCCTCTCGGTGGCCTTGCGGATTCGGTCCTGGGGCGTCCTGGGGGCCTGTCGGGGGTCTCTTTGGGGGCCTCTCGGGTGCCTCCTGGAGCTTGTGGGGGGCTCTTTTGGGGGCCTGCTGGCGGTCTCGGGTGCCATCTTGGGGCGGAGAGCTCCAAATGTTGGTTCGTGCTCCCACTCTGGGTCCTCTCTTGGGCCCTCTTGGAGCTCTACTTGGCCATGCTGGGGGCCTCCTGGGCCGTCTTGCTGTGTCGGGCCATCTCTTGGGCCGTCTGTGGGCGCTCTTTGGGGCCTATCGAGCCGTCTTGGGGCGATCTTGGGGACCGTTTTGGGCCGTCTTGGAGCGTGCGAGAACACCAAAATCCTTCAATCACCTTCGGGAAAATCAATATTCTCAGCGATTCGGGGCCGACGTTTGGCGGCCTCTTCGAGGACTCTTGGGGCGTCTTGCGGGCCGTCTTGGGGCCATCCTGGGCGTCTTGGAGCGCTGTCGGGCTGTCTTGGATGCCTCTTGGGCCCTCTTGGGCACTTCTTGGGGCCCTGTTGGTCTGTCTGCTGGGTCCTCTGGCCCCTGGAGAAGCCATGCGGGGAAGTCCGAGACAGCGCGAGAGCGCCCGGAAGATGTGAGATTTTTTGCCTCCCCGCCCGTATCAATTCGAAGACTTCAATATCAATATCGGGGGAGCGTAAGACCCGGGTTTGCCGGGACTCGGGTTTGCCATCGTTTTTTGACGACCGCGACTCGGATTTTGACGAGGAGGAGTTTCGTGGGATGTCCGCAGCGGGAGGCCTCGTCAAAATGCAGGCTCGGCCTCGTCATTTTTTTGACGACCTCGTCGGGGATTTCCGAGTCCCCCGTACCCGGGTCTTACGTCTCCCCGACAATACTGAGTACAGGGACCTCGAGAAGCCTGGGGGACGCTCCACTCCGC
>CAUYUJ010003070.1:55000-60000 GCA_963575745.1 Prorocentrum cordatum | reverse complement strand
ACCTTGCGGAACTCTTCGGTGATGATGTCCACTGCCGGGGTCCACCTGGGCGAGCAACTCCTGAGGGGAATCGGCCAGGAACTCGAATGTCACGTCATCTACGTATTGCTCGTGGTTGGGAGCCTGCTGCAAAATGACGTGATCGGGGTTGCTGTCGAAGTCGGTTGCCCAGGGCACAAAGGCATGCGTGGACATCTTCATGCTCAGCTGGATGTTGTTCTCCTGGAGTCGGTGCCTGACTCGCTTGAGGGCCAGCTCATAGGCTATGTTGAAGCACGCCGCGCCGAGCCGACAGCCCTGACGTGCGCCACGGTTTGCGGCGACCGCCGTCCCTGGTTAACCTCGCACCTGGAACCACGTACCAGAGTGGAGGTCAGCAACCCTCGCGGTGGAGTGCTCGTCCATGCCCACCGCTCGGAGGAGCGAGGGGTTGTCCTGTAGGTAGCACTGGGTCTCGTCGGCCACGTCACGCGGGATGCTGTGATCATGCAGTTGATCCGCTAGTGCGTGTAGCTGTCGGTGTGGGCCCTGGTCTTCGCCCTCGGTCCCTGTCCATGGCGTACTTTTCCTGCACATCCACTTCGGCACCGCCTGTTCCCCGGGCCCCTTCCGCTCCTGCCGCCTGAGGCCCCGCCTTCCTGTGCCCTGCCTCCCTAATTAAAGCTGTGCCTAGCCCGCTTAGCTTTTAGCGGAAGAGGTTCGCTCTCGCCCCGCAGATCAAAAAGTGTAGCTCGGTGACAAGCGCCGAAAAAGGTACTCCTGGATGACGCTGCCGAAGGCTTCGGCCAGGTCGAAGGAAAGGATGGCCCAGTACTGGCGCACGTGGGTCGCTCTCCGTAGGAAGGTCGGAAAGCCGACTGTCCGGAGGAGCGTGTCCCGTCCTGGGACTGCGCCGCACTGCGCATCCCCGTCTGCCGGTGGCAGATGTACCTGGTAGACAGGGTCCGAGATTTGCATGGTGTATAGCTTGGACAAGTGGTCGGATACCAAGATGCCGCGACCCTAGTGGGGCAAGAAGACTCGCAGGTCCAGATATTGACACCAACACCAATATCGGCGGTGTGCATCTACCGAGGGAAGAAGATCCCGATCTCGGTGATGGTGGTAGTATTCTGGCTTCCAAGGCGGCCGAAACATTGCCACCAACACCGAAGTCTAGGATCGCCTTCCCCATGTGGAGGCAACCCCCTGTGTTGGTGTTGGTGCCCATTTCTAGGCCTCCACAAGACGCTCTTGCGCTTCCAGATGCGATGTCGATCATCTGATCTTGCCCCGCTTCATGCGGACTGGGAGCTGGCATCGCGAGGCAGCGAAGTCGAACAGCGGCAGGAACGCGTCAAGCGAGGCTTCGTCGACATCACGCCAGAATCTGATGTCGGGGCCCCAGCGATTCCTGGGGTTTAACCTCCACATGTCCGCCTTGATGCGGGCACGCTCCATGGATATCCCCTCGGTGGGCATGGGGACCTTTGGGGGGTTCGCTAGCAGCTGGTCCATGGAAATGATCTGCCCCGCAAAAGGTTCGGCACAGTGTCGGCGCCATCGGTCCAAGACGTCTTGAGGGTCAAGAAGGAGCTGGCCATCTTCCTGGCGCGCGGCACGGAGCGCACGCTGCCCACGAGGTGCGCGAATCACGCGCGTGATCTCGTAGAGGGTGTTGTTCTCGTGCCAGTCGTCCGCCTCCTGCGCCCTTGCGGCGAGTTGATCAGCTCACTGCTGATGATCGGCTCGTGGCGCTGATCGTAGCTGGTTGCGGTGGCGCATCAGCTGCTGGACGTGGGCGGTCTCGCGATGCAGGCTCTGCTGGATGTGCCTGTTCTGGAGGGCGGAGGCTCTCGCTATCCTTCGTGAGGGAATGCTGCCAGGCCTGCAAGAAGTAGCGAAATTTCGCGTGACTTGTGGTCCAAATGGCCCGAACCGTCTGCTGACGAACCCGCGGTGTCTGCAGAACCAACTGTCAGGTGGTCTGGGAGATCCATGGCTTTCGCGCTACCTGCGTGGCCTCAGAGAAGAAGTGCGCCTCTTGCAGCCTTTGCACTACTTGGATGAGTTCGGCGTGATATACCTCGGGGCCCTCGGGGAGAAGCGCGTGAAGGGCAGGAACTGCGTTTCGGAGATCGGCTGCGAAAGCGTTGCGCCGATCAGGATCGTGAAGTTTGAGAGCGCCCAGACGCAGTTTTGGGGGTCGCGAGGCAGTCGCTTGTCCACCGGAGTGTTCGCCCAGGCGACGGACTTGCGGAGCCACCTATCCGTGACCCATATGTGGCCAGAGCGCTTAGGGAAAAGGGAATTTCCGAACTACGTCGGCTCGGTGCAGTCGTGCCATTCTGCGACGTCTGTCAAGGCGAAGGCCTGAGTTCTGCGGAGACGGAGCAATTGGCATTGCAGCCCTTGGCGCGAAGGCCGATCCCAGCCTGGAAGATTCCATGCGCAGGGTCCTGGGGCTCCTGGGATGGCAGCTCGTGCCGGAGAGGAGATCTCGGAGGGACCTGCGACGCCAGTGCCGCCCCGGCCGTCCGCGGTCGCCGAGGACGTGAAGGCGAAGTAATGCGGGAGGTCGATGCACTGGTTGCCTTCGATGCGGCCCTCCTGGACGCCCACGAGCTATATGCTACGCGCATGGAAGTAGTCGTCCATGAAGGGTGTTCTGCGGGTGCCAAGCATATACACCACCACCACGCTCCCCCTTCCTCCAGCCTCTTCTGCTTCTCCTCCTCCCCTGCAGAGGGTAGGGGTGAGGGAGGTGACGGTGGTGTATCTATTTTTTTGGCCCCGCGTGAGCGGGCCGAGTGGGCCTGCCCCAGTCGATGCAGCTGCCGGGACTCCTGCGGACCCAGAGTTTGGACGCTCGCCACGGCGATCTTGAAGTTCTCGGTGCTCGTCCGGCCAGTTCGCCGGCGATCGTAACGCCACCGCTCGCGATTCAGCCGGCGTCGTGGTCGTTGTGCTCTCGTTCAGTTGCCGCTGATTCGGAGCGGAGCGGGCCAGTGCTCGGGGGTGCGCTCCCCTCGCGAGGGGCTGGCCTGGGCGACCGCCCCCTCGGGGTCGGGTGCGGCTGGCTGTCCCCCGAGGCCCGATATGGTCTGCTTGCCTTGCAGCCGCCACGGGGGGGCGGTGTCCAAAGACCGTCCTTTCTGAGGACGGGCGGCCCTCTGTAGCCTCGAAGCGCTTGATGAGAAGGTCGCTTTGCTTGGTGGCCTCCTCGGGAACGCATGCGTCCACGCCGTCGCGCTGCTGGAGCTGGCGGATGGCCGCTTGCATGGATTCGCAGTCCGTGTCCTTGTCCTTTGCCGTGGACACCAAGGCCTTGACGTCGGCCAGCTCCATCGTCAACTGCTCACTTCTTTCTCCGCCACGGAGACGTCCTTGGCGGCCAGGGGTCAGCGCATCCTTGCACCAATCGTACCTCTGGCCGAGGGACTTGTCCGCGCGAATGATTTTGCGGTGCTCTAGTATCTGCTGCTGGATCCCCTGCTTGACGGTGTCGTGCTCGGTGCCCACTAGCGCGGCCGCTGCTGCCTCCAGCCAGGAGATCATGAGATGCCTCTGCGCCGTGGTGAGGTCCGTGGCGGAACTCGAGGCCCCCGACGGCGTCATGGCCTCGGGGGGACTGCGGACTCTCGGGCGCTGCCTGTAGCGTCGCTGCCACAGTCTGAAATTGCGCTGTAACGCCGCCAGGCCCCTGCGGGGGGGCAGCAGTCGTCGTCGACGAACTCCGACTGAAGTTTTTCCCAACCATCCTGTGGTGTTGGGTCCTCGCTTTGAAGAGACAGCGCCCCGCGTTCCTTCCTTCTTTCCCGCTGCCCCCTCCCTCCTCCCCCTCCTCCCTCCTCCCACCCGCCTCGTCATCGTCATCGTCATCGTCATCGTCATCGTCATCGTCATCGTCATCGTCATCGTCATCGTCATCGTCATCGTCATCGTCATCGTCATCGTCATCGTCATCGTCATCATCGTCATCATCATCGCCATCGTCATGATCCACATCATCATGATCATCACCATCGCCATCGTCAGCGCCGCGCCCCTCACACGGTTCGCGCCACCACAGGGAGCTCCACCGAAGGCCAAAGTGGCAGCGGTTGCATGCGTCAGTGCCGCCCCATTTTGGCACATCCCTCACACGTTTCGTGGCCCCATAGGGAGTTCCACCGAAGGCCCCAGCAGGAGCGTCCGCATGGCACCGCCGCCTCATTTTGGCACACCCCTCACACGGTTCATGGCCCCATAAGGAGCTCCACCGAAGGCCCCAGCGGGAGCGTCCGTCTAGCACCGCCGCCCCATTCTGGCACACCCCTCACACTGTTCGTGGCCCCGTAGGGAGCTCCACCGAAGGCCCCAGCGGGAGCGTCCGCATGGCACCGCCGCCTCATTTTGGCACACCCCTTACACGGTTCGTGGCCCCATAGGGAGCTCCACCGAAGGCCCCAGCGGGAGCGTCCGCATGGCACCGCCGCCTCATTTTGGCACGCCCCTCACACGGGTCGTGGCCTCATAGGGAGCTCTACCGAAGGCCCCAGCGGGAGCTTCCGCATGGCACCGTCGCCTCATTTCGGCACATCCCTCACACGGTTTCGTTGCCCCTATAGGAAGCTCCACCGAAGGCGCCACTGGGGCCGTCCGCATGGCACCGCTGCCCCCTTTCGGCGCACCCCTCACACGGTTCGTGGCCCCATACGGAATTCCACCGAAGGCCCCAGCGGGACCGTCCGCATGGCACGGGCCGCGCACGGGGCTCGGGCGAAACCAATCAGATTCGTCGCTCGCCCGCGTCAGCTTTTCTCCCCCTCATGCACGCCGCAGTCCTTTTTGCTGCCCCTCTTCCTTCGTCTCCTCTCCCTCGCGGTACTCGCAGCAGCATATGGTTGGGTCCTTCGTCAGTCTAATTTTTCGCCCCACAGTTGGAGCACTTGGTCTTGGGCGTCCAGCGCTGTATACCGCAGATCCTGCAGTTCCATGGCTTGACACCCCACGAGGCTGCACCTCCGCTCAAGATCTGG
>CAUYUJ010003070.1:47500-50000 GCA_963575745.1 Prorocentrum cordatum | reverse complement strand
GCCGTGGATGACGAGGATGACAATGCTGCTGATAACGATGCTGCTGCTGATGATAAGGATGCTGCTGATGATGATGACGATGCTGATGCTGCTGCTGAGGATGATGATGATGCTGATGCTGATGATGATGCTGATGCTGATGATGATGATGATGATGATGCTGCTGATGATGATGATGATGATGATGATGATGATGATGATGATGGTGATGGTGATGGTGATGGTGATGCTGCTGCTGATGATGATGCTGCTGCTGATGATGATGCTGCTGATGATGATGATGATGATGATGATGATGATGATGATGATGATGATGATGATGCCGATTATGTTGTTGTCGATGGTGATGACTACGATGAGAAAGAGCGTGTTCTGTGGTCGCTTGAAAGGGGGGGTGGAACCGGACCCCCCCCCCTGGATGGAGGGGGGGGAGGGTTCGAACCCCACCCCCCCCTCCCGTGACGGGGAGGGAGGGTTCGAACCCCCCCCCCGCCCACCCCCCCTCCCTCTCCTCTCTCCTCGGGCCGGCGCCTGCGTCGGCGGCGGCTGGCGACGGCGGCGGCGGCGGGGACAACGATTTCCTTTTCTGGGCCGGCGCCTGCGCCTGAGGCGGCGGGCGGCGGCGGCGGGGAGCGTCGACGAGGACGGCGGGGGTGTTGGTGGTGGTTTGTGGTGGTGGTTGTGGTGGTGGCGGTGGTGGTGGTTGTGGTGGCGGTGGTGTGGTGGTTTGTTGTGGTGGTGGTGGCTGTGGTGGTGGGTGGTTTTGGTGGTGTTGGTGGTGGTGGTTTGGTGGTGGTGTGGTGGTGGTTTGTGGTGGTGGTGGTGGTTTGTGGTGGTGGTGGTGGTGGTGGTTTGGTGGTTTGGTGGTGGTGGTTTGTGGTGGTGGTGGGTTGTTGTGGTGGCGGTGGTTTGTGAAGGTGGTGCTGGTGGTGTTGGTGGTGGCGGTGGTGGTGGTGGTGGTGGTGGTGTGGTGGTTTGCGGTGGTGGTGGTGGGTTGTGCTGTTGGTAGTGGTGGTGGTTGTGGCGGTGGTGGTTTTTGGTGTGGTAGATTGTGGTGGTGGTGGTAGTGGTGGTGGGTTTTTGTTGTGGTGGTGGTGGTGAGTTGTGGTGGTGGTGGTGGTTGTGGTGGTGGTGGTGGTGGCTGTGGTGGTGGTGGTGGTGGTGGTTGTGTGGTTGGTTGTTGGTGGTGGTGGTGGTGGTGGTGGGTTGAGGCGGTGGTGGTGGTAGTGGTGGTGGTGGTGGTAGTGGTGGTAATCGCCGCTGCGTCCCCGCCGTCGCCGGAGCCAGCGCCGGCGCCGCTGGCCGCCGCCAGCGCCGGCGCCGGCGCCAGCGGGATGGGGGGGGGTTTGAACCCCCCCCCTTGGGCTGCCTCCCCGCCGTCGGCGTCCTCCTCCTCCTCCTCTTCCTCCTCCTCCTCCTCCTCCTCCTCCTCCTCCTCCTCCTCCTCCTGCCTCCCCTTGAACCCCGGGTCCTCGTCGCTGCGTCCCCGCCGTCGGCGCTGCTGGCGGCCGCCAGCGCCGGCGCCAGCGCTGGCGCCGAGGGGGAGGGGGGGGTGTTTTGACCCCCCCCCCCCTTGGGAGGTGGGGGGGGGGTCGGGAGGGGGGAGGTTTGGTGGGGAGGGGAGTCTCCCTGGTTTTGATCGACGGCGCCGATTGTTGGGGGGGGGCCCACCCCCCAGTTCGAAACGCGCCGCCGAACGTTCCCAAGGCAAGCGCCCGTGAAACGCGCTCTTTCGACGATGATGATGCAGATGCTGCTGATGATGATGCTGCTGATACTGATGCTGCTGCTGATGATGATGCTGATGCTGACACTGGTGACTAGGATGATGCTGGTGATGACGATGATGATGATGATGATGATGATGATGATGATGATGATGATGATGATGATGATGATGATGATGATGATGATGATGATCATGATGATGATGTTGATGATGGTGTTGTTGGTGATGTCGATGATGATGCTGATGACGACGCTGCTGCTGCTGATAATGATAATGCTGTTGCTGCTGCTGATGCTGCTGATGATGCTGATGATGCTGCTATTTCTGATGTTGATGCTGATGCTGCTGCTGCTGCTGACGCTGGTGATGATGATGTTGGTGCTGATGACGCTCATGATGATGAGGATGGTGATGCTGATGGTGATGTATTGACGATGGTGACGATGATGATGAGGTTGATGATGATGCTGATATTGGTGATGATGATGCTGATGAAGATGCTGCTGCTAATGATGATGCTGATGACGATGATGACGATGATGATGCTGCTGCTGCTGATGATGATGATGATGATGATGATGATGATGATGATGATGATGATGGCGATGATGATGATGATGATGATGATGATGATGATGATGATGATGATGATGATGATGATGATGAGGAGGAGCAGGAGGAGGAGGATGAGGAGGAGGATGAGGAGGAAGAAGATAATGAGGAAGAGGAGGAAGACGAGGAGGAGGGGGGCGGGGAGGATGAGGAGGAGGA
>CAUYUJ010003070.1:37500-42500 GCA_963575745.1 Prorocentrum cordatum | reverse complement strand
TCATCATCATCATCATCATCATCATCATCATTTACCAGCAACATTATCATCATCATTATCATCATCATTGTTAGCATCATAATCATTATCATTACCATTATCATCATCATCACCATCATCAACACCATGATCACCATCCGCATCCTCATCCTCATCCCTATTCTCATCCTCATCCTCATCCTGATTATCCTCAGCCTCATCCTCATCTTCGTCCTCAGCATCCTCATCCTCATTCTCATCCTCATCCTCATCCTCATCCTCATCATCATCATCATCATCCTCATCTCCCTCTTCCTCCTCGTCATAGTCATCATCAGCATCACAATCACCAGCACCATCATCATCACCATCATCATCATCATCACCATCATCATCATCTTCATCATCGTCATGACGATCATCACCATCATCATCGTCATCGTTTCATCATCATCATCATCATCATCATCATCATCATCATCATCATCATCATCATCATCACCACCATCAGCATCATCATCATCATCATCAGCAGCATGACCGTTATCACCATCAACAACACCAACATCATTCTTAGTATCATCCGTAGCCACTTTGGCTCAAACCATTTTGGCTCACGTTCGAACCGTGCGTCCTTGGTGCTTCGAGCTTGGACGCTGCCGAGGGGTCGACCGGAGCGTCCCTCCTGAGGACAGGCCTCCGCTGGCCAGCCCGATTCTTACCTGAGATCGATCGAGCTCGATCAGCCACGCCGCTCTCTCCAGATGAGCAGACTACTCTCGCGACTCTGACTACTCAGGTAGCACTCGTCCTCAAGGGAGTGGACGAGGTCCGCGAGATTCAGAAGAATGTAGGCTCAGAGTGACATGTTCCAGACGCTCGGCATCAGTTCTCGGAGTTGGGTTCGGTGATTAAATCGGTTCAGGCAGACCTTGCAGTTCAGAAGCAGACAGACCAGGATAATGACAAATTATTTGCTGACTTGAAGAGTAACTATGACGGCAGCAGCATCAATACGGACAGTAATGGTGGTTTCTTCCTTCTCTCTAAGAAGCAAAAGGTTTCAGTTTCTGGTCCCAGGGTCGCCCTGCCGAAAGACAACCATTTGCAGGCGATTCTGGCTGGTTTCGAAGAACGGTTCAGTAAGAAGGTCCTTGCTTAGGCAGGGGCAGCAATCTTATTCTCGTGTGCGTCGGCAGCGGTCCAACAGGTGACGATCGTCACCCCCCAGAGCTTTGCCAGGTATGTGATCATGGCGTTTCCATCCGAAGAAGGCTCGCAGGAGACCTTCAGCTGCTTTCGGAAGAACGTTCCTCCCGACGGGTTCAACATGGTTATCCCTCGCGGTCCTGCTGTCCTACGTGGGAAACTTCTTCGGGATATTGAGACTAATAACAAGCAGTGCAGTGTGATCGGTCGTCTTCGCAATACTCTCGATCGCCTCATTGAGATGGACAGTCCTTGGACCATCCGTTCGAGTCCCCAGAACTGCCTCGTTTTCGAGAACGAGACCCCGCGTGAGACCCTCAAGTTTTTTTCACGTGGCGAAGCCAGGGGTCGATTCCGAGAATCCGAAGGTTATCTCTTTCGCTCGCAACTTCCTGGCCTTCGGAATGAAGGACCAGCAGCCGCGGGTGATTGTCGACCAGGTTTACAATGGGCTACGTTTTCAGCACTTCGTCCTTGCATGACTTGCTGGCTGAAAAACTAGGGAAGGTGGGTGTAGTCACTGAAGAATTTGCTTCTCTACTGCGCGATGGTGAATTTAGTGGGGCGCAGGGTCGGCTGCAGAAGAGCAGCCGCGTCTCGTTCCATTCTTCTTGCCGTCAAATGCTCTTACTGTGGTGACACGGAATGCGAGGGGGTTCTTCGGGAATGTCGTCAGCATGGTGTACAGGACGTGTCAGGGGTGGAAACTGTTCTCGGGCTTGACTCGACGGTGCCAGATAAGGCGCCCAGGAGCCCCATGGCCACGTCGATGACCTCATCAGCCTCCAGAAAGAGTTCCCCGCGCATCGGTTCTTTTTGCACCCCCCGCCCGCAGAGTCGATCCGGACATGGCGTTTTGTTTTGTATTCAGGATCGGTTGGCCCGCTGTTGCGTCGACGTTCGCCATTGTCTTATTTATCTGGGTAAAATTTTGTATGTTTTGGGGCGGGGCTCTGGCGGGCTCTCGGGGCCGGCGGGTGTGCGTTGCCCAATGTCGACGCGGGCGTCGCGCGCTGCCGGCAGCAGTTGATCCGTCTGAAGTCGTCTCCCTTCTCCTTGATGTCGGTCGCGAGTGTCCTGCTCGGGGACTTGCATTTTGTGCTCGGTGATGAAGGTCGCTTTCAGGCGCAGCAAGGCGCGTTCGCTCGAGGGGGCGCAGCGCGCGACAGGGAAAGGAGCTCGCTTTTCGGGGATTGGACTGCGCTGTGTCAGCCGCAGGATACTCGGCGGGCTTGTCAGGGGCCTTGTGTGCGCGGCTAGGCTGGATAGAGTACATGCCAGTCTGCGTCCCTCAGTCTTGAATGACTGCGTCATGACTGGATCTTCAATTGGCATGCCCATGAATCTCAAGAACCCGTCGGATCACGTCTCGGTGGTCGCCACGATCTCGCCTGAACCTCGCCCTGGACCTGGCCCCCCCCCGTGCCCGCCTGGGCCCCTCGCGCCGCTGAGTGCCGGGGCGTCCTTGCGGGGCTGCTCAATGCGCGAGAAGCGCCATCGCCCCTCTTGGTTCGGCTGGAGCGCGCCAAGGTGGCCATGTACGATGCTCGCACAGAGTTTCAGAAGGTCTGCGCTGTCGTGAGGCCGCGTCAACTCACGAGTATGTACGTTGGAGTGTCTCTGCCTTGAGGGCGTTCCGTGCGGGTCCATCCTCGCGCTGCCTTGTGATCCGTGCTCCCCGTGCTTATCCTGCTCTCTCCGCTTTTCCTGACGTCGACGCTGGCGCTGTCCCTGGCGCCGCTGGCCGATTTGCCCGCGTTGCTTTCCGTAGCAGTTTTCTATTGGATAAGGGGGAAGAGAGCGACGGACTTGCCCGATCATGAAGTGCAGAGACGGCGTGCGCACGTGCAACGCAATCGTGGGCGGTGGTGCTCGCTGAACATGACGATTCGGCTTGGCAGTCTTCCGAGTGAAAGCATTTGTGTTGCGCGCGCGTCGTTGCGGCGCGCTGGGCAGGAGCATGCTCGGCATTGGGTTTCTGTGCTCGCTGAGATTGAGCCTGATCGCGCACTTTGGACCTCCCTGGGACCGTTCATCCAGAGAGCTTCGGACGTTTTTCTTGATTTGGTGTGAAACCTGGATCGTGAGGAGTTTGCTCCGCTGGTTCAGTCGGTGGGTGGCTCTATGCCTGGTGTCGAAGGGTTGCCGTGTGGTCGCTGGAAGATCCCGGAAGCTCGGGAGGCTTTGTATTTGCATCATCTGCATTGCAGTGCTCACCCCGAAGGCCCCCGCCCTTCCGACTTTCATAAGATGCATGTGTTGTTCTTGGCTACAGGGGGTCACCCCGCCGATTCATCTGCCGCGCTCCATCTAGGGATCCGTCCGGCACACGTTCACTCTCTATGGGTTGCACTGATTGTAAGTTGGGGACAGCTGCTATTGCTCGTCCTCTCTCTCTGCCTGATAAGCGCTCTATCTTGGGCAGTCAGACGGGTAGAGCCTCGGGGCGATCGGCTTTGGAACACATCATCGAATGCGAGGGTCATGGGGTCCTGGAAGCGATCGAAGGGCGCGGCGTGGCAGCTCAGCTCCTCGGATTTCAGAGCAGTTTTCCCAAGTCTGATCGTCGCCTGGCTTCTCTTCGTCTTAAGCGAGATGGGCATTCGGCAATGTGCCACTCAGTTTTCCTTTCACTGTGCGATGATGACGTCGCGATGCCTCCCTTCGGAGGAGCGGTGTTAGCCTCGTTTTCAGTTGGGCGGGGTGTTCGCCAGGGATGCCCTGCATCGATGTAGCTGTTTGCGGCGTCTCTGGGCCCAGTCTGTAGATGGCTATGCGCTGCTACTCCTAGATGGTTCAGGCTCTCAGGGTATGCCGACGACCCCAGGTTTTTTTTGGCAAACTGTTTCACCGATTTGGCTCCGCTGTATAACAAGCAATGTAAGTTGTCGGCGGCTGTGGGGCTTGCGCTGCACTGTGGGAATTGTGTTGTCTTGGTCTGCTGCCCGACTCAGATGCAGCGGTCGACGTCCCACTTAATTGCGCTAGGACATGGTTGCAACTTCTTCTCGGTGGTGAAGTTGTGCAGTTATCGGGAAATTAGTGTGGGCCCCGAGGCGCTGTTGAACTCGTGCCCCGCCCAGGTTGACATTCTTTCGTCGGGCTCGCAAATGAGAATAGTGGGGGATGGGTTGGCTGAGCTCGTCGTGGCGTGTAACGTCCGAGCGATCTCAGTGCTGAGCCATGTGCTTCAGTTTCATCGTCCTACCAGTCGTCTTGCAACCCGAGTGCAGAGCCCTTCAGTTCTTGCGCGCGGGGCCCATATTCAGTTGCGCAGGAGGCCTGACGAGGGCGCTGAAGGCGGTTTGTTGTAATGTTCAGTGCATTATTTCGGCTTCGATGTCCATCAGGGCTGCAGCGTGCAGGATCGCTCGGGACTCAAAAGCTTGGAGGCGCTCCCGGGAGAACCTTGGGACCATATTGAGTGACTCATGTGACCTCATCCCCGCGAGGCTGCAGAAAGGATGGTGGCATGCTGATTCCTTCCTGTCTTGTATGTTGGTTAACTACTTTCAGCTCCTGCCCAAGGCCCGTCTGATTAACCTGACGGCCCCGTTTCTGGTGTCCCAAGCGAAGCGCGCGGCTGCCCAGGGAAGTGACGTGGGCTCCGCGCGTATGCAGGCTGGCATCGGGCGACGAGTTCTAATATGCATGCCCCCCCTCCCTGCTCATGTCTGGTTTCCTGTGCTAGCTAGGAGGCTTCGTTCAGTTTGTATTTCGGTCTCTATGTTTTTAATGGTTGCCGTGCTTAGAACCCTCCGTCGGGGACTCTGGGCCTCCGCCAGGTTCCACGCTCGTCCGGGGCCCTGTCT
>CAUYUJ010003070.1:0-32500 GCA_963575745.1 Prorocentrum cordatum | reverse complement strand
CATAAAGGTTTTTCTTCTCCTCTTCCTCCGCCTCCTCCGCATCCTGGGCCTCGAAGCCGCAGTCGTCGGGGAGGGAGTCCTTGGCGCCAGGCCCTTCGCAAGACCGCGGGGCACGGGCGCGGGGAGGGCAGATGGGGGGAGAGAAGGACCGCCCACCCCCAACCAGAAGGAGCAGGGGAGGGGACGGGAGGGAAGAGACAAGCCAAAAAAGAGCTGAGCAAGATACGAGACCCCTCCACTCCACCCTGAACTACCCAACAACACCAACAACCATCAAGGGCGAACCATATGCGGAGATCGGCCTGCACTATTTCGGGGATTAGGAGCGGGTGGGGCTTGTGAAAAGGAAAAATGCCTGCCACCTGGACCAGGACCCTCTTGCGGTCCCGTGATCTTTGACGTCGGCGTCGAAGCGCTTCTGCCCGACTGGCAGCACTGCGGCCAAAACGTCGGGGGGGGAGTGCTGAGGGGGAGGAGGGGTGGGACTCAACAGCAGAAGGAAGGGAATGAGTCTGTGTGCTGCCACACGCTTCAGCAGCAGCTGTGGCAACCGATTGTGTGGCTTCGAGCTCCTCTTCCTCACCTACAAGTTAAAACTTTGTGACATCAGGTCTTGAATACATTATGGCCGAGATACGTCTTCCTAACCTCACGAATCTCAGCAACATCTTCCTCAACGGTTCCTGCTAATAAGGGTGATTGTTCAAGCGATGCAGGCAACACGGCACGGAGCATAGCATTCGCTAGAGCTTCGCACAGTTTAGGCGGGCAAATTTCCTTGGGCGAGATCTGCCACCTTTTCAGCATCTTGTGCCAGCCTGCAATGGCCGAACGGGCCGTCGGCCCATGGGAGCAGGACCCCCCTCAGAGAGTGCCACGCAGCATTCCATGCATCCCGGTGAGGCGAATACCATCGAACACCTACTCCGAGTTTCTTAATACGCGTCGGGGAGCGTCACACCCGCCGACAGCCTCGCATCAACCCCCGTCGCGGGCAGCCACCGCGCGCCGAAGGCGCTCCGACCCCCGTCGCGGCGCGACGACGAGGCGAGGTTGACCCCCGTCGGGGGGGTACCCCCCCGCGCTTAGTAAGAAACCCAGAGCTTCAGAGCGTGAACTACCTACCCCGCTTTCGCTTCCAGGCAACACCAAGTCATACCACGCGCCTCCTCGTCAAGCGGCCTGACCAGCGCAGGCCGTAGTCTGGCATCGTTTGGTATCTCTTGGAAGCGAGGGTGGTCAATAGCGAGGTAGGTTTGTTTTCCCCCTAAGGGTGCCTGTCCAAACGCACTCTGGTCAGGCGAAGTATAGCCAGCAGAGGAAGCGGCGCATGACACCTTCAGCGGCAGGAGCCTCCAAGGGGGCACACTTCTGGGCTCTCATGGCAGGGGGCGATGGGTGTTCCATCCAAGCACACCCCTGGGAAACGGCCATGACTGACTGACATCGGAGGCCTAGAGGTTGACACCAACACCAATATCAGCGGTGTGCCTCCACCGAGGGACGAATATTCCGATCTCGGCGATGGTGGTAATAGTTTGGCTTCCTAGGCGGCCGAAAAGTTACCACCAACACCGAAATCTAGGATCATCTTCCCCTGGTGGAGGCAACCCCCTGTGTTGGTGTTGGTGCCAATTTCCAAGCCTCCAATGACAACACTTCAACCATCGATTGCAGCAGATTTTTTGAAACCGTAATCTGCAGCTGCTGCCGAGGCGTGCGATTAGTGACGCCCCATGGCGCCTGCCAGCTGCGAAGGGTGGGAGTGGGCTTCTTCTCTCCATGTCGCAGCACAGAAAGTCTCACAAGGCCCTCTCCCTCCCCTACAGCCATTACCCTTCCTGCTCAAATGTGCCCTGAGAAGACCTGTACCGAAGAGCTTTTACGCAAGTCCCCCCGCTCCGAGTCCAGCAATCTATGAACTGATAGCACGGCCACCTCAAACGAAAGCGTGTGCCCCGCGAGCGACAACGCAGCCGCGTGCTGTACATCACCCTTGTTCTCGTTCGTAGCAGAAGCGTTCGCCATGAAGACCTGCCCGATCAAAACGCGCCTGGGGATGTTGACTGCTTTCGGCTCCGCCCCAGGGCGCATGCCTCGCCTCAACCCGATCCGTTTCGCCAACCCCCGTTTGGCCCCACCCTTGCGGTGGCAGCGTCCGGGGCCAGAGAGGGCCCACCTGCGCGGAGGCGTGGCCTTTCTGCTGGCGCGGGAGCGGCGCAGGGAGGCAGCTGCGGTGTCGCCATCCCTGGTGCCCAAGACAGCAGCGAGCTCTCTGGAAGCCAACTCCAGGGCTCGGTGCTCCGTTTACAGATATTCGCCCACGCGCTGAAGGAGAAGGATCAGGACGAGAGGAGGAAGGCACCTACGGCTTCAGGCGTGCTGACAGAGGCAGCGGCGTCGGCGGCGTCGGCGGCGGTGGCGAGGGATCCTCCGCGGGGTTGCTTGGCGGTCCCCAGCAAAGAAGCCGAAGCTCTGAGCCCAGATTTTCTTTTCCTTCATGGCTCGAGGAGGGGATCGACCACATAATCTATTTGCCCCGAACTTGTTTTTGCGTCGCATCCATGAGCGATGCTGCGTATGGTTCTGTAGACTCGACGAGGAAATCGATGCTGGGGTGAATTCGATGCTGTGGTCGATTCCCTGCTCGAGTGCCGCGGTCGCCCCGAGGGCGGCCTGAGCGCCTGGCTGGCTGGAAGCCCTGGGGGGGCCGGAAGGGATCCAGGACGAAGGGGATCCTCCTCCTCCTCCTCCTCCTCCTCCTCCGCCTCCGCCTCCCCCCCCCTCCGCCTCCCCTTCCTCCTCCTCCTCCTCCTCCTCCTCCTCCTCCTCCTCCTCCTCCTCCTCCTCCTCCTCCTCCCCCTCCTCTTCCTCCTCCTCCTCCTCCTCCTCCTCCGCCACCACTTTGATATGTTTGAAGTGCGGGTTGGTGTCTGGTTGGTCTGGTATGTTTGAGGGACGGGTTGGTTTGACATGTTTGAAGGGCGGGTTGGTTCTCTCAACTTTGATACGTTTGAAGGACGGGCTGGTTCGATATGTTTGAAGGGCGGGTTGGTTCTCTGGTTGAAGGACGGGTTGGTGCTTGGTTGGTCGGTTCGTTGATTCGTTGAACGGGTTGGGATGTAATCGGCTGGTGACTGATTGGTTGGTTGGTCGGTTGGCTGATTTGGATCGACCGAGTGATTGATCGATCGATCGGTCCCTGCCTCTGGCCATCACCTCGGCCTCAGCAACACCCTTCTGGCTACCCCTGGGCCTCTGAGTCGGCCAGGGAACGCATTGCGACGCGGCTGGCGGCGGCTCCAAGTTACGGATGTGCTCCAATGACCTTGCCGTAGGAGGCTGGCGGGAAGGCTCTTGGAAGCAGGGGCAAGCCTTCTTACTGTGAAGGCCTTGCGGCCTGTGCCGCCGACCCTGACGGCGGGAGCTCCCCGGGAACCTCCGTGGGCGCCCCCCCCTCTGGACCCGCCTGGACCCCGGGGGGGGGGGCGGTACTCTAGCTCGGGACCCCCCCCCCCCACCAAAGACGGGACCTCCCCCGGGACCCTCCCCCACGACCCCTCACGGGCTCTCGGGCACAGGCAGTATTGCACCGTCTCCCGCAGGAAGTATTGTGTTGCATTGCCTCCCGCCAGGGGTATTGCACCGTCTCCCGCATTATGTTGCCTCCCGCAGGAAGTATTGTACTGCCTCCCGCAGGGAGCACTGCCTGGGGTGCCTGGTGATGCCTGCCTGCCTGCCTGGGGTGTCTAGGGTGCCTGCCTGCCTGTGATGCCTGCCTGCCTGGATGCCTGTCTGGGGTGCGTCCCATTTCTGGCGGTCACTCCAGTTGCTGGGGCGGGTGACCTGGGTGGCCGAGGGGGGGGTGGGGCTGTCGGGTGGTGCCTGGATGGGGTGCTTGCCTGGGGTGCCTGCTAGGGTGTGCTTGCCTAGTGTTGCCCTATTGCAGGGAGTACTGTCTCCCGGAGGGAGTATTGCCTTTGGTTTTGCATTGCACTTCCTCCCGCAGACAGTTTCGCCTCTCGGCGGGGGGGGCCTGTCCTGGGGACTCCTGCCTGTGAGTGCATGCCTTGGGTGCCTGCCTGCCGGGGATGCTTGCCTGCCTGCCTGCCAGCCTGGGCTGCCTCCTCCTCCTCCTCCTCCTCTGGGGCTGCCGCAGAGCGGCGCCGGTGGCCGCCCGCCTGCCAGCCTAGGGGTCGCCTGGGTCACCGGCGCCACACGGCAAGATCTCCAAGGCAGCTCTCCTGCGGCCTGCTGCAGACTGGGGTGCCTGCCCACTGCTGGGGCGGGGCCCGCCTGCCGGGGTGCCCACCTGGGGGGTGCTCCTGCCCGAGGTCCTGGGGGCTCTTGCCGGGGGGGGGCTCTCCCTGCCTGCCCAGTCTGGGCGCCGGGGGGGTGGCCTGCACGGCCTGGGGCCCCGGCTGCAGGCGGGCAGGCGGCCCAGGCAGCCGCGCTCCAGAGGCGGTGCAGCACGCCCTGCGGGAGGCCACGCAAGGCAGTCCTGCCTGCAGGAGGAAGAACGTTACAGCCTGGCGAAAGACCCGACCGTATGCAGTTGTGAGTGCCGCAGTTGTGGGCGTCGTCTTCGGTGGAGCTCCCTATGGGCCTGTGGGTCACCACCCACCAAACCACCCCAACCCAACCCGAAGGCTCAGATTTACCCTCGATTTCTAGTGGGGGGGGGTCCGGGAACATCGAAAAAACACATATGGAGCCCATACCCCCCCCAACCCGAAATTCGGGTCTTCGGGTTGGGTTGGGGTGGTTTGGTAGGTAGTCAGTGGGCGCCTGCAGGAGGAAAAACAGTACTCCCCGCGGGGGAGCAGCACAAGACGAGGCGGGCCACGACCGTGGCCTTGCCCTGTCGGCGCGTGCGCACGGCGCGGCGCGGCACGGGCCGCCCGGCGCACTCGGGCATTCGGCATGCCGAAAATCCGCTTCGGCACGGCGCGGCACGGCACGCGGGCGGCGCGGATTCACGCTTAGGATTTCTCATGAGGGGAAAAAACACACAGACAGAATTCATCGTCGATGCCCCAGAAAATATGGGAAAGTATGGGAAGTGGGGGGGAAGACAAAAACCCAGAAAATATGGGAAAATGTGGGGCATCCTGTTATTTGTGTGTATTCATTTGTGTGTCCCAAGTCCCCTTCAGTTTCGGCGCACGGCACGGCACCGCACGGCGCGCGGGGGGCGCAAGTTTCGCGGTCTGGACCTTTGGCACGGCGCGGAGCGGCGAAGCACATGATGGCATTCTAGAGCTCGGCCGCGGCACGGCACGGCGCGCGGGCGGCGCCTTTCTCGCGCTCTCGAGCCCAGGCGCGGCACGGCACGCGGGCGGCGCGCTCGTCGCCTCCGAGCAGCTCGGCATGGCACGAACGACGCGTCACGGCAGGCGGGCCGTACACTTTTCGCATGGTCGAACTTCTTCCTCCTCGCGACAGGAAGTGGCACGAAGGCGACGCGGCACGGCACGCCACTCGGGCGGCGCACGTCTCGAATTCTCGAGCTTCTTGCCGTGAACGGCACGGCGCGGCACGCGGACGGCATTGCGGCGCGGCGCGGCGCGGCGCGGCACGGCGCGGCGCGCGGGCGACACCTCTTCGCTTCCACAGCATCTCTTGCCGTGCGCGGCACGGCACGGCATGCGGGCGGCACACCTTCAACATTCTGGATTCTTTGGCACGGCACGGCACGGCACGGCACGGCAGGCGGGCGGAGCACTTTTGCAGTGCGGCACTTCTTGCCGCGCACGGCGCGGCACGGCACCCGGGCGACGCAGTTTTTTGAACAGCCTCGAGTTTTGGCACGGCGCGGCACGGCGTGGCAAGACGGACGGGCTGCACGTGCTTCGCGCTCCTCTGCTCTTTGGCAGCCTGCTGGCCGGGCACGGCACGGGCACGCCGCGGCACAGCGTGCACGGCGCCGCGCTTCGCGGGGAAGGCGCGGCACGGTGCCTGCACAGCGCGCGGGCGGCACTTCTTTGTTTGTTGAAGTCCGAAGGCCGGGCACGGCACGGCGCGCGGCACGGCGCGCGGCACGGGCGCAGTACGCTGCGGGCGCGGCGCGGCACGCGGGGCACGGCACGGCACGGCACGGCTTGCTTCACATGCACGCTGGTGGTGTTGGAAGCAGGTAGTTCTGAATTCCCAGATCCCAAGCTACTTCAAGCGCCTTCCTACGTCAAGAACCGATCTGCTTTTGCTGCGCTTCGTGACTCTCTGGGAGGGCCCGAACCCAATCTACTCTGTCCGCCTTCCTACTTCATGTTTTTACCTACTTGTTCCGACCGACGTGTAATTGTGTTCTCTTCAATCGCTTGCGTATTCTGCGAACTTGTTGTTTGGGGAAAAGAGTATTGGGGTCTTTTGGATGCTTTGGCTCTGTTGGGTTTCTTTACGGCACTCGGGGGTCTGGGGAGCTGTCTGGCGTAGTCTCCAGGGCGAATGGTTTCTGCCATCAGGGTGACAGTGCGAACCTCGTTGACACAAGTCAGAGTTTTTTACAGGTTTGGACTTCTCGGGGCCTCCATGGTGGACCCTATGGCGACCTTGGATCAACATCGAGTAATGCAATGGTTCTTACCATATCGAGACACGTCGGCCAATGTTCGGCCATGGTGGGACACATCCGTGGTCATCTTGGGACGCGTCGCCCCAACTTGGAGACCAACTTTGGGCATCTGGGGCCATCTAGAGGATCTTGGTGACGTCTCGAAAGCGGCTTGGGCCTGGAGGTCTTCGTGAGCCATTTTGCGCAATTCAAGCAACGGAGTGTGCAATGACGGGGGGTGGGAGGAAGTTATCGACGGGCCTTTTGCGAGGCTTCCGTGCGCCAGACCAAAAGCCAGTGATAAACGATCCCATCGAAGCACCCCGAGAGCAGGATGACTGAGAGGGTCTTGGGAGTGTCCTGAGAGGCCCTGAAAGGGTCCTGAGAGGCTCTTGAGAGGTTTTGAGAGGCTAGTGGACAGGCTCCTCAGTGGGTCTTGGGAGGCTCCTGAGAGTTTCCTGGGTGGTTCGTGAGAGGCTCTTGAGGAGGCTACTGCGAGGTTCCTGACAGGGCCCTGAGAGGGTTCTGATGTCAGAGTATGTTTTGGCAGTTTTTGTAGTTTTTGTTTTTGTTTTTGTGTGTTTTGATGCATCCAGCAGAAATGCGTAGCACCCCGCAGATGCGGATAAGAGTGAGGGGGCGGTGGGGACGTCGGCAGTTTGCGAGGCTCTGGAGAAGCCCGCCGCAGGCGCCAACGTTTCACAAATTATACAACGAGCCCGCCGCAGGCGCCGATTTTTTCGTTAAACCAATGTGGTTAGGTCGCAGGTGGGTCGCGGGTGGGTCGCAAATGGGTCGCGGGTGGGTCGCAGGTAAGTCGCGGGTGGGTCGCTGTTGGGTCGCGGGTGGGTCGCGGGTGGGTCGCGGGTGTAGAGGACAGAAAATCCACCCCATAATAATCACGCCGAAAAGCGAAGCCATTTAGTAAATGCACACAAGGAATAAATCGAACAGGGCAGAGCTGTTTAGTCAACGCCCAGGGCCGTTTAGTAAACGTCAATTGTCGGGTCCGGATGGTTTTCCCTCCCTTGAGGGTGGGTCGCGGGGTGGGTCGCGGGTGGGTCGCGTGGTGGGTCGCGGGTGGGTCGCGGATGGGTCGCGGGGTGGGTCGCGGGTGGGTCGCGGGTGGGTCGCGGGTGGGACCCCGACAACAACAGCAACAACAACACCAACAACAACACTACCAACAACACCAACAACAACAGCAGCAACAGCAACAACACCGCCAACATCAACAATCAGTTTACCTTCATGCGCGATGTTTCCACACGAGGCATGCGACCATCATGATAACCATCCCCATCATGATGGATTCTTGTTCTTTAGCGGGGTCCGTTATTCCCATTCCCACATCTCCCGCGCAATGAGGTCTTGCAAACACCTCCGAGGAATTTCAACATATCCCGCCTCGAAAACACATGCCCGCGCCTTGCTGCGCCGATGCGAGACCGCCAGTGGGGCCCCAGCCAAGGGTAAAGCACAAGGAAGTATCGAGCGACAGGATTGCCTTTGTGGGGATGGGGGCTGTCGGCGGCGAGGCAAGGACCTGGCCCTGAGTAGAAAGGGAGGAAGTTTCGAGCAGGGCCGCTGTTGATGCTGGAAGCGGCGCCAATGCTGAAGAGAGTAGGGCGCTAGTCCAGCGCAAAACAAAACGAAGTCTCCAGCAGGAACGCTGGTTTTGGTTTTCGGCGGCGAGGAGGAACACCGCCTTGAGAAAGAAGGGAGGAAGCCTCGAGCGGGAGCGTTGTTCTTGCTGGGAGCGGCGCCAATTCAAAAGAGAGTAGGGCGCCAGTCCAGCGTAAAACGCGAGGAAGTCTCGGGCGGGAGCGCTGGTTTTGTCGCGACGGCGGTTTTCGGCGGCAAGGAGGAGCACCGCCTTGAGTAAAAAAGGGAGGAAGTCTCGAGCGGGAGCGTTGTTGTTGCTGCGAGCGGCGCCGATGAGAGAAAGAGTAGCGCGCCAGTCCCAGGTAAAACGGGAGGAAGTCTCGAGCGGGAACGCTGGTTTTGTTGGGGCTGCGGCTTTCGGCGGCGAGCAAGAGTCCCGGCCCTGAGTAAAAAAGGAGGAGGTCTCGAGCGGGAGCGTTCTTGTTGTTGTTGTTGTTGTTGTTGTTGTTGTTGTTGTTGTAGTAGTAGTAGTAGTAGTAGTTGTTGTTGTTCTTGTTGTCGTTGTTATTGTTGTTGTTGTTGTTGTTGTTGTTGTTGTTGTTGTTGTTGTTGTTGTTGTTGTTGTGGTTGTAGTTGTAGTTGTAGTTATAGTTGTTGTTGTTGTTATTGTTGTTGCTGTTGTTGCTGTTGTTGTTGTTGTTGTGGTTGTTGTTGTTGTGGTTGTTGTTGTTGTTGTTGTTGTTATTGTTGTTGTTGTTGTTGAACATTATTACTTCTAAAGAATAATTATTGTTGGGGCCCCTGGTGCATGGCCCCCCCGCCGCGCCTAGGCCGCAGCCACGTTTTCATCATTTTCGTGAGGAAGCCTCAGGCAAAACGATGTCATCCAGATCCGGTTGTGTTGTTACGATCGGTTTTCCCTTGCAAAAAATAAGCTAAAGTGGACATTTCTTGTTCTAACATAACCAAACTTCAAGAATCCCTTGCAAAAAATAAGGTAAAGTGGGCATTCGCGCGCGCAAGACGAAATCCTTCCAAAACCTTAGTTTTCGTAACGATTTTAACATAAAAACATCAAAAAACCAATGGTTTTTCAAAAAAAATGTCAAAATTTCATCCCGCGCGCTCTTGCGGATTCGTAGGAAACCCAACACTTTTTAAACATTTCTGTCAAACGGGCTTTTGCGAGCAACTTTTTCGAACTTCTGCAACAACGGTTGCGCACCTGCCAGGGCCATCATCCCTGTCAAATAATACCATGCGGGACACATTCGTTTTTTCTTCGCGCGCGCACGCCGTCGTCGTCGGCCGCGGGGCCCTGAATAGTAGCCACGGTCGTCCGCATGCCACGAAGTGAAGTGTCCGAACGTCATAGGGCGGGAAGCTGGGTGTGGGTGGTGGCGAAGAGTCGTTTGGAAATTTGGTAGAGCTTGAACCGGCCCCCCCACAAAGTGGGGGTATTGCCCGCCTCCTATGAAAACCCTGGCACTGGTGAGAACGGAGTGTCCCCACGTGCTAGTAATTGTTGTTGTTGTTGTTGTTGTTGTTGTTGTTGTTGTTGTTGTTGTTGTTGTTGTTGTTGTTGTTGTTGTTGTTGTTGTTGTTGTTGTTGGGGGGGGGGCTGGTTTTGGCGCCCCCCCAAACCGCTCGAGCGTGAGCCTCATTCTTAATGAACATGTAGCCGCCGCCGAGGCGAGAGCGCCAGGGCGCCTGAGGGGGGTCCAACAATAATAATTGTTCAGTAATTAAATTAACATTCGCCAGCAACAACAACACCACGACCACCACCACCACCACCAACAACAACAACAACGCAACAAGCGTAAGTCTCACCACGAATTCCTTATTCAGCCACGCACCCAGGAACAACGAATGACCGTTCGGCCCCCTCACTCTGATGGAGTATCCCATGATTTTGGGAGGATTTGGGACAGATTCTGGTATGGCCGCCCAAAGGGAATCCGATTCGATTGCACAAACAAGTGGCGGCAGCGTGCTGGCACCGCGGCGGCTCTGGCAGCGCGAACCCAGTCGCTGGGATCCCCCTGGGAGAGAGTATGGACGTTGTTTTAGCTTCAGTCTCTGATTGGAGCCCAAGAAGCAAGACACTGTAAGGGATACGGAGCCAGAGCTTAGTACGCCAGGCCTCGCTGTGTTGAACCGCGGCGGGCGACAACTTCGCTTTCGCCCTTTGGCTGGGACCCCTGCGGACCTTTCATCTGGTGCTGAGTCTGGGGTGTTTGAAGCCCAGATTGCATTCCCGAGTGTTGCTCAAGTGTGTCTACAATATCCGCATCGGGGGATAAGCTGGATCTTAGGCGATTGCAGGTGTAGCCCCAGGACTCAACATCCAGTGCTGCGCGAACACGTGTCGTCCACGATCTCAGACCGGCAGCAGGCTCCTCGCATCTCTTCCGCTTGGACCGCCGCTGCCTCTTTTCTTCTGGAGCGCCCCCCGGCGCATCGGAGGGAACCCCGGCCAGCGGGCTTCTCTCTGTGCGACCGCACAGACAAGAGGTGGAGCCTCCATGGCGGTCCCGGGCGCCCAGGCCGCCCCGACGCGGCCGCAGCAGACGGGGCCGGAGGGTCGCCCCGCGTCGGAGATGCACTTGCGGTGCGGCCCCAGACGTGCGATGTCTTGACTCTCTCGATGCGGGGTCCCTGGGGCCGGCGCTGCGTCCCGAGCCGCTTGCTGACGCACCTGGGTGCCCGGCGGGAGGCCGAACGCGACCAGCAAAAGCCGTCCGTCGGTGTTCTGGTTTCACGACGCGAGCATGTCTGGGTCGGGCCCTCCGACCCCGTCTGCTCAGGGCCCGCCTGGGCGGCCTCCGGGGTTCGCGTGTTGCCCGGGGTGGCCCTGGCCCAGGGTGGCCGCAGCCTTCGGGAGGTGGCCTCGGAGCTCCTCCCCGCCAGCCCAGACCCGCAGAGGGCAAGGGAGGGCGAGGAGCTGGGTGCGAGGGGTTCTGGGACTCCTCCCTCCACGTCGCGCCACGCCACCTCTCCCCTCCCAGGTGGCCCCAGAGGTTCCCCCGGGACCGGTTTTTCCTTCCGAATCGTGTTTGGACGGTCCCGAGGCCCCGGAAGGGTCCCGAAAGGCCGAACACGATGAACAACTTCCGCCTCGATCTTTTTGAGACGCCAGGTGTCCGGGGGTGTCCCAGAGGCCTCGCCCCAGAGGCCCTGCCGCGTCGCTCCCTGGCCAGGCCCATCCTGAACCCAATAGCTGTGCCTACGCGCTCCTGGCTTGGCCAGGGCGGCGTTGCGTGCGCACCGCTGCTTGGTGCAGGATGGGCCTGGCCAGGCAGCAGTGGATGCGTATGGAATGGGCTTCGTCGCCCCACGGCGCGACAGGCTGGGAGCACCTCGGGCCAGAGCCGCTGCTGGCCACACTGCCGCGCCCGCGGCGCGGCCGTCGCGGCCCGTCGCTGCCGCGGCGCCGCCTCGCCCCGCGCAGGGCCGCGCCCGCGCCCGCGCCTCGGTCGTGCACGCCAGCGGTCTGGACCCGACCGGGGCGAGGCAAGCAGCTCAGAGGATGTGGACGCCCGAAGTGGGTACGGACGAAAATTTCGCAGGCCGAGAGGTTGACACCAACACCAATATCATCGGTGTGCCTCCACCGATCGAAGATGATCCCGATCTCGGTGATGGTGGTACTATTCTGGCTTCCAAGGTGACCGAAATGTTACCACCAACCCCGCATCGAGGATCATCTTCCCCCTGTGGAGGCAACTCCCGGTGTTGGTGTTGGTGCCCACTCCTAGGCCTCCAAAACTGATACACTGCCGGGCAGCGAATGTTGTCCCAAACCAACAGCGGCCGCTGCTGGGCAGGCGGCCTTCTGCTTCAAATGGACACAGGCCGCGCCGACACCGACAGCGAGTCCTGTGCAAAATGAACAGGAACTGCTGTAGGTCTTTGTGCCCCTTCTTTCCGTACCCACGTCGATCGTCCCGGGAGAGGCAAAGGGTACCCATACCGCTACCCCTGCCTCGTTTTTCCCCTTTTTGGGCCTCCTCGGAGGCCCTCGTCGCCACTGCTGGATTCGTCTCCAGATTCTGGCCAGAACGCACTCCATGAGAGATCCAGGGAGTAGTGGTATTGGTACATTCTGGTTCCCCCAGCATCGGGGCCCCTGAGGTCAGGGCGCTGCAGTTTCCCTTGCAGCGACTCGCTAGCCCTGAGATCCTGGCGTCACAATTTTTTCGAGCCGTGCGTTTTCGCCATGCTTGGGGGTTCGAGGCTCCTCACACATCGATCCAGCTCGAACAGTGCCGCAGAAAGATGGAGCCTGGAGCTCTGGTGGTGATTTCTCGCGATGTCTCCATTTTTTTGCGCCGTCGGATTTCAGGGGGAGGGTTCTGATTCCAGACGTGGTCGCGTCGTGAAAAGGTCACGCCGCGAGGTGTGCGGTCGTTTGCGGTCCCAGGGCCCTCGCCGGGTCCCGGGGGCCGTCAAGAGCACGATCCATAACTAGAAAACGGGCTCGGAGGAAAGGGTCGGTACTTCTGGGGACCCCATGACAAAAATCAGGACGTCGCATGTCTGGGTTAGAGCTACAAGGCGTTCCCTTGCATGCACTTCGCCTTCAGCACCGAGTGATCCTGGGGCTGTGCCCTCTCTTGGCCTTGACGTGAGGCCCCGCCTTCTTCTTTCCTTCCTCTGTTCATTAAAGCAGTGCGCGGCCCGCTTAGCTTCGACCGGAAGAGGCTCGCTCTCGACCCGCGGATCAAAAAAAATGTCTGGGTGAGAGATTTCTGGTAGCTGTGAGAAACGACCACAGCAGAGTCCCACCAGGGGCGGGTCGGTGCGCCCGAGGACGTTTGCTTCGGCAGCCGGTGAGGCGGCCGTCTTGCCAGGGACTCCTTCCCAACTTCTGCAGGAACTGTGCTCTCGCCCCATGCCGGCTACATTTGTTGGCCTGGACGGCCACGACCCAAGAGGCCTGCCAGGCCCCAAGAGACCTCCAAGAGGCCCCCGAGAGGCCCCCAGAGGCCCCCCAGACACCCCGAAGACACCTCGAGAGGCTCCCAGGAAGTGCCCGGGGAGGCTTACAAGGTTCCCCAGAAGCATCCCGATGTAACGGGCATAACATTAGGGCACTCCACGAGGGAGCCGACGGGGATCGCTGTCGCCACAGGCTCAGATCCTCTCACTGCAACGCTCACAGACAGAAGCGCCGGGAACCGATATGCGCATGCGGGGATACCCATCGGTCGTTGAAAGTAGGTATTTTTGGATTCCCAGATTCCAATCTACTTTCAGCGCCTTCCTACTTCAAGAGTCGAGTGGTTTTCCCCCCTCCCTTCTCTTCAGGAGGCGGGGCGGAAACCCACTCTATTTCCAACGTCTTCCTACTTCATGTTTCTACCTACTTCTTCCAACCGATGGATATCCGCGTCGAGTACTTCTGGTGGCGCCAGGAGCCCTGCCTCTCGAGTCGCACTCCTCGGTTCTCACCGGCCCGGCCCGGACGAGTCGGGCTCCCCCGGAACGCTCTCGGCGCGGCGCACTTGCTGGAGAGCCGCTGGGGCCTCGCCCGACGCGCGCCTGGACGGATCCCTCAGCCGACGCCGCCGTCTGGAGATAAAAGAAGAGAGCATCGTCAACATTCAGGCGGGAAAAAACACACAGACACAATTAATCGTCGACTTCCAGGAAAATATGGAAAAATATGGGAAGTGGTGGGGAAGACAAAAGCCAAAAAAATATGGGAAAATATGGGGAATCTTTTTATTTGTGTCTATTTATTTGTGTGTCCCGGGGCCCCTTTAAACATACGCTTCCGGAGCTCCGCGCGGCTGTCTTGGATCCGTGCCGGGCCCCCCTGGCGGCGCCTCCGGCGCGGAACCCCGCGGCGCGCCCTGCGCGCCAGGGAGGCTCCGCGCGCCAGCGGGGAGGGCCTTGGCGCCGACCCCGGAAGTCAGCACGGGCCTCCGAGCGCACATGTTTACGCCCGTCTCTCGAGAGGAGAAAAACACACAGACACAATGAATCGTCGATTCCCCAGAAAATATGGAAACTATGGGAAGTGGGGGGGAAGACGACCCCCCCCCAAATATAGGACAATGTGGGGAATCTTTTTATTTGTGTGTATCTATTTGTGTGTCCTGGGGCCCCTTCATTCTCCCATCTCCGATCGTCGCCGTCGGCGTCGCCGTCGCACGGCCCCACACCGAATCCAAGAGCAGCAAAAATCCCCACGAATGCACCAGCCAAGCGCCCACAAGCCACGTGAAAACCCACAAGTCCCCCAACAACCGCCCAGGCAGTCCCAGCGAACCGTCACACAGCAGCTTCTCAGGAACTGCTGCACCTCCAACAAGCCGAATGCAACGCCTCCGCAAAACGGCCGCCGCCCCAGCAGCTCCGCACTGACGGCGCACACTCGGCCAACCGACAGCGGTGAGACAAGATGGTCCCGCGGAAAGAGCGACGCGATTCACTTATTCAGGAATCGTGCTCTCACCTCAATGCTGGCTACGTTTTTGGTTTCACTGCCACGATCCCATTAAAACATGCGCTAAGTTGGACATGACCGTACATTTTCCTGGAATCCGTATGAATCCCCAGGAATGCTCGTTGTCACTAACCGACCTCCTACTCCTCGACTCGCCTCTTCACCTTTGCTGCTATCATGGTGCTTTGATGGAGCCATTTTCTGGTCTTGGACCCCGGGACCATCGCAGATCGATCCGGCTAACAAAAATGCCGCAGCAAGGTGGGGTCTGGGGCCTTGGTCGTGATTTTTTTCCGAGGTTTCAGTTCTCGGGGTGATGGGGAGGAGGAAGAGGAGGAGGAGGAGGAGGAGGAGGAGGAGGAGGAGGAGGATGAGGAGGAGGAGGAGGAGGAGGAGGAGGAGGAGGAGGATGAGGAGGGGGAGCTGGTGAGCCAGTGACGTGGGGAGCTGGTGAGCGCCCCCCGAGAGTCTGGCAGCCGGTTCGCTGGAGACGTCCCCGCAGTTTCTTCGGGGATCGTGCTCTCGCCTCGCTGCCGGCTAGATTTTTAGTCAGGACGGCCACGATCCTTCTTAAAGCATGCGCTAACAGGAGAACGAAGAATGACAGCAACATGATAACTCGGAGGTCCGCGCGGACCTCCGAGTTTTGATGATTCTGCCATTCTTCGTTCCCCTGGCTGAGGGTGCACATGACCGTGCGTTTCCTGGGAGTCCCCAGGAATTCCTGGGGGTGCAGCTTGTCATCGGCCGAGGAGGAGGAGGAGGAGGAGGGAGGAGGAGGAGGAGGAGGAGGAGGAGGAGGAGGAGGAGGGGTGCAGCTTGTCATCGGCCGACCTCCTCCTCGACCCGCCTCCTCACCTCTGCTGCTGCTCTCGTGCTTTGCTGGGGCCGTTTTTCGCACCGGTCGTTCTCGCCCGGCTGCGGGCCCCAGGACCATCGCACACCGATCCGGCTCAAAGAGTGCAGCAGCAAGGCGGTGTCTATAGGGGAACGGAAAGTGACATAAACATAAAAACTCGGAGGTCCTCCTCCTCCTCCTCCTCCTCCTCCTCCTCCTCCTCCTCCACTGCGAAATCTCCGATTCTGGGGGGAACGAAAAACAAGCATACACAAGCTTTCGGAGGTCCGCGCGGACTTCTTGGATCTGCGCTGGGCCCCCCTCCCTGGCGCGCGGAGCGCGCCAGGGGCGGCGCCGGAGGCGCCGCCGGGGAGCCCCGGCGCCGATCCGAGGAATCCGCGCGGACCTCTGAGTTTTTATGTTTATGCCACTTTCTGTTCCCCTAGTCCAGGACCCTTGGTTCAGTATCGTTTGACCGATCCCTGTCCCCATCCCCATCCACGTCCCGAGCCCCGCCGTCTCACTACCTCGGTTGCGGATGTGCCCCTCGAAACCTGAAGGGAGCAGCCTGTGTTCCCATCCGGGAGGGTAAGTCGGCCAGTGGGGCCCAGCCCACGCTGGTGGGGATGGGGATCGGTTAAGCGATGCTCACTGGCCGTGGCTTTCCTCGGTGCTGCAACTTCTGTGCAGCATCGGATCTCAGGGGCCCCGGGGCGGCTCCAGCGCCAGGGCTGGTTTCGGGGCTGCTCCCGCGCCCTGGGGCCTGCTCATCGGGCCGCCAGGCAGCGGCGAAAGAGGCCCTCCCCCCCCCCCGCGTCGTTGCGTCGTCGTCGTCGTCGTCGTCGTCGTCGTCGTCGTCGTCGTCCACCCCCAGACATTCTCGCGTTGCGGACGAAGAGCACGGCGGGTGTCTTTTGGCCGTCTTCGGCCTCTGGGGGGCCCTCGCCGGGTCCTGGGGCCGTCAGCAAAAGGAAAGGACTCGGCACGAACAACTTTTCCGTGGGAAGGGGTCGGGACTTCTGGAGGCCGCGTGTTGGAAGCATGCAGACGTCGCAAGTCTGGGTGGCGGGCTGGTCGGACCGCCGAGCAGCCGCGAAAGAGGCCCTCCCGCGCGCGTCCCGCGCGCGTCCTCCCAGATCTCTGGCGATTGTGTTTGTTGTTGTTGTTGTTGTTGTTGCTGTTGTTGTTGCTGTTGCTGTTGTTGTTGTTGTTGTTGTTGTTGTTGTTGTTGCTGCTGTTGTTGTTGTTGCTGTTGTTGTTGTTGTTGTGGTTGTTGTTGTTGTTCCTGTTGTTGTTGCTGTTGTTGTTGTGGTTGTTGTTGTGGTTGTTGTTGTTGTTGTTGCTGTTGTTGTTGTTGTTGCTGCTGTTGTTGCTGTTGTTGTTGTTGCTGTTGTTGTTGTTGTTGTTGTTGTTGTGGTTGTTGTTGTTGTTGTTGTTGTTGTTGTTGTTGTTGTCGTTGTTGTTGTTGTTGTCGTTGTTGTTGTTGTTGCTGTTGCTGTTGTTGTTGTTGTTGTTGTTGTTGTTGTTGTTGCTGTTGCTGTTGTTGCAGTTGCTGTTGCTGTTGCTGTTGCTGTTGCTGTTGTTGTTGTTGTTGCTGTTGTTGTTGTTGCTGTTGTTGTTGTTGTTGCTGTTGTTGTTGTTGAACATAATTTCTTCTTAAGAATAATTATTGTTGGGACCCCTGGTGCACGACCCCCCCGCCGCGCCTAGGCCGCAGCCTCATTTTCATCATTTTCGTGAGGAAGTCTCAGGCAAAACGGGGGAGTCCGGATCCGGTTGTGTTGTTACGATCGGTTTTCCCTTGCAAAAAATAAGCTAAAGTGGACATTTCTTGTTCTAACATAACCAAACTTCAAGAATCCCTTGCAAAAAATAAGGTAAAGTGGACATTCGCGCGCGCAAGACGAAATCCTTCCAAAACCTTAGTTTTCGTAGCGATTTTAACATAAAAACATCAAAAAACCAATGGTTTTTCAAAAAAAAATTGTCAAAATTTCATCCCGCGCGCTCTTGCGGATTCGTAGGAAACCCAACACTTTTTAAACATTTCTGTCAAACGGGCTTTTGCGAGCAACTTTTTCGAACTTCTGCAACAACGGTTGCGCACCTGCCAGGGCCATCATCCCTGTCAAATAATACCATGCGGGACACATTCGTTTTTTCTTCGCGCGCGCACGCCGTCGTCGTCGGCCGCGGGGCCCTGAATAGTAGCCACGGTCGTCCGCATGCCACGAAGTGAAGTGTCCGAACGTCATAGGGCGGGAAGCTGGGTGTGGGTGGTGGCGAAGAGTCGTTTGGAAATTTGGTAGAGCTTGAACCGGCCCCCCCACAAAGTGGGGGTATTGCCCGCCTCCTATGAAAACCCTGGCACTGGTGAGAACGGTGTGTCCCCACGTGCTAGTAATTGTTGTTGTTGTTGTTGTTGTTGTTGTTGTTGTTGTTGTTGTTGTTGTTGCTGTTGCTGTTGTTGCAGTTGCAGTTGCTGTTGCTGTTGCTGTTGCTGTTGCTGTTGCTGTTGTGTGTGTGTGTGTGTGTGTGCTTTTTCCCAGTCTGGGCGTTTCTGTTCCGCCCATTTCGGCATCCGGGGACTGTTCCCTCGGGCCCAAGGGTTATCATAACCCCTGGGACAGGGGTCGGGATCTCCACGGGGCCGCGGATGGGCAAAAGTCACATCGCGGGATGCCTGGGCTGGTCGTCGTCTTCGTCGTCGTCCTCTTCCTCCTCCTCCTCCTCCTCCTCCTCTTCCTCCCCCCCTCCCCTTCTCCTCCTCTCGGCCGTCGTGCCCCAAGGGGCGCGGCAAGCGCCCAGCTCACAGGGAGTGGCCTTGCTTTCGCGGAGGGCCGATCCGATTCGATCCCTCCTCCCCCCGAAGAATCGTTTACATATCTGCATTTTGCTTTCGATATCTTGGATCGGCGCTGGACCCGCCTGGCTCTGCCTCCTGCGCCGCCCCTGGCGCGCTCCGCGCACCGGGGAGGGGGTTCCGGCGCCGATCCAAGAAGTCCGCGCGGACCTCCGAAAGCTTGTGTATGCTTGTTTTTCGTTCCCCCCAGAATCGGAGATTTCGCAGTGGAGGAGGGGGAGGAGGAGGAGGCGGAGGAGGAGGAGGAGGAGGAGGAGGAGGAGGAGGAGGAGGAGGAGGAGGAGCAGGAGGCGGTGTCCGTCGGTTCTTCATTCCCTTGGTTCAGGGTTTTCGTGCATTTCCGTGCGCCGAGGGCCTCGGGGCCTGGGTGGCTCCCGCGGGGGCGGCGGATGGCTTCCGCGGCAGTAGCGGGCGTGCACAGTCCGCCCGGCGCGGAGGCGGGACGGCACGCATCCGGCACGAGGTGGCCTCGAGTCGCCGAGCGCGTTCCGCTGCCCGCAAAGTGCCCACTCGCAAACGTCTGAAACACAAATCTCTCCCTCTGTGTCGTGGATCGTAAGTCCCCGCGGCGGACCCGCGCCATTTGCGAGCAGTTACCTTGCGAGTAGTGGAGCGCGCTTGTCCTTCGAGGGGACCGTCCTGCAATGGCAGGGTTTTGTGTACCCGCCCTGCGTTGGCTCGTGGTGGACCGCTGGGCCAAGAGCCTCCGAGGTGGCCTCGGGCTCCGCGTTCTGGGCCCAGGCGGACGAGGCGCGCAGAGCCCGCCCGCCCATACCCGTGTGCTTTTGCATGTTTGTGGTCTCCACGGTGGCGCTTCCGTTTCCACGAAGGCTCGCGGTGTCCCGCGGTGTCGCGTGGTGTCCCGTGGTGTCCCGTCGTGCCCGCCGTTGCTAGGGCGAAATCAAGACAAATGATTCTCCCCCGCCCGCCCGCCCGTCCAGCGGTTGCTCGCGGTGTCCCGCGGTTGTCCTGTGGTGTCCCGTGGTGTCCGCCGTTGTTAGGGTGAAGTCAAGGCAGATGATTCTCCCCCGCCCGCCCGTCCGGCGGTGGCTCGCAGTGTCCCGCGGTTTCCCGTGGTGTCCTGTGGTGTCCCGTGGTGTCTGCCGTTGCTAGGGCGAAGTCAAGACAAATGATTCTCCCCCGCCCGCCCGTCTGGCGGTGGCTCGCGGTGTCGCGCGGTGTCCCGTGGTGTCCCGTGGTGTCCCGTGGTGTCCCGTTGAGTGAGATCGATAGTGAGATCGATAGTGAGATCGATAGTAAGATCGATAGAGAGATCGATATTGAAATCGATACTGAGATCGAAGTGGTGCCCAGAGGTGTCTCGTGGTGTCCGGTGGTGTCCCAAAAAGTGAGACCGATATTGAGATCGATATTGAGATCGACATGTGTCCCGTGGTGTCCCGTGGTGTCCAGTGGTGTCCCGTTGAGTGAGATCGATAGTGAGATCGATAGTGAGATCGATACTGAGATCGATGTGGTGCCCCGAGGTGTCCCGTGGTGTCCCGTGGTGTCCCGTGGTGTCCTATGGTGTTCCGTTGAGTGAGATCGATAGTGAGATCGATAGTGAGACCGATAGTAAGATCGAGAGGTGCCCCGCGGTGTCCCGTGGTGGCCCGTGGTGGCCCGTGGTGTCCCGTGGTGTCCCGTTGAGTGATATCGATACTGCGATCGATAGTGAGATCGACAAGTGTCCCGTGGTGTCCCGTGGTGTCCCGTGGTGTCTGGTGGTGTCCCCTTGAGTGAGATCGATAGTGAGATCGATTGAGTCAGAGTTTGGTTCCCCCCTTCTCCCTCACAACTTCCTTATCACCCGAAGGCTGGTCGTGTAGGTATGTATATGTACATGTATATGTATTTGTATGTGTATTTGTTTGCGTTTGCGCATATGTACATGCAAGTGTATGTGCTTATGCACTTGTACATGCAAATCTAGGTATTTATGCATAAGTTATATATAGGTATATGTAGATGCATGCATACTTATACTTATATATATACATATATATCTACGTATGTATGTATGTATGTATGCATGCATGTATGTATGTATGTATGTATGTATGTATGTCCGTCTGTATGTATGTATGCATGCATGCATGCATGCATGTATGTATGTATGCATACATGCATGTATGTATATGTGTATGTATGTTTGTATGTGGGTATATATGTAAGTCTGTCTGTCTGTCTGTCTGTCTGTCTGTCTGTCTGTCTGTCGGTCTGTCTGTCTGTCTGTCTGTCTGTCTGTCTGTCTGTCTGTCTGTCCGTCTGTCTGTATGTATGTATGTATGTATGTATGTATATGTGTATGTGTATGTGTATGTGTATGTGTATGTGTATGTGTATGTGTATGTGTATGTGTATGTGTATGTGTATGTGTATGTGTATGTGTATGTGTATGTATGTGTATGTGTATGTGTATGTGTATGTGTATGTGTATGTGTATGTGTATGTGTATGTGTATGTGTATGTGTATGTATATGTATATGTATATGTATATGTGTATGTATGTATGTATGTATGTATGTATGTATGTATGTATGTATGTATGTATGTATGTATGTATGTATGTATGTATGTATGTATGTATGTATATATATAAACACATACATAAATAAATAGATAAATAAATACATGGGGACGGGGTCCTGGACCAGGGGGGGCCTCACTTTGCCCAGTGGCTGTGGTCACCCCCCCGCCGGAGACGCCAGGACGCTCCCAGGACCCTCTAAAATGGCTCCAGGACGCCCTCAGGACAGCCCAAGAGAGTTCCGAAGAGGCCCGGGAGCACTCCAAGACGGTTAAAAAGCTGCCACAGCGTCCCAGCAGGTCTCCGACAGCACTCCCGGGAGGGGCCCAAGAGGGAATTGTCATTGATTTTCGTTGGTTTTTGAAGGGTTTTGGCGTTCTCCCCAGTTCGGCTTCCAGACGCTCCAAGACGGCCCAAGAGGCCCGAAAGATCGCGTCAAGATGAGCCAAGAGGCCCCCAAGAGACCACCGAGACAGCCCAAGAGGGCCCCAAGACGGCCCAGGAAGCTTCCAAGACGGCCCAAAAGAGCTCCCAGAACACTCCAAGAGTAGCCCCAGATGGGGAACACGAACTGACATTCCGAGCCCTCGCCCACCAGAAGCTCCCAAGAGGCCCCCAGGAGTCCGCAAGAGGCCTCGAGAGGCCCCCAGGAAGCTCCAAGAGGCCTCCTAAAGGCGCCGAAAGGGCCCCGCAAGGCTTCCAGACGCTGGTGATAATGACAATGATGATGATGCAGGGCGGCCTCAGGCCCACAACCTAAATCCCCAACAGTGCTCACGCGGCATGCAAGACGCTGCGGAGATATCCTCGAATTCGGCGGGGGAGCTTCGGAGGCGACGGTGACGAAGATGATGACGATGATGACGACTATTATGAAATTGACGACGACGATGATAATGATGAGGAAGAGGATGATGCTGATGTTGACAGTGGGAACGATGATGATGGTGATCGTGATGTGAGTGATGGTGATGATGATGGTGGTGATGCTGACGATCATGATGACGATGACGGTGATGCCGTTGAGGATGGTGATGCTGATGATCATTATGATGATGCTGGTGATGGTCAGGATGATAACGCCGATGCTGATAATAATGGTGGCGATGCTGTTAATGGTGTTTGTGATGCAGGAGTGGGCGGATGATGAAGATGATGACGACGATGATGACGATAACGATGACGACGATCACGACGACGACGATAATGATGACGATGGTGATGATGAGGATGATTATGTTGATAATTCAGGTGACGATACTGACGATGATGACGACGATGGCGATGATGACGATGGTGATGACGATGTTGCTGCTGATGGTGGTGATGGTGACGATTGTGATGATGGTGATGGTCATGGTGATGATGACGATGCCGCTGACGATGACGCCGGATATGATGGTGATGAGGATGGCGATGATGACGATGACGATTATCCTAGCTAGCACTTGAGCGCGCGCGAAGCGCGCGCGATGGTTCTAGTATATATTATATATATATATATATATATATATATATATTACATATATATATATAATATATATATATATATATATATATTATATATATGAGTAGGCCAGGGGGGGGGGGGGGGCAACATCGGTGCCGTCATCCCCCATGGCGGTCCCCCCGAACCTTTGGGGGTCACAGACCCCCCGGGACTGCCCCAGGCCGCTTCCAAATTGCCGACGACAGGCCACGCGGGCCGTACAGATGGTCACGAAAGCTTGAGGAGGCCCCGAAGATGCCCAAGAGCGCCCCAAGAGGGCCCGTGAGGGCCCCAAGAGGGCCTTCAAGAGGCAAACATCTGTCCGTTTCCTTCGTAAAACATGCGTTTTCGGCATGCTCGCTGGCTTCGTCTTCACAGTGCCCCAGACGCCCCCGCGGAGCCCTAACACAGCCCAGGAGAGACCCAAGAGGGCCCCAGACGGCCCAAAAGGGTCGGCCTGTGGGGCTCACGAAACCCCCCAAGACGGCCCAAGAGGCACCGAAACCGGCCCAGGAGGCCCCCAAGACGGCCTCGGAGGCCCAAGAGGGCCTCGTTCGAAATCATGTTCCCGGAAGCCTCTCCGGGAACATGATTTCCAGGTTCCCAGGGCCCCCCACTGAGCCCCAGGACAGCCTCAGCGAGGCCCCGGAGGGCCCGAGATGGCTTGAAGATGGCCGAAGAGGGCCCCAAGAGGGCCTTCAAGAGGCACAAATCGGCCATTTCCCTTGTAAAACGTGCATTTTCGGCATACTCGCTGGCTTCGTCTTCACAGTGCCCCAGACGCCCCCGCGGAGCCCCAACACAGCCCAAGAGAGACCCAAGAGGGCCCCAGACGGCCCAAAAGGGTCGGCCTGTGGGGCTCACGGACCCCCCCAAGACGGCCCAAGAGGCCCCGAAGCTGGCCCAGGAGGCCCCCAAGACGGCCTCAGGGAGGCCCAAGAGGGCCCCGTTCGAAATCATGTTCCCGGAAGCCCATCCGGGAACATTACTTCCAGGCTTCCAGGGCCCCCCACTGAGCCCCAGGACAGCCTCAGCGAGGCCCAGGAGGGCCCGAGATGGCTTGAAGATGGCCGAAGAGGGCCCCAAGAGGGCCTTCAAGAGGCAAAAATCTGCCCGTTCCCTCAGTAAAAATTTAATTGTCAGCAAACTCCCTTGCTTCACCTTCGCAGTGCCCAAGACGCCCCCGCGGAGCCCCAACACAGCCCAACAGAAACTCAAGAGGGCCCAAGACGGCCCGAAAGGGTCGTCCTGTGGGGCTCACGGAACCCCCCAAGACGGCCCAAGAGGCCCCGAAGCCGGCCCAGGAGGCCCCCAAGACGGCCTCAGGGAGGCCCAAGAGGGCCTCGTTCGAAATCATGTTCCCGGAAGCCTCTCCGAAAACATGATTTCCGGGTTCCCAGGACGCCCAAAGACAGCCCCCAGAGTCCCCGGACACGCCGAAGTTTGCTTCAGGACGGCCGACGACGCCGCCAAAACGCCCCAAGAGCGCCTCCAGAGGCCCCTCCAAAGGGCCCCCGAAGCCGAAAATCAAATGGTTTTTGAAGCATTCTTGCGCTCTCCCATGTTCCGCCTCCCCACGGTCCCGGACCGCGTCAGAGGCCCTTCAGATCGCTCTAAGACGGCCGAGGAGGCTCCCAAGAAAGCAGAGACGGCCCACGAGGCTCCCCAGATAAGTCAAGAGGGCCTCGAGAGCGCCCCAAGAGAGACCCAAGAACGACTCAAGAGGGTCCGAAGAGCGCGACATTTCAAGGTCTCCAGCCTGAGAGGCTCCTAGGACAACCCCAGAGGCGATCAAGAGGCTTCCAAGAAGCCACGTGAGGCTCCAAGAGGCCCCCTGGAAGCCCCAATCGGCCCCCAAAGGGCTCCCAGGGAAGCCCCCTGCGGGCCCCCAAGACACTTCGGTAAATCGTATTTTCCAGATAGCTTTCCGGGAACATGATTCCTTGGGCTTCCGCCCACCGCCCCAACCATGTTTCCAATAGGCTTGCCGACAAGGCCAAAAGGCGCCCATCGGTAAGCCCCCGGGGCCCCCCTCCTAGAGAGCCGAACAAATCATGCTCCCAGAAAGCTTCCCGGGAACATGATTCTCTATCTCGGAGTAGGCCCGGGGGTGGCGGGCCGCTGCCGGTTCCCCCCATCGGTGCCCACTGGGGGTTGCGGGGGGGGTCCAGAGCTCCTGTGTTGGCCACGAACAATGTTCCGGACGTTCCGGACATGCTCCGGACAAAAAGTTGTTCCGGACAATTTGTTCCGGACATTTGTCCTGGACAATTGTAGGAATTGACGTCCTTCGGGGCCGCGCGAGCGCCCTCGGCCTGGAGCCACCATGGGAGCTTGTCGCGGCCCAGAAATGTATGATTCGGGGCCCGCCGGCTCCGCATCATTTGAAACCTACGTCCCTGAGCGGGGGTGGAAGCGGAGGAGGAGGACGAGGAGCGGGTTGAGGAGGAGAATGAGGAGGGGGGAGGAGGAAGAGGCCGAGGGGGAACGAGGAGGATCGAAGAGGTAGTCAGGATGGAGGGTGGGAGGGGGCGAGGGAGGGAGGGAGGGAGGGAGGGGAGGGGAGGGGAGGGAGGGAGGGAGGGAGGAGGAGGAGGAGGAGGAGGAGGAGGAGGAGGAGGAGGAGGAGTTGCTTTTGCTCAGTTGGGGCCATCGGCCACAGCGGGGGGGAAGGACGAGGGGAGGAGGAGGCCCAATACAGCCCCAAAACGACCCCAAGAGCAGGCCCAAAGGGCAAAACCGAACAGACTTTCCGAGCCCTCGCCTCCAAGACGCTTCAGGAGGTCCCGAACAGCTTCGTCAAAGTCCCAAAGAGGCCCCAAGATGACCCCAAACGGACCCCAAGATGCCCCCGGGAGGTCGCCAGGAGGGCCACAAACTGCGCCCCACAGGCCCACGGACGACTTCCGATTGGCTTCTCACCCACAACCCAAATGCCGAGCCAGAGGTGGCCCGATGTGGGCGTACTGCCTCAGTCCATGGGTCGGCGGACGTGGCGTAAACCTATAAAATGATTGCGCCCCAGGGCGCCAGAATCGTCCCGAGCGGCCGCCAGAAGCCCGAGTTACGCCCCCAAAAGATCAAGGCTTCACATTGAAGTCGAACCTTGATGTGAAGCCTTGTGTTTTTTCACCCAGGGACCTCCATTTTAGTCCTCCCAGCGCCAGGGCGCTCGAAATCTGCGTCCCTGGGAGGCGGTGGGCGCGCAGATGGGGGAGAGCTCAGGGCCGCTGGGGGCCCTTTCCTGCAGCCCTCCCGCCGCCCAGGGCCGTAAATCGCGGACGCTCAGGCGCCGCGGGGGGGCAAAATCGACGTCCTTGGGCGGGGGAATCCTCCATGTGGTTGGTTTTTCTGGCGTTACCGTTTCGGGGGGGGCGGGTCGGGGGGGGGGTACCTGGCGTTACCCCTTTCGTATGTTCGATCTTGGGACGTTTGGGGCCCGTTCTCGGGCCCCCGAGCGCGACGCCGTCAGAAACGGATCCGGAACGAAACGCTGCGCCCCCAGAGTGCTGGAATCGCCCCGAACGGCTGCCGGAGGCCCGATATTTCGCTTACCTCGGGCGTCGGAGCGCTCGAAATCTAAGTCCCTGGGCGAGGGGGTAGGCAGGAGGCAGGGCCTCCCGGACCCCCCTGAGCAATTGCTTGATGCTTGACATCAGCATGGGCCCCCTGGCACATTGCCCAAACGTATGGTGCGCGACGCAGCTTCGTTCCGGACGCGGTTCGTGGCCAACACAGCAGAGCTCCCGAGGTGGCCCGAGCCCGCCCCGAACCAGGCCACGACAGGCTAAGGGGATCCCGAGAGGGTCCAAGACGGTCCCACGAGGCCCCGAAGACGCCCAAGCTGCCCTCAAGACAGCCGACGAGGACTTCAACACGCTCCAGGACGGACTCAAGAGGCTCCCCAAGAGGGCCCTGGAAGGCAAGATTCACTCGTTTTCCGAGTGTTTTGGATTTTGGCGTTCTCGCTTTTCCCGCGTTCCAGCGCTCCCTCACGGCCTCGGAGGCCCTTCAGATTGCTCCAAGAAGGCCCACGAGGCCCCCACGAGGCCCCGACGAACCCCCAAGACGGCCCAGGATGCCCCCCCAGACAACCCAAGTGTGCCCCAAGAGCGCGCCAAGAGAAGGCCCAGAGGGGTCCCGAGACGGCCCGGGCCCGCCCCGAAGCAGGCCACGGCAGGCTAACAGAGGTCCCGAGAGGGCCCTAGACGGTCCCAAGAGGCCCCGACGACGCCCAAGCTGCCCTCAAGACGGCCGACGAGGACTCCAACACGCTCCAGGACGGACTCAAGAGGCTTCCCAAGAGGGCCCTGGGAGGCAAGATTCACTAATTTTCCGATGGTTTTTGAAGAATTTGGCGTTCTCGCTTTTCCCGCTTCCCAGCGCTCCCTCACAGCCTCGCTCGGAGGCCCTTCAGATCGCTCCAGGACGGGCCACGAGGCCCCGAAGAGGGCCCCAAGACGGCCCAGGAGGCTCCCCAGACAACCCAACTGTGCCCCAAGAGCCCCCCAAGAGAGGACCCAGAGGGGGACCGCCAACCGATATTTCGAGGTCTGGCCCTAGAGGCCGCCTGTAGGCCCCCGGAGGACACCCAGATGCTCCCACGAAGCCCCGTGAGGCGCCCAAGAGGCCCCCCCAGGAAGCCCCAAGAGACCCCCAATGGGGCTCCCAGGAAACGCCCACGAGGCCCCCCAACACACCCCATGAAATCATGTCCCCAGAAAACCTTCCGGGGACACGGTTCATCATGGGCCCCAGAGTTCCCGGAGGCCCCCAAGGGGCCCCCAGGGAACGCCCAAGAGACCCCCCAACACACCCCAACAAACCATGTCCCCAGAAAGCCTTCCGGGGACGTGGTTCATCATGGGCCCGCGAGTCTCCGGAGGCTTCGAAGTACCATCATGCTACAGGAGAGCTGTCTGGGAAGTTGATTGGGAAAATGACTGATCGCCTTCTAGCGACCCTCCGCAGATCGTTCCGCACAAAGTTGCCCCAAGTGCCTTCTTGAACCGACGACGACGACGACGAAGACGACGAAGACGACGACGACGACGTCGACGACGACGACGACGACGACGAGGACGATGACGACGACGAGGACGACGACGACGACGACGACGACGACGACGACGACGACGAGGACGACGACGACGACGACGACGACGACGACGACGACGACGACGACGACGACGACGACGACGACGACGACGGCGCGCCCCAATAATTAGGCGACGACATTACGACGACGACGACGGCATGCCCCAACAGGCTCCCCAAGACCCCCCCAAACCCATGCGCCCAGAAGGCCTTCTGGGAACCCGATTCATACGGCCTCCGCCCCCCTTCACAACCATTTTCCTCGAAGGTCTTTCGGAATGCAGATTGGCATGCGTGGACTGTGGTCCACTACTTCAGTGGAGCAGTGAACCCATCAAGGCCTGAGGCCTGCTAGAACCTGAGCGCGCGCGAAAAGCGCGCGCGATGGTTCTAGTTTATATATGTGTGTACGCATGCGTATACGTATTTGCATTTATATTTGTATTTACATGTATGAAATATAGGTAGTATATATATATATATGTATATGTATGTCAGTGTTCATGTACATGTATTCGTATACGTAGATGTACATGCATATGCATGTGTATATCTATACATCGATATATGCATGTATATATTTCGCATGATTCTCTCTCTCTCTCTCTCTCTCTCTTTGTAGATATGTATATTCGAGCAGCTTTTGCTGTTGGGCTCGAGAACGGCAGCGGTCGCATCTGTAGTAGCCCGCGCGGCAGGCGGAGCTTGGCTCGCTCAGGACGTACGTGTCCGACCTCGAGAGCGGCAGGCTGACGCGTTCCGTGCCCCCCCCCCCGCCGCGATCTGGGCACCTGCCTCCGTGCACGTGTCGGGGATCTCGACTGCTGCCTGCCCCGGCTTCCCTCTTCTTCCCCTCCGCCTGGCCGGGGGCGCCGGCGGGCTCCCGCTCCAGGGCTCGGGGCTCGCCGTCGTGGGCGTGGGCGTGGGCGTCGGCATGGCGCGTGCTGCTCTGCTCGGGGCCTCTACAGGCGGAGTGCTCAAACACAGGCAAAAACCGTCGGGGGACGATTTTGTGGGTATTATTTTTGAGCATTGTTTGATTTGTCTTTGTCCTCTCCATCTCCGTACCCCCTCCGCCGCGCTCGTATACCCGAGATCTTGTCAGTTCACCGCCGCTTCGCCACAGCGCGCTCTGGCCCCTTCTCCCTGCCCGGGGCGAACGTGCGTTGAACCGACATCCAAGCAGGTGAGATCACTCTCATTTCTTCTCCTCATGATCCTTTGTTTTCGCAATCTCGCTGACCCCTCCTCCTCTTCCTCCTCTCTTTTGTCCTCCTCATTGTATATTTCGTCGTTGTGCTCAGCATGCTTTTGCGGAAACTCCTTTTGGACGTGCTCAGGGCACTTTCGTGTTCCTCCGCTTCATCGCGCTGCTGCTGTTGATCCTCCTTCTCCTCCCAGCCTCCTCCGTTCCTCCGTCCATCTATGCCTTCGTCATATTCCGCATCCCATCATCGCTCTCGTCTTCGCGATCCCCATTTTTCTCAGGTTCTTTTTCTCTATTCTTTCTATGCTTTCGCCTCTCCTCCTCGTGTTTCGCATTCTGCTGCCGAGAATGCCCCAGCGGTTGTAACCTTGCATATTATGCTAGACTGTCGCTCTTCAGGCTTGTAGTGGAGAGATATTTGGATACGCGGGGGGATTCTTTTATCTACGACACCCTGGGGCAATAAGGGGGCTCGTGTGGGCCCTTGTCGGGTTTGGTTTGAATTCTGGGACGTTTCGCTCTCCCCATGCCTGATATCTTTTTGTCCTTCCTGCACGCGAAGCATACCACGTGGGTGCCTCGACAAAGTAGTTTTCCGTTTGACTGGATATTCAGAATCGATCGTAGTCTTCGGGGCAACCAGTCACTCTGCATGGGTTCTGGGTTAGAGGCCTCTTGGATGCCTCTTAGGGTCTCTTGGGATTCCTCTCGAGGTCCTCTTGGAGGCTCGGGGGCCTCTTGAGGACTTCCTTGAGGCCTCTTGAGACTTCCTCAGTGGGTCTTGAGGCCTCTGGAGCCCTCTTGGGGTTCTCTTGGACTGGGCCGTCCTGAAGATCTCTTGGGGGCCTCTTTGACCGTCTTGGAGCGACTTTGGAGGTCTCTTGGGCCGTCTCGGGCGTCCTGACACTCGAACACGGGAGTACATTGAACAGCCTACGGACACAAGTGGTTTTGGCCCCAGAGGTTCTCTTGAGGACCCGCTTGGGGTATCTTAGGGGGGCCGCCTTGGGGACATCTCGGTTGGACCGTCTTGGAGCCCTCCAGGGCAATTTTGACGCGTCGGGGAGCGCTTCGGGAACAGATGGGTCCGCCAGGCCCGTCGGCTGGGCTTCCCCGCTCCAACTCGGCTGGACCGGGCGCGCGGGGGAGCTGCTTCAGGTGGGGCATAGGACCCCCCCCATTGGGTTTGTGAATTTCAGCAATTATTTGCGCCTTTTTTGGGGGATCTCTTGCAGGGCCCTCGTGGGGTTCTTTTGGGGCAGACTTGGGCCCACCGTCGGTCCTCTGAGGCCGGCTGGGGCTCTCGTGGCACCGTGGTTCTAGCTCTGATGACGATATACACCTACGTAGCAAGACCGCAGTGCATCATTATGCTACAGCGCCCCCCCAAAGCAGCGGATCACGTCGGAGATCATATTCGGCCGCGCCGTCCACAAAACCCCTACGTGAGCGCAGGTAGCCTGGGGTCCAGAGCCCCCAGAGGCGGGACGCGCTGGAAGCCTCACGGCCGCGCTCAGAACGACCCGTGCATTTTTTGTATATATATATATACACACATTTTTTGATTGTTTGTTTGTTCATTGTTTTTGTTTTTGTTTGTATATTTGTTATTAAAAGACAGGTTCCTCGGAAGTGCCGACCCTTTCCCCAGGGCTGGTTTTGCATCCCGAGTCCTTTTTTAACGGTCCCAGGACCTGTTAAAGGCTCCCAGAGTCCGAAAAAGGCAAAACATCGCAGTGTTTTTTTCCACGACGCGAGGTACCTGGGATGGCCTCCACTCGAAGCACGACCCCTCTTTCCCCTAAGCCCCCATGGCGCTCGCCTGGAGCCCGCAGAAGAGCGATCCCTGAGATCCGACGGCGCGAACGAACTTGAGACATCGTAGAAATCCCGACCAGAGCCCCGACCCCATCTTTCTGCTGATGTTTGTCGAGCTGGATCGATTTGCGAGGGTCCCGGGGCCCGAAACTGGGCGAAAACGCCCGGCTCGAAAAAATTGAGACGCCAGGATCTCAGGGATCGTCGTTCGGACGGGGCTAGGACGAGGATAAATCCGTTCAAGAGCGTTCCAGAACGCTCTCAGAGCGTTCGAGAACGCTCTGAGAAGGCCGCGGCGCCCGAGACATCTTCCAGCGCCGCCAGATCTCAGAGATTCTCGATTCATCTTCACCCGAACTTATCTTCGTCCTGGCTTCGTCTTAATCGTCGGGCGCGCGCACACTGCCGCTCGCCGTGCCACCTCCAGCCATCGGCCCCAGCCGGCCCCGCCGCCCCGCAGCGCTGCCCAGCGGCGAGGGTTCGCGATGGCGGGCAACGCTGGCTTGCCACACCCTCCTCTCGAAGAAGAAACATTGGCATGCGCACAGGCGGTCGCCCGCGTGGGCCCCAGGCAGTGCAGCTTTCACGCCGCAGCGCGGCAGAGGCAGTCCGCACGCGCGCGGGGGGCAGGCCGGGTGACGGCATCGCGCGCATTGTCTGGCAGCAGGAGTGGGCAAAATGGGGGAGGGAAATCGGCCGCGGGCGGGGGGGAGGCGGGATAACGCTCACGCGGCGGCGCCCGCTGCGGAGCGCCGGGGCAACCAGCGGGTGCTGCACCCCTGGCCGCGGGTGCGGGGGCGGAGTCGCGGCCACACCCAGGGGCTGGGGCAGAGGCTGCAGTGCGCGAGGAGGGAGGACAACAGGGGAAGGGTGCTGAGCCGAGGCATCGATGCCCTGGTGCAGCAGGGCAGACAGCGGCCTCCCAGGCGGCAACATGCGGCGGGAGAGGTGCTGGGCGGGCCGCGGGGCGCGTGCAGTACTGCCAGCCCCCCAGCAGTGTACGTACGGTCGGAAGCTTTGGCTTGGCATGTCGCGCCGCCGATCCTGTGTCCCGAGCTTTTCCCATCCCCCCGCCCCGCGGAACAGAGCGACACGCTATCCGCTCGCAGGGCATAGCGTGTCGCTGGGGCCGCCGCCGCTTATTGCACTGTGGCCGCGTGTGCTATGTGGTGCAGGCTTTGTGTTGTGAGCTATGTGGTGCTGTATTCGTGGTGCAAGCTAAAGGCGGCATCGAAGCGGCCACAGGGGGCAACGTGGCGAAACCTCGCCTGATTCGCACCAGGCGGCCACGAGGCGGCCACGGGCGGCAACGTTGCGAAATCTCGCTGGACCCACCCGGCGCACGGGCTGTCACAGGCGACAGCGTGGCGAACTTTCGTCGGACCCACCCAGCGCACGAGGCGGCAACGAGAAGGCCACGAGCGGCAACTTGGAAAATCCTCGCTGGACCCACCCAGCGCACGTGGCGGGAACGAGGCGGTCACTGGCGGCAGCGTGGAACGTCCTCGCTGGACCAATCCCGTTGCTCAGTGACAGAAGTGAGGCCCCCTGAGTGCAAACACTGTTTGGGGAACTTTCGGAGGTCCGCGGGGATCTCCGAAAGCTTATGCTAATGCATATTTTTCCTCTTCGATCCTCTGGGCCCATGCTGGAGGTGCTGTGCCCGTTCGCGCCGTGCCCTGCATGGCGGGGCCGACCCACCTCGCCAGCTTTTGGTGGCGGCGAGTCGCGCGGCGGGTGGCGTCACAGCTTCCTGGGCGAGCCCCTGGGGGGGCGGCGGGCTGAAAAGGAGACTCCGGCCCCCTCGATGTTCGAGGATGGAACTTCGGTTTTTTGTGCAATTCAGTTGGCCTCCAGGGGGCTCCTCGCCGCCACAGCTGGATCTGCCTTGAAATTCTCGCCAGAACGCTTCCCAAAGCAGGTCAGGGGATCGGTTCTTGTCCCCCAGACGCTGGTGATCCTGACGTGTTCGCGTCGTGAAACAAGTCACGGCGCCTTTTTGTGGTCTCTGGGAGGAGGGAGGAGGGAGGAGGGAGGAGGGCG
>CAUYUJ010003069.1:558550-594686 GCA_963575745.1 Prorocentrum cordatum | reverse complement strand
CTCCTCCTCCTCCGCCACGTCCTCCTCCTCCTCCTCATCCTCCTCGTCTTCTCGCCGTCTCGCATTGTCGTCGTCTCGTATTCGCGTCTCCGCATCCTCCTCCTCCTCCTCCTCCTCCTCCTCCTCTTCTGATTCTTCGTCGTCTGATTAGTAGTATTCTCAGTAATCATAGTAGTATGTTTATTGTTCGTCTTCTCCTTATGTTTCGTATTCGTATAATTGTTCGTCGTATTATTCTTCTTGGTATTATTACGATTATTAATATCATCATCATGATTATTAGTATTATTCTTCCTCCCCCTCCTCCTCCTCCTCCTCCTCCTCCTCCTCCTCCACATCCTCCTCCTGTTCATCTTCCTCCTCGTCTCCACGTCTCCGCGTCTCCTCGTCGTCTCGCTTTCTCGTGTTCTCGTCTTCTCGTCTTCTCGTCCTCTCGTCTCCTCCTCCTCCTCCTCCTCCTCGTCCTCTCCTCCTCCTCCTCCGCCTCCTCCTCCTCCTGCTCCTCCTCCTCCTCCTCCGCCTCCTCCGCCTCCTCCTCCTCCTCCTCCTCGTCCTCCTCCTCCTCCCTCGTCCTCCTCCTCCTCCTCCTCCTCCTCCTCTTCCTCCTCCTCCTCCTCCTCCTCCCCCTCCCCCTCCTCCTCCTCCTCCTCCTCCTCCTCCTCCTCCGACGCCAACGGCCTGGGATCCGCCTTTCCCAGAATATGTGCGCTCGTGCCAGGGGCCAACCAGCCCCTTGACCGTGCCGCCTGCTGTCGACAAGCACCGCGTGGACAGGTGGGTCCGGAGGCTTCCCGACGGGAGCCTCCCCACAGACCGCATCGTACTGTACTGGGCGCTCACCTCCCCAGCGGGGGCCCCGCTGCTGACCACCGGCAAGTGGAGCTGCGTGCCGAAGGATTCCCGCCCCCCCAGCGGCGTGCTGCTGCAACTCGGGCACAAAAGGGGCTCGGTACACGTGTGGCTCCGCGAAGGTGGCCACGTCCACGTGCAGGCCAGCGTCGGGGTCGAGGACCGGATCCTGGCCAAGCTGGAGGCCTGGACCGAACCGTGGAACAACGGCAGCCCGCCCGCCCCGCCGCGGCCCGGCGCCGGCGGTCAGGAAGGGCTCCCGCCTCTGCCGCCTCTGCCGCCCGCCGACTGGTCGCCCCCGCCGGCCGCGTGAGCTGCGCCGCTTTACGCCAGGGCCTTTCCGTCGGCTCGTCCCTCCTTTTCCTTCTCCTGCCCCCCGCCCCCCGCACCGTAGAGGCCCCAGTGTGTCGGAGGCGGCAGATGCCAGCGTTTGCGCAGATCTCGGACTCCGTATAAGATCCGTGCAGGGGGTGCGGATTCCCCCCATTTGAGTCAGGCCACGGGTGCGTGAACGCAACCGATTGGGCCAAGACATCGCGATAGGAAAACATGTGCCAACACTATCTCTCTTTTCTTGCTTCCGCTCTCCTTCCCCTCTCCCCCTTCCCTCCCTCGCTCCCTCCCTCCCTCCCTCCCCCTCTTTCTCCCCTCCCTCTTTTCCTCCCTCCCCCCCTCCCCTCCCTCCCCGCTTTCCGTGCGGGCCGGGTCGGGTGGGTCGGGACGGTGTCGGGGGCGGAGGCCCTGTCTCTCATGTTGCCGTCGGTGGAGCCTCTTGCTGGCGCCCGTTTGGGGCGGACCGATTGTGCCCCCCTCCCCTCGGAGATGGACGGCCGCCCAGCCTTCCGCAGCCGCCGTCGTTGGTCGTAGCTGGTCCCCGCCGCCCTCCGCCGCCGCTGCCGCTCTCGTTGCTGCCGCCTGCGGTGTCGTCGTCGCGTCTTCGTCCCTGGTCGTCGTCGTCTCTCTGTTGGCGTCGCCGTCGTTGTCGTCGCTGTCGTTGTTGTCGTCGTTGTCGTCGTTGTCGTCTTCTTCGTCGGCCTCGCCGCCGATCGGCGCAGATCGCTGTTTCGCAGGCGAGAACTTCGGCAAGGTTGCCGGGGCGGGGTGAGCAGTTCGGACGCTTCTCTGCCGCGGAGCGGTCTCGTCGGGCTGGCCGGCCCCGAATTTCGGCCACGTTCGAAGGACGTTTCCCTGCCGCGGGAGGCCGGATGCCGCCCGTCGAGGTTGGAAGCGGACGGGAGGCGCCAGGTTCGCCGCGGGGTCTGTGTTTCAGGTGCCCATTCCGACGGTGAAAAACTTCGGTGAAATGCCGAACGCTTCGCCGGCGAAGCGTTCGGCATTTCACTGAAGGTTTTCGGCCCTCTCGCGCTGCCTTTGGCGTCCTGGAACCCACCAGATGCTGTCCTGAGGCCCGGGTGCCCGCCGCTGGGGTGGTGCCCGCCGACCCTGCGGGGGTCCTCTTCGTTTCGTCTTCTGCTCTCGCCTCGCTCTTCTCTGTCCTCGTCCTGCTCTCTGTTTTCTCCTCCTCTCCTTTGGGGTGGCTTCCTCTCCCCCTTCCTGTCGCCGTCCCGCACCTGCGCCGTGCGTCGACCAGGCAGGGCAGGAGGGATCGGACAAGCCCCGGGCAGGAGCTCCCTGCCCGGCCCCCCCCCCGCCCTGCGGGGAGCCCCTGAGTTGTCTCTCTCACCCCGCACCTTGTAGGGGATGGAGATTGTGAGTCTGTCGGAGCGGTCTCCTCGGCTTGGTTTTTGGGTTTGCCCTTTTCTCTTGGGGGCGGGCCCTCTGGGGCCTTGTGTTCCCTGTCTCTCTGGGCGGAAAGCTTCGACAGATCCCGTCTCGTCCCCTCCAGTGCTGGTGGATTGACCTCCAGGGCCGTCGCTGCACGGACACTTCCGAGCCTGTCCCCAGGGCCGTGGTGCCATGCTAAATAAAAGGGAGTCGCGTCCGAAGCTCCCGCACCAGCTCCATGGGAGCACCACCTACCTACCTACCTACCTCTCCTCCTACTCCTCCTCCTCCTCCTCCTCCTCCTCCTCCTCCTCCTCTTCCTCCTTCTCCTCCTCCTCCTCCTCCGCCTCATCCTCCTCCTTTTCCTTTTCCTCCTGCTCCTCTTCCTCTTCCTCTTTCCTCCTCCTCCTCTTCCTGCTCCTCCTCCTCCTCCTCCCTCCTCCTCCTCCTCGTCCTCCTCATCCCCCTCCCTCCTCCTCCTCCTCCTCCTCCTCCTCCTCCTCCTCCTCCTCCCTCGTCCTCCTCCTCCTCCTCCGCCTCCTCCTCCCTCTGCTCCTCCTCCTCCTCCTCCTCCTCCTCCTCCTCCTCCTCCTCCTCCTCCTCGACCTGCGCCCGTCGACCCTCGACCGCCCAAACTCGCCCCTCCTCCCTTCCTCCTCGGCCCTCGACCCTGGAGAAATGGAGCACGGGCGACAAAAAGCGCGCGCACTCAGGCGCACGCGGCGAAGAGCCAGGTGACCTCCCAGCGATCCGTGGGGGCGACTGGGATGAGAACCGCCGTCGTTGCCGTCGTCACACTCGCACTCGTACGCGTCGTCGTTACTTTATCGCCGACGGGGGGGGGATAGGGTCCTCCTAGCTGGGGTCGGAGTGTATGGGGTCGGAGGATCGCGCCGTGTCCGCGATGCATCGGCGATGCATCGGCGATGTACCGGCGATGCACCTCCGGTGCATCGGCGACGTCGTCGATGCATCGGCGACGTCGACGTTAAGAAAATCGGGCTTCGCATCGAGCCGCATCGCCGATGCATCGGCGACGCGGTGCGGTCCTCCAATTCCCATCTATTCCGACCCCATCCAGAAGGCCTAGAGAGGAGGACGAGAGCGCAGGCATGGGAGGAAAGGGATTGAGGAGCGAGAACCGAAGAGACGCCTGCAGCCGTTTTTGGCTCAGCAGCCACTGCGACTCAAAAACTGCCCCGCGGCGCGGCGGGCGGGAATAGAGCATCGGCGGCCTCCCGAACACGCCATGGGAGGGGGATAGGGGGGGCTGACGGGTGTGCTACGCACGCACGGCGCTGGCAAGGTGCACCTGGTTACGCGGAGTGCGAAGGTGGGTTTCGCACCCACGACTTCGTCGAAGGTGCGAATGATGACTGCCAGACATGTGGTCGCATCAACCTGAAGTCGGGCATGTCCCCGTACAGGCGGAATTTGAATGAAAAACAAAGATCCGCTGATCCGGATTGTGAGTTTCAAAGACCCAGAGAAAAGCCTGAGCCTCAATTCCAGAGTTTCAGCTCTATTGGGGGGTGGGTGCCGGGGAGGCTTTGCCGGGGTCGGGGGAGAGATGCCCTCAGACGCCCTGAAGAAAATTACCCTGGCGACGTACCCAACCCCTGCGCAAAAGCGGGGCGCAAATAGTTTAGGATACTTTATAAGGGGGCGATGACGGAGCGAGGGTTACATATGTCTGCAGACGGAATTCGGGAGACTCGCAGGACACTGGCTACAGGAAAAGGGCTTGATAAAGCTGATGATTTACAATTCCTGAGCACTCCTAGCCACTTCGAAAACGGTGATCACAGCAGGCCTCGAAAGTGGCGACAGTTTCACAGATCGCAGCCCCGCAGGGATGGCGAGGTCTCATTTGAATCCGCGCGTGGCCCTCACTGTGCTGGGCCCCCCAGCAGGCCTCGAAAGTGGCGACAGTTTCACAGATCGCAGCCCCCCAGGGATGGCGAGGTCTAATTTGAATCTGCCCGTGGCGTCACTGCGCTGGGCCCCCCAGCAGGCCTCGAAAGTGGCGACAGTTTCACAGATCGCAGCCCCCCAGGGATGGCGAGGTCTCATTTGAATCTGCCCGTGGTAACTGTGCTGGGCCCCCCAGCAGGCCTCGAAAGTGGCGACAGTTTCACAGATCGCAGCCCCCCAGGGATGGCGAGGTCTAATTTGAATCCCCGTGGCGTCACTGTGCTGGGCCCCCCAGCAGGCCTCGAAAGTGGCGACAGTTTCACAGATCGCACCCCCCAGGGATGGCGAGGTCTAATTTGAATCTGCCCGTGGCGTCACTGTGCTGGGCCCCCCAGCAGGCCTCGAAAGTGGCGACAGTTTCACAGATCGCACCCCCCAGGGATGGCGAGGTCTAATTTGAATCCGCCCGTGGCCCTCACTGTGCTGGGCCCCCCAGCAGGCCTCGAAAATGGCGACAGTTTCACAGATCGCACCCCCCCAGGGATGGCGAGGTCTCATTTGAATCTGCCCGTGGCGTCACTGTGCTGGGCCCCCCAGCAGGCCTCGAAAATGGCGACAGTTTCACAGATCGCAGCCCCCCAGGGATGGCGAGGTCTCATTTGAATCTGCCGTGGCCCTCACTGTGCTGGGCCCCCCAGCAGGCCTCGAAAATGGCGGCAGTTTCACAGATCGCAGCCCCCCAGGGATGGCGAGGTCTAATTTGAATCCGCGCGTCGCCCTCACTGTGCTGGGCCCCCCAGCAGGCCTCGAAAATGGCGACAGTTTCACAGATCGCAGCCCCCCAGGGATGGCGAGGTCTAATTTGAATCTGCGCGTCGCCCTCACTGTGCTGGGCCCCCCAGCAGGCCTCGAAAATGGCGACAGTTTCACAGATCGCAGCCCCCCAGGGATGGCGAGGTCTAATTTGAATCTGCGCGTCGCCCTCACTGTGCTGAGCCCCCCAGCAGGCCTCGAACATGGCGACAGTTTCACAGATCGCAGCCCCCCCAGGGATGGCGAGGTCTAATTTGAACCTGCGCGTCGCCCTCACTGCGCTGGGCCCCCCAGCAGGCCTCGGAAATGGCGACAGTTTCACAGATCGCAGCCCCCCAGGGATGGCGAGGTCTAATTTGAATCTGCGCGTCGCCCTCACTGTGCTGGGCCCCCCAGCAAGCCTCGAAAATGGCAACTGTTTCGCAGATCGCAGCCCCCCGCAGGCAAGACAGGAAGAGGCAGGGAGGGAGGAGGAGGAGGAAGGAAGGAGTGGAGACCACACTGCTCTATTCAAAACGAATACCCAACCAAGGAGGGTTGGGAAAAAAATCCTCCCAAAAATCCCAAAGAAGCAAACCATTTTCCATTCAAGGTGGGAAGCGTCTAATTTTAACACATTCCCCCCCTGGGCCTTCAGAGCGTCGCAGGCGCCCCAAGAGAGCCCCCGAACCGCCCAAGAAGCCGCCAAAAGGGCTCCAAGACGGCCCAAAAAGGGCCCAAGATGATCCAGGAGGTCCCCGGAAAAAAAGCCCAAAAGGGCCCCAGGGCGGGCCCAAGAGGTGCACGAGAGGGCACCAAGACGGCGGAAACAAATACTAAAGACGGCCTAGAACATCTCCCAGCAGGCCCCGGAGGCCCGAAAGGCCCCCAAGACTTTCAAAGCATGCATCCAAGACGCCTTCTAGGAGGCCTCCAAGCTGCCTCGAAGACCCCCCCGAAAGCCCAAAACCGACCCCAATGCTTTCCCGACGCAAACGTCTGAACACAAGCGCTGCAATTATAAATTATTCCGACGGTAGGACCCCACACGAGAATCTGTTTAGCTTACCCTTTGCCCTTTCCTCCTCTCCCTGGCGGACACCCTCTCCTCTCGCCCCCTGCACTGCCCTCTCTTCCCCCTTCTATTTCTCTTCCTCCTCCTCTTTCTCCTCCTCTTTCTCCTCCTTTTCCTCCTCCTCCTCCTCCTCCTCCTCCTCCTCCTCCTCCTCCTCCTCCTCCTCCTCCTCCTCCTCCTCCTCCCCCTCCCCCTCCTCCTCCTCCTCCTCCTCCTCCTCCTCCTCCTCCTCCTCCTCCTCCTCCTCCTCCTCCTCCTCCTCCTCCTCCTCCTCCTCCTCCTCCTCCTCCTCCTCCTCCCCTCTTCCTCCTCCTCCTCCTCCTCCTCCTCCTCCTCCTCCTCCTCCTCCTCTCGCGCCACCTCCTCCTCGTCGTCGGCCTCCCCCATGCCCCTTCCCTCCTCATCCCCCTGCCTTTTCTCCATGTGCACCTCCCCTTCCCCCTCGTCGGGGCAAGCAAATCCATTTTCCTCAGCGCCGTCGCCGCCTCGGCCAGCGCGCGCGCGTCTGCCGACGGCTAAATCGCGAAGCTGTCGGGACAAACCTTCGGGCTGGGCCGTAGGCTCCCGTCGAGACTTCCTCCATATTCAGGTCTCAAGAGCCCAAAAGTGACGACAGTTGCACGTTGCGGATGACCCGCTCGGATTCGAACAGGAAGTGCGCGCCCCATAGGGAGGGGGTTCCCGCCTGAGACTTCATCACAATCCACTCACAGACGAGGCTTCCGCTCGAGACTTTCTCCATATTCAGGTCTCAAGAGCCCAAAAGTGACGACAATTGCACGTTGCGGATGACCCGCTCGGATTCGAACATGAAGTGCGGGCCCCATAGGGAGGGGGCTCCCGCCTGAGACTTCCTCACACTTCACTCACGGACGAGGCTCCCGCCTGATACTTCCTCCATATTCAGGCCTCACGAGCCCAAAAGTGACGACAGTTACACGTTGCGGATGGCCCGCTCGGATTCGAACATGAAATACGGAGGGGGCTCCCGCCTGAGACTTCCTCGCAATTCACTCACAAACGAAGCTCCCGCTCGAGGCTTCCTCCATATTCAGGCCTCAAGAGCCCAAAAGTGACGACAATTGCACGTTGCGGACGACCCGCTCGGATTCGAACAGGAAGCGCGGGCCCCATAGGGAGGGGGCTCCCGCCTGAGACTTCCTCACAGTCCACTCACACACGAGGCTCCCGCTCGAGACTTTCTCCATATTCAGGTCTCAAGAGCCCAAAAGTGACGACAGTTACACGTTGCGGATGACCAGCTCGAATTCGAACATGAAGCGCGGGCCCCATAGGGAGGGGGCTCCCGCCTGAGACTTCCTCGCAATTCACTCACAGACGAGGCTCCCGCTCGAGTCTTCCTCCATATCCAGGTCTCAAGAGCCCAACAGTAACGACATTTGCACGTTGCGGACGACCCGCTCGGATTCGAACATGCAGTGCGGGCCCCATAGGGAGGGGGCTCCCGCCTGAGACTTCCTCGCAATTCACTCACAGACGAGGCTCCCGCTCGAGATTTCCTCCATATTCAAACTTCAAGAGCCCAAAAGTGACGACAATTGCACGTTGCGGATGACCCGCTCGGATTCGAACATGAAGCGCGGGCCCCATAGGGAGGGGGCTCCCGCCTGAGACTTCCTCACGATCCACTCACAGACGAGGCTTCCGCTCGAGACTTCCTCCATAGTCAGGTCTCAAAAACCCAGAAGTGACGACAGTTACACGTTGCGGATGACCCGCTCGGATTCGGACATGAAGTGCGGGCCCCATAGGGAGGGGGCTCCCGCCTGAGAGCCCCATAGGGAGGGGGCTCCCGCCTGAGACTTCCTCACACTTCACTCACAGACGAGGCTCCCGCCTGATACTTCCTCCATATTCAGGCCTCAAGTCAGCGAGTAGTGATGATGATGATGATGATGATGATGGTGGTGATGATGATGATGATGATGGTGATGATCGTTCGATGCCGATGATGGTGAATGATCGTGCGATGGTGATGGTGATGGTGATGGTGATGATGATGAGTGGGGAATGATGGTGATGGTGATGATGATGCGGAGGAGGAAGCAAAGAGGAGCAGAGGAGAGGGAGGAGGAGGAGGAGGAGAGATCCTGCGCGGAGGGTGCGCAGAGAAAACAAGAACCCCACTTAGGATGTGGGGAACAAGAACCCCACTTAGGATGTGGGGAATGATGATTGTGATGATGATGATGATGATGCGTATGTGAGTGACTGAGCGTGTGAGAGAGCGCGAGTGATGAGGCTGATGATGATGATGAGAGGGTGTGAGTGAGTGTGAGTGTGAGTGCGTGGTGATGATGATGAGTGAGTGAGTGAGTGTGCGAAGGCAGAAGAGGAGAGGGGGTGGGGTGAGTGTTCCTGCGCGGGGTGTGCAAAGAAAACAAGAATCCCACTTTGGATGTGGGGAAAAATATTTCTCCTTTTCATAGATTATCCCGTCATCGGTGTCCTTGACATCCGTGATCTCACAAGGGCCCGCAGAGGACCGCGCGAAGGCCCCAAAGACCTCCAAAACAACATGGTTCCCAGCAGAGACCGGTGACGCACAAGGCTCCACAAAGATCTGTGACGCATACAGATCTAGCACAAAGTATTTTTCAGAGAGTGCGCCACATCGGCGAGGTGTCAAACCAAAGAGGGCCAACACCTGGCCCCAACAAGGCTCTCCAACAACAGCAACCGCCGAAAATCTTCTCATCCTCGTCATGCTCCTCCTTCTCCCCCACCCCCTCTTCCACTCCCCGTTTCCTCCTGCTCCTCCTCATCCTCATCATCCAGCTGCTCCTGCCCCTCCCCCCCCCACTCCCCCCTGCATCTCATCATTATCCTCCTCCTCTTCATCCTCATCCTACTCCGTTGCCCCCAGTCCCAATCCTCATCATCATCCTCACCGCTCGCCGTCGTCGCCAGTCATGACCGCCATCGCGCGCTTCCGGCAGCAACGTGAGCGTCCCGGATCAGCGACACTGGCCGGAGGCCACTACAATAGTACAACACGTACGCCACAAGTACCAAGAATAGCCAACACAATCGTCCCCAGACTATTTTTGCGTGACAATTTTGAATTTTCCTCCTGTAGAAAGACAAGCCCGATTTACCCCTGGAACCCCGCGGCGTCCAGGGAGCGTCGCCCTTTCCATCGCAGGCCTATCGCAACCCAAGGGCACCCTGGAGGCAAGCAGGGTGCTTCTTGGCATGGGACTCCCCTTTTACACGCCTGATTGGAGAGGACACGCGAGAGGACACAAGACCCTTCCAAAGGCCACGCTGCCACATGAATGCAGAAGGCATGGGTCGCGAAGGGCAGGACACAAAAGAACCCGCAGAGCCCGTAGGGCTCGCCGGGCCGCAGGACACCAGGGCACTCGACGGAACATCACCTCCGCAGGGCCCGCGGGGCGCGGCAGACTGCCGCGCGGGGCGGCCGGCCTGGCCCCGCGGAGCGCCTGGCGGCGGGGCCAGGGCGGTGGGAGGACTGGCGGGCGGGAGGGCGCGCCGCCTGCGCACGGCACGCCACGAGGAGGCACACACGCGGTGTGGACAGTGTCGCAGGATGGGCGCCAGGCAGGCGTGCTCCGAGCTTCTTGTTAAGCGCGCGCGGGGGGAGGGCGGGGGACCCCGAGTTTCTTAATAAGCGTGGGGGGGGGGGGGAGCTGCCCCCGCCGACAGCCCCACGTTGACCCCCGTCGCGGGCAGCCACCGCGCGCCGAAAGCGCTCCGACCCCCATCGCGGCGCGACGACGCGGCGAGGTTGACCCCCGTCGGGGGGGGCACCCCCCCACGCTTGTTGAAAAACCCAGAGTGCCCATCGGTCGGACGAAGTAGGTAGAAACATGAAATAGGAAGGCGTTGAAAGTAGATCAGGTTCCGTCCGCCCCCCTGGGAGGACGGACAGGGCGCAGCCACTCGATCATTGAAGTAGGAAGGCGCTGAAAGTAGATTGGAATCTGGGACTCCAAGAATTCCCACTTTCAACGACCGATAGCTGAATTAACCACGTGGAGGACGAGTACGAAGGCGCTTGGCTACCAGCAGGTGCTGGGCGCCCAAAGAGCGCCGAGCCACGCGAACGCGCTGGACTGCGAGAAGGCTCAGGAAGGCGCTGGGGTAGCGACGCCAAGAAGCCACGCTACGCGACGAGGACGAGCTGAGCTACCAGCAGGAGCTGTGCTACCAAGGAGGGGCTGGACCACCACCAGCAAGAACAACAGAAAAAGTGGCATCCTGGACACGTATACGTGCCCGATCTTCCCCGACCCATACCCTGGATACGCATTGTTACTCGGAAGCGAACATACGGGATGACACGAGGGCGTGCTTACAAAGTGAGGTCGCAGAGAACCATACAGAATGGATCCGCTGGAAACAAACGTACTATGCCATAAGTCCCCTCCAAACTAGAATTCGGTCGGACATGTCCTCCTACAAGCGGATAGTGGAAGAAACATGGAGCGTAGTCAAAACTAATCATCAATAGCAGTAAACATATGAAAACCAGATCGCCATATTATGTGTATGTATTGATGAATATCTCCCAGACTGAAGACTGGAACAAGCGTGTCCCTATCCGAACGCCCCGACGCTACGCTGCTTACATCCTGTGCCACGCCCTGGACGCGCCCCTATCCGCATCAGCATCGCCCCAACATCCGACGTCGTAACACGCAAAGCAATGATGAAGAATCAACGCCTGGAACCAACTTATCTGTATTGCCACAAATCTCTTCGCGCGCCATGTCGGGCAAAAAACAAAGAAGACCCGAAAACGGGCACGATCATCCGTCATAATCGTCTCACGCCGCATCACCCGTCTTGCGCCACCTGCTCTGCTCTGCTGTGCTCTGCTCCTCCTCCTCCTCCTCTTCCTCCTCGTTCTTGCCGTTGCGCGGACGTAGATCAGATGATCGGTCCTCCTCCTCCTCCTCCTCCTCCTCCTCCTGCTCCTCCTCCTCCTCCTCCTCCCCCCCTCTCCTCCCCAGGACGCCCTGGATCGCCGAGGATCCTCAGGCCAGAATCCCCGCGGAGAATCTCACAGCTGACTCCACCGTAGAACATGCCCCCCCCGGGGCCTGATGTATACACCAAATCGCTTAGTCGGACAAGGAGCTCCGTGTATAGACGCCTTATATGCCCGGCCTGTGCAACGCTGGAGCGCATCTACTCCAAATTCATGCGCCGAATTCCTCGACTCCTTGGCCGACCAAACGACGTGGTGTGTACATCCAGCCCCCCCGACCCTCTTGTGGACGCCCGAAATGGGTACGGAAAGAATGGGTTTAATGCCCAACAACAAATGTTGTCCCACACCAACAGCGGCCGCTGCTGGGCAGGCGGCCTTCTGTCTCGAGTGGACACAGGCCGCGGCAGCGTGGACAGCGAGTCCTGTTCAAAATGAGCAGGAACCGCTGCTGGGCACTGTGCCCATTCTTCCCGTGCCCATTTCGTTCGTGCAGACCCTCTCCCTCCCCCCCCCCGTCTGGGCGGCAAGCAAGCAGGGTAGAGGGCCACGAGGGACGGCCTCTCCCTGGCCCCTCCTCCTTCCTGCTCGCTCTCCCCCTAGCCCTCCTCCTCGACCTCCTCTCCTCTTCCTCCTCGCTCTCCTCCTCTTCCTTCTCGCTTTCCTCCTCGCCCTCTCCCTCGACCTCCTCGTCCTCCTCCTCTTCCCGGCCGTCCCTCCCTCCACCCCTCCCGTGCTCCCTCTCCCCCTCGCCGTCCTGCCCCTCCTCTTCGGACCGCGCCCGCGCCCAACATCCGCCACCCGACGACGACGACGACGATCACGACGACGACGACGATCACGACGATCACGACGACGATGATCACGACGATCACGACGACGACGACGACGACGACGACGACGACGACGACGACGACGACTACCACGACGACGACAATGACGACGACGACGACGACGACGACGACGGCGACGACGACGAGGGCGCTTCGTGCGGGCGGAGCCACAAACGGGACGCCGAGGGCTGCCGCCGGGACGCCTGCCGTCGCCGCAGCGGCCGAGCGGTCGCCGCCGCCGCCGCTCGCCGCCGCGTCGTCGTCGCCGCCACCGGCGTTGGCGTTGTCATCATCGCCGCCGCCGATAGCGCCGCCGCCGTCGACGTCGACCTCCGTCGTCGAGGTCGAGGTCTGGCGAGGCAGGCCGGCGAAGGGACACCGGGAGGTCGACGACGTGGTCGACGTCGCCGTCTCCTCCTCATTCCCTCTGCTCTTCCCTCTCCCTTTTATTGAAGAATAGTAGAGGTCGAAAAATCCTGGAAGAGGTCCGAGCGGCGCTCCCGAGATGCTTCGAGGAGGATTCGAAGGTGCTTGGATGCTGACCTTGAGAGGTCCGAGCGGCTGGTCGCCAAGACGAAGACGCTCAAGACGAAGCCGGCCCGAGCTCTGGCCTCCGGCGTTTTCGGAGAGGTCCGAGCGGCGCTCCCAAGATGTTTCGAAGATGGTTCGAAGAGTTGTTGTTGGGAGGAAGAGGGGATAAAAAGAGAGAGCGCGACCATCCGATGAGCATCATACCACCATTCGCTTCGCCACGCCTGTCAGGGGCCCCGTCTTCGGGCAAGCAGCGGCTACAAGCGGATCAATGGAGCTGGACTGCAGCTTTCCGCGTCCATCCCACCAGAGCCTCCACTCGATGGCAACTCCCTCTCCTCTTGGTCTACTCCCTTCCTCCGCGCCCCCCGTGAGCTGAAGAAGGAGAATGAGGAGCAACAACGGGGTGGATAAGAAAAGAGCAAGGGTTCTCGGTGGAGCCAAGATGTCCTACAACATTGAATGTAGTTTCTGCGGTGTCTCAGAAGTGAGGGAGCAACCAGCAGATGAACTTGATACTTGGTCGGTGCCCACTTTGGAATCGGACGGGAATCCCGCCAGGGCCAGGGCAATCGCAGAGATGCAGCGCCCACATGAGGGTACTCCTCCTGCTCTTCCTACTCATGTTCCTCCTCCTCCTCCTTTTTCTCTTCAGGCTCTTGGTCCCCCGAGGTCTGGGCGAACAGCTAAACGGCACCCCTGCTTCTGGTGGAGGGAGCCTGCGCACCTGGAGGACCCCAACTTCCAAACTCGCGCGGGGGCACGCATAGTGTTCGGTCTCAAGGCCTCTCTCTGTCTCTCTCTCTCTCTCTCTCTGCTTCGATGCGGAGGCGGCACTGCCGCCTCACCAGGCGTCGCGCGGGGCGGGCCTTCGTCCTCAACTGCTGTCTTACTGCGCAGCTGCGGGTGCTGCAGCTGGAGGCACAGCAGCACGCCCAGTCCAGCTGGGACCTGCCAGGCGGCTCGGGACTCATCTCAAAGAGACAGGACTGCGACCAGGCGCACAAGGGAGCATGTCATGACAAACCACGGTGTAGTAATACTACCCTGGCGAGCACTGACTTCATTCGGAAGTGTGGAGTGGACAACTTGGGTGCCCTGTGGGTGGAATGATTGCGAGAGCAGTGGAGTTGACAAGTTCAAGTTCGGCAGGGCGAAGGACAACCTTAGAGACTCCCGAGAAACCCCTAAGGGGGCCCCAAGAGCATCCAAAAGATGCCAAAACTGTTCAATGTTCCTTAGGTGTTTGAATGAGTTTAGCCTTCTCGCCTATTTCAGCGTTCAACTCTCCAGGGCGCAGCAGCACCCCAGGACTGCCCAGGAGCCACCGACGAGGGCCCACAGACCCCCCAAGAGGGCCCCGAGACGGCCCCAACAGGGGCCCAACAACACGAGCGGACATTTCGAGCCCTCCGACCCAGTATGCGCCCAAGGAGCCCCTCCAGAGGTCCCCGAGGTCCCCCAAGACGCCCCAAGAGGCCCCTCCACGAGACCCCCAGGACGCCCCCAAGAGGCCTCCAGGAGCCCCCCCCAAAGCCCCCACGACCATTCTAATAGTCCCCCGAGCGCCGAGAGGCATCCCAAGCGACTCTCACCATCCAAGATGCATCTGAACCGCAGTCCAGGCACGGTGGCGGGATGGGCCGAAAGCCACTAGATCCGCCGTCCCGTGTTGATTGATCACAGGGGTGCCTGGCGTGCTGAACCCTATGGGTTTGGCTTTGGCTCTTTTCCCAAAGAACTCCCCTGGGCCTCCGGCCCAGCGCGCCGGCCAGCGGGAAAGCAGCCGAACATGTACAGGTCGTGGGTTTTCGGGCCGTGGATGGCGCCCAAGACGGCCAAGAGATGGACAGGATGGCCCAAGATGGCCTCCAAGTTCGCCAACGATAGTCCAAGCTTTCTTCAAGTCCGCCCAAGAAGCCACCAAGACAGCCCAAGATGGTCCAAGACTGCCCTGGAGACCTCATAGAGGCCTCCAAGACGGCCCAAGAGGCCTCCAAGAGGTCCTCCAGGAGGGCCCGCAGATGCCAAAATCCTTGGTTTTCAATTGGTTGAAGGATTTGGGCATGTGCTCCTTTTCGGCCTTCCGACGGCCTTCCGACGGCCCAAGAGGCCCCCAAGGATCTCCCCAATATCGCCCAAGAGGCCTCCAAGATGGCCCCAGAACGGCCCAAGAGGCCCACAAGACGGCCCCAAGAGGGCCCCAAGACGACCCACGAGGCCTCCAAGACGCCCAAGATGGCCTCCATGACGCCCTGAAGCGCCCCAAGAGGGCCCCGAGTCGGCCCAAAGAGACCACCAAGACGGCTTCCGGTAGGAACGCCCTGAGACGGGCAAAGCGGCCCAGGAGAAGCCCCCGTCGGCCCCCAAGAGGCCCCCAAGATGCCCAAGGAGGTCCCAAAGATGCCTCCAAGAGGCTCCCATGAAGTTCACAGGAGACCTCAAGAGTGCCACCAGAGGCTCCCAAGATGCCTCCTCCTCCTCCGAGCCTCCTCCTGATCTTCCCCGCCATCCTCCCCCAAGTGTTCTCCGAAGGGTTTCCACAACGGCTGGGGGAACATATCGTCCGATAGCTTGGCAGAGCTCTTGCTACAACGCTCAGCCACATGGGCGACTCCAAAAGGCAGGGGGCGGCGGTGGTTCGCCGGAGGCGTGTTCCATCAGCCGCCCTCTGTTGGCTTTCCACAAGGGTGCCAGGCGAGCTGGACGTCCTGAACGGTTTTTGGCTCTTTTAGAACTCCCCGAGGGCCTGCGGCACAGCGCGCCGGCTACCTGGAAAGCTGCTCTAGAGGTGGTTGCAAAGGTGTTTCCTGATCCAGATGGCTCCGAGGAGGGCCCACAGTGGCCTCCAAGACGGCCAATATGATCACCAAGTTCGCCCAAAGATCGTTCGAAATGGCTTCCTAGACGGCCCAAGAGGGTCAAATATGCCCTGCAATCCGCAGAAGAAGGCTTATCGTAGCACCCCGCAGATGCGGATAAGAGTGAAGGGGATGTGGGGACGTCGGCAGTCTGCGAGACTCTGGAGAAGCCCACCACAGGCGCCAAAATTTCACAAATTATACAGCGAGTCCGCCGCAGGCGCGGATTTTTTCGTTATACTCATGTGGGTAGGTCGCGGGTGGGTCGCGGCTGGGTCGCGGGTGGGTGGCTGTTGGGTCGCGGGTGGGTCGCGGGTGGGTCGCGGGTGGGTCGCGGGGTTGGTCGCGGGTGGGTCGCGGGTTGGGTCGCGGGGTGGGTCGCGGGGTGGGTCGCGGGTGGGTCGACGACAACAAACAACAACAACTCAACAACGCAACAAACATAATTCTCACCACGGATCCCCACTTCAACAACGCACCCAGGGACAATGAATGACCGTTCGGCCGCCGGCCCCCTCACTCTGACAGATGGCCTAAGACGGCCCAGGAGTCCCCAAAGAGGCCTTACAGACACTGGTCGAAAGGCCTCCAAGAGGTCATCCAGGAGGGCCCGAAGAGGCCACAAATCATTAAACCGACGGCCCAAGACGGCCCAAGAGGCCCCCAAGATCGCTCCCAGAGCGCCCGAGAGGCATCCAAGGTGGCCCCATAACAGCCTACGTGGCCTCCAATACGGCCCGAAGAGGGCCCCAAGACGGCCCGAGAGGCCTCCAAGACACCCAAGATGGCCTGCTGGACGGCCCTGGAGCGCCCTGAGAAACCCCCCAGAGGGCCCAGAGAGGACCCCAAGGCAGCTTCCGATTGCGCCAGACGTGCCAGGAACGCCCTACGACGGCCAAGGATGCCCCCCAAGATGCTCACAAATGCCCCCAAGAGGCTCGACGACGCCTCCAATCCAAGAGGCCTTCAGGAAGCTCCCAGGAGGCCCCACGAGTACCCCAACAGAGCTCCCGAGAAGCCTGCTCCTGCTTGTTCCTCCTTGTCCTGGTCTTCTTGTTCGTAGGGATAGTATGTTTACATGTCTTATTATTATTTTCCTGCTCCTTCTTTCTACGGCTCGGACGAACATATTGTCCGATAGCTTGGCCGAACCACGGCCACACCATCCGGCCATACCGGCGTTTCCAGCGAGACAAGGGACGGCGGTGACTCGCCGGAGGCTCCTTCGATAGGGCAAACAGGCACCAGCAGTACCATCAACCATTGCTAACACTGCGCTGCACAATGGATAAAAAACACTAGACTTAGGTCGGGCTGTCCCCCTATGGGGGTAGGTTGGGCGATATCCTAAATTAAGAAAACTCACAACATACCACCCAAATGCCCAAACATATGTTTAAAGCATCGCCCCCAGACTATGTGTTGCTATGCTTGGATACCCCCTCCTCTAGAGGGACGGGCCCGACCTGACACTAGACATCGCAGAGCAGCAACAAGATGTGTGACGCAGCAGGACCAGCGACGCCGCACGCCACCCGTGCGCGCCCTGCGACCTCCGAGAGGCCGCGGCGGCAGGCCGAAGCACAACAGGAGCCGCCCCGGGGCGGCCCGCCGGGCCAGAGGCGTCGGCGCTGCCCCGCTCCTCGGCGGCGGGGGCGCCCTGCGGCGCCCGCCTCCGCCCTGCCCCCGCAGACTATACCTGCCATACCACCCCGACCCCGCCCGTAGGCTAGAATTCTAGGCTGGGGGGGGGGGGCTGGACGGGCTTCCTGTGAGCGACGATCCGAAAAGGGGTCTCACGCGAGATGGCACAGCGACCTTACGCGGCGGCCTACGCAGGCCGCCATCGCGGCACGCTGCACTGGAAACGGGGGCGCCTACGCGCGACCTTGCGCGAGCAGCTTACGCGCCGATGTCGGCGCAGACGACCCCGTTTTTTGGCGTCGCCCATCGGTGTGTTTCCAATGTTCCCCCTTCCCCCCCTCCCCCCGCTGGAAATGGAGAGCACATCTGACTACCTGCCAGACCACCCCAACCCAACCCGAAGACCCGAATTTCGGGTTGGGGGGGGTAAGGGTTCCACACGTGTTTTTTCGACGTGTCCCGACCCCCCCCCACTGGAAATCGAGGGTAAATCTGAGCCTTCGGGTTGGGTTGGGGTGGTTTGGTGGGTGGTGAACATCGGGGTCTTCGGGCTGGGTTGGGGTGGTCTGGTGGGCGGTGACCTGCACGCCAGGGGCCGGCGGGCTCAGAGGGCAGCCCGCGACCAGGACGGACTCCTCCCCGAGGGCTCCACATTCGGAGAGGAGGCTTCCCAGGAGGGGTCCTCCCCAGGAGCTTCGCACCCCCTGTTCTGACGAGGTCCCGAGGCCCCATAGGGGGGGCTCGCTGGAAAACCCCCCCTCCTCCCCCCCCCCAAAAAAAAACCCTCTGGAACCCTCCGGTCCTCGGGCCCCCCCCACCCACCGGCGCCTCTCGCGGCTCGCCGGTGACCGCCCACCAAGCCAGCCCGGCTCAACCCGGAGTCGCCGCCGGGCCTGCCGATTGCCAGGGGGTCCGGGTGGTCGAGGAGACACAGCAGCAGCCAGACGAGGAGGAGCTCGACCACAAGAGCCCTTCCGCAAGAAACCTAACCCTGAGTCCCCGGGGCGTCCGTTGGTTTTTGGTGTGTGGACGTCCTGCGCTTTCCACAGCAGAAACGTTGAAAAACCCAAGACGCCCAGGGAGCCCTGGAGGCAAGCAGGGTGTTTCTTTGCCTGGGTTTCCACTGTGCGCCCCGCAACTCGAGACATGGGAGGGTCTCCGGGGACCTGCGGGGTGGGTCGGGGTGGTTTGGCAATCCGTGGGTCTGCTGTGGGCCGAGGTGGGCGCTTTCCAGCGCTGGCGCTCCTCGCGCTTGTTTGTAGGGCGGGTCTGTCCTCCTACAGGCGGCAATGATCAAAGCACAAATCAAACAGTAATCATCAGGAGAACGAGCAATCGTCACCGTACGATTTTTCTCTACTCTTCCTGAAGATTCCTCCTGTAGAGGGACATGCCTGCCTTGACGCTCGTGCGATGGACGGTACCGGAGGCGGCGACTCCAGGCCCTGCCCGCTTAAGTCAATCGCTGCGTGCCCAGCAGCGCGCGACGAGTGCCGGCCTGCTACCCCTGCTGGTCCCAGCTGTGGTTCAACATGGGGGCAGCACGTGCTGAGGGAAACGGAGCCTGGAGCCTGGGGCCTTCGCCCAGGACGCGATCTTTGTCCTGAGTTGATCTCTGGCAGTCCGGAGCCCGTGGATGGCACCGAGAGCCCGGAGGCGGCGAAAAGCCTCAGGACCCGTGTCCCTCAGGACCCGTCTCCCCCATGGCGAGGGGTGCGGTTCCTGCATGCCCCTAGCGTGCCCAGCCGGAGCTCGGCGGCCCTAAGGCATCGAGCTCACGCTCTCGCACCTGGCTGATGGCACTTGTCACTCCCATGCCACCCTCACCCAGCCCACCGTTCTCACCTCACCCTCCTGGCAAGACGAAGCCAGGACGAAGATAACATCGGGTGAGGATAAATCGAGAATCTCTGAGATCCAGTGGCTCTGGAGGAAGTCTCGGGCGCGGCGGACTTCTTAGAGCGTTCCAGAGTGCTCTGAGAGCGCTCCCGATCGCTCTGGAGCGGATTTATCCTCGTCCTAGCCCTGTCCGGCCTGGCTCCATGATTCCTCAGCGGCTGATTCGTCCTTGCACGAGTGCTGGCATCTGGAGGGTGGGAGGGGTCGACCAGAAAATTGATGGACAACGCGCTGGGCACCTTCGCCTGCACCGCACGCTTGATATCTCTAAGGGTGCGGATCGGCCGGCAAGACATACGACAGGGGGCAGGTGCGATGCACGTCAGGACGCTCTGCACAAGAGGGCACGAAGCGCAATGCGAACCAGGAGTCCTGTGCGCTGGATCGGATGGGGCTGGCCTGGGCGGGCAACGAGGGCTGACCAGACAAACGGACCGAGGCGCGTGTTCCCAGGACGGCCCTCCACGTCACTCAGCGTGTGCTGATCCGAAACGCGGCGCCAAAGGGGGAAGACATGCTTCAAAAACTCGTTGCAGCGAGAACCGTTCCATTGTTAATCCTGATGATTCATGTGCTCCTCCCTGCGTTGCTAGCCTTGCAACCTCGATCGCTCGAGAGGGGGAAGCACATGTCACGGAACGAGCCCAGATGTGCACAACCAGCAGAGAAGCAGTGAGGGAGCAGAGCTGGGAAAGATGAGGGTTGATCGAGTCATCGTGAGAAGGACCGAAGGAAATGCGAGCCTTGGGCCAGAGGTCGGCTGGATGAATGGGCCGCACGCGGCGGAGGCAATAGGCGTGATGCTGAGGGCGTGGACTGAAGAACTGGGGGGGGGCAGGCTAGGTGCGCTCGCGTCACATCTGACGTCCTACCCCTCCCTCCCATCCCTTACTATGACGTAGATCTCCTCGCTATTCGCGCAGTCGGATGTCGCAGCAGGGCATAGCATCTGAGCCAGGTGGGCTCGCGCCACACCTGACATCCTGCCCCTCCAACTCATGTCTTCCCACTGCGCTGAGTTGTCGTGCCTCCACAGGCTTCGGTGTCCAAGTGAACCTCTATCCTCAGACTGACCACCCACACCGCGCGATTCAGAAGGGGGGCCTTCTTCGAAATTCATGAGGAAGCGGTGGCGGATGAGCAGGACAACGAGCAAGAGGAAGATGAGGATGATGAGGAAGGAAGTGAAGGATCAACCGCAACAAGAGCATGAAGAAGATGAACACAAGGACAAAGGGGAAGCTGGAGGAGTGGAAAAGAGGAAGGGCGGCAGTGGCGAGGCGGGAATCAGATCCAGAATTGTGGCCCGCGCCGGGGAGCGAGCGCCATCGTGAAGGACGGAAGCAAGTCGCCGATTCCGCAGTGTGGCCAGCACTGCAGCGGAAACACCATTGTTGAAGGACCGAACGCAGTCCGATCGAAACACACAATTCAACACATCAGCATCTGAAGTCCCGTGTTGGAAAAACAAAACATGGTAGATGCGGCCCCGAACTGGACAGCAAATCATACTGTGTAACTGTGAAGGTAGGGGGGATGGGGATGAAGCGAGAGAGAGGAGCGGGAGGGCAGGAACGGGGAGGGAAGGCGAAGGACGACGAGGAGCTGGCAACCGAGATCCGGAGCATCCAGGTGGAGCGACGCCCAAGATGTCCCTCCAGAAGCCGCCTTCGCCCCCCTCCCCCATCCATCTGCAAGCGGCCCACACACATTCCTCCTCCTCCTCCTCCTCCTCCTTCTCTCCTTCCTAATGTTCCTCGCTCTTCCCTGGGCATCCTGTGACACACATGGATTCAGTCGCTGGCATATGGATAGCTCGCCCTGTTCCTTGGCATGAATTTTACATCTTGGGTCGTTTTGTTAACGATTTTGGGAAAACTACAATTTACAACACATACAGAAGGCGGACATCCAAATCCTACTCCTCCTTCTCTTCCTTCATCCCGCCACCGACCTGCCCTCCCTTTCGTGGCTGACCTCAGGGAGCCCTCCGAAGAGGACGCAAAGGATGACGACGAAGGAGTAAGCTTCTGGAGATTCCGAGGACCTCTGGAGATCTACAGAAGCCAGAACTCTGGCGCCTTGAAAAACATCGCGCGAGATATTTTATCAACGAGTCGCTGAAAGATCGATCCAAAACGCCCACGCTGGACTCCAGACGGCCCAAAAGGCCCCCAAGACGCCACAAGAACCCCCCAAGAGGCGCCCCACGAGGGCCTCCAAAAACAACAATCGTCCCATCCCCTTTGGGAAACGTGCAATTGTTGCACATCCGCCTCTTGGGCATTCACAACGTCCTGGACGGCCCAAGAGGCCTTCAAGTTCGACCCAAGACGGCCAAGAGGCCCCCAAGATGGCTCCAAGACGATCCATGAGGACTCCAATACAGCCCAAGAAACCCCCAAGACGGCCCAGGAAGGCCCAAGACAGAGCCCCAAGAGGAGGCCCTGAACGGGAACCCGAAAGGACATTTCGAGTCATCCGACCCAAGACGCCCCCGGGTTGCCCCAATAAGCTCCCAACAGGCCCCCAGGGAGCCTCAAGATGGCCGTAAAAAAAACCCAAGATGCTCCCAGGAGGCCCCCAAAAAATTCAACAACTGCCTCCAAGACGCCCCCGACACACCTCCCACGAGACCCCATCAGCTATCCGAACGGCCTCAAACCCGCAGACCAGACACGGTGGCGGGATGTACCGAAAGCCATTCGATAACCATTCGTTGGGTGTTTTGACAAATGCCTTTCGTCTGTATACGTGGGTTCTCGCCCGTTTCCCCACGCGTGCCCGCTACTCTCTGTCACGTACCCAGCCAACTTGCACCAAGTGACAAGAGGAATTGGTCCAAACTTGCCAGGACAACGACAGCGCAGGTGCCGACATTTGTCGTGCAAGCTGCGGGGAATGCGCTCACGTCGCACGGTCCACAAGACAACAACAGAAGGACGAGGAGCGAGGGCCCAGGCTTGAGGACATGGGGGCGGGAACTAAGGGCTGGGAAAGGACACGTGGGTGGCCGAACCGTCATCGCGGCAGCAGCAGAGGGGAGGTGGCAGGGGGCAGAGAACGACGACGACAGAGACCGGAGGAGCCCGAAGAGCGCTGCTTTTGTTGGTAGTACGCTAGAGATGCAGCGCTGCCTGCGCCATGTCACCGTGGCGCTGACGCACCTGCGTTTAGTTAGTGCAAGGATCGCGCTGGCGCCGCCGCGGCAGCACGTCGAATCTCCTCCCCGGATTCCTCCTTCTCGCCCTCCTCCTCCTCCTCCTCCTCCTCCTCCTCCTACACCTCGTCTTCACTTTCCTCCTCCTCCGCCTCCTCCTTCCCCTCCCCCTCCGCCGTTCCTCCTTCGCCGCCTCTGGACCCCTCACAATCTGTCCCTGCACCCCTGCCAGGACTCTGACGACACCAGAACTCGAAACACCCCCCGGATAGCAGAAAAAGGCGCCAACCACTGCGCGGTACAAAAGATGGCGAGGTCTCCTGGTGGTCCGCGTAAAGCGTCACTCCGCTGGGCACCCCAGCAGCCCTACAGGGTTGGCGAGGTTTCCTGGTGGTCTGGGTAAGACGTCACTTCGCTGGACCCTCAGCACCCCTCAAAAGCGGCGACACATTCGCAGATCGCAGCCCCACAAGGATGGCGAGGCATCATCTGAAACTGCGTAAGACGTCACTCAGCTGGACCCACGGCAGCCCTCGAAAGTGGCACCAGATTCGCAGATCGCAGCCCCCCATGAATGGCGAGGTCTCATCAGAATCTGGGTAAAACATCATTCGCTGGACACCCCAGCAGCTCTCGGAAGTGGCGCCAGATTCGCAGATCGCAGCCCCACGGAGATGGCGAGGTCTCATCTGCATCTGGGTAAGACGTCACTCCGCTGCACCCCCAGCAACCCTCGAGATTGGCGACATATTCGCAGATCACAACACCTTAAGGATGGCGAGGTCTCCTGGTGGTCCGGGTAAGACGTCACTCCGCTGGACCCCCCAGCAGCCCTCGAAAGTGGCGACAGATTCGCAGATCGCAGCCCCCCAAGGGATGGCGACGTCTCCTGGTAGTCTGCGTAAGACGTCACTCCGCTGGTTCCCACGGCAGCCCTCGAAAAGGCGACAGCTTCGCAGATCGCAGCCCCACAGGGATGGCGAAGTCTCCTGGTGGTAAGCGTAAGGCGTCACTCCGCTGGACCCTCCAGCAGCCCTCGAAAGTGGCGACAGATTCGCAGATCGCAGCCACACAGGGATGGCGATTTCTCACTCCGCTGGACCCTCCAACAGCCCTTGAAAGTGGCGACAGATTCGCAGATTCAATGGCGAGGTCTTCTAGTGGTCTGCGTAAGACGCCACTTCGCTGGGCCAACCCTCGAAAATGGCGACATATTCGCAGATCGCAGCACCGCAGGGATTGCGTGGTCTCCTGGTGGTCTGGGTGAGACGTCACTCCGCTGGACCCTCCAGCAGCCCTCGATAGTGGCAACATATTCGCAGATCGCAGCCCCCCGAAGGATGGCGAGGTCTCCTGGTGGTCCGCGTAAGACGTCACTCCGCTGGGCCCCCCAGCAGCCCTCGAAAAGGCGACAGCTTCGCAGATCGCAGCCCCACAGGGATTGCGAGGTCTCCTGGTGGTCTGGGTAAGATGTCACTCACAACAACCGCCGATCCCCAAGGGGTCGGCGGTGTGGCGTCCGCCCAATAATCTACTTTCAGCAGGACTCCCCGTTCCCTGTCTAAACGCAACAGTATTATAACATCCCCGGTCCGAACAAGCAGCTGTTGCAACGATCAAGCAGCACTTGCGAATAACGCGTTGACGGACGTCGTGCAAGAACGCGCAACGAAACGAATTCAGTCGGAACGGCTGCGAAGTAGTTGCGGGCATCACTGTTGTGATGTGCTCCCAATCCTATATCTTGTATGACAATCCCTCCCCTCCTCTCAACCATCCTCCCTTGGCGGATGGATCCAACTGCCCGCGGACTCATCATCCACCCCTGCAGCGGCAACTGCTACGCTTCATCCTGCATCCCGCCCTCTTTCTCAATCGCATTGCGTTTGCCCATTCCTTCGTCTTGGATCCTGCCTGTCCCTTCATTCAAATGTTCTGGTTCTGCGCTATCTGCTACGCCCTCCCCTTGATACTGTCTGTCATCATCATTGTTAATGCTCTCTCGTTGGTAATGCCGATCCCAAGCCCACCGCCGCACAGATAGAGGAAGGTACCGACCATCCGCAGCAGCGGAGACCTTCGCGCGAAAAAAATGAGAACGAGAAGTGTCATATAGCCGCAACTAAACTTCGTGCCTTGCGCTCCCGGATGCATCATTGCAAGGCTCGGAACAAACACACACACACACACACACACCTGTTTCATTCATGCATACTGCATTCGTACCGATTTGTTCACAACGAACGGCTACTGGTACCGCAGAGCCTGTGAGAAAAGAATCACATACTTACCTGGGTTTCTTCTCCTGCAGGGAGCACTAGGCCTGGCAACCTCCGTGCCTAGTCCGACCGTGGGCAGACGGAAATCGCCTGGCGCGGGGGCGTTGAGCCTCTGGAAGGCTCGCCTTCCCGCAACTCATCAGTGCTCACTGACCAAAATCGTCAGTTGCGACGCTTCAAGCCAAGTCTGCAAAGTAAGCCACTCAGATTATTTGCAGAATTCGCTGGGGTCTGATGCGGCGGAGCTGGCTGCCTTTCCAGCTCATCTGGCTGATTCATCCAGTTCGCACATACACCTATATATATATATAGATATACATATATACATATATACATATATACATATATACGTATACACAAATCTATAATCAACCTCATCCAGACTCGCTCACAAAACTGATCCCGAGGCTCCCCACCAGAACAAGTCCTCGGATAGTCGCCGTACCGAATCCACCAGCCGCGACGAATGAGGGCTCCCATGCCTCCCTCTCGCACAGCCCCTCCGCTTCTCTCCCCGATGCTACCGAAACTTGCATGAACTGGGAACACACCAACCAAACACGCGACTCCAATCGGACCTGGGCCAGAAGAACATCCTTCGAGAGCATGAGACCCTCCGCCGGCCAACATACCCCATACCAACAGATCACTCGTGGGTACCCTCCCCCAGGATGCGCAATCATGATCAAGCATGAAAAAAAACCCTAACCATTTGGGAGGCGACGTAAGTTAGGACGGCCAGGAACATTGGGGATAGGGGCTCTTTTCTGCAGATGGATCGAACAAACAACCGCCCATAATTATTATCCTTGGTGCAAAGATGGGGACCTCAGTGAGGCCACGTCTTCACTGTGTCATTAGGGTTAGGGGTTCATGTATTCTCGATGAAGAGAAACATCCAACAGACAAGAGAAACACTAGGGTACCCTCTCACAGTCGAGCTCGATCTCATGCCCCAGCCCCACGGTATAGCTACCAATGCTGTACAGATTGGTCCTGGGCCTGGGGTTACGTCGGGCATGTCCTCTCGCAGACGGACTTTGCAAGAACGATATAAGAATACACAAGCACGTTCTCAAAACACACAAACACAATACATAACAACACCGTCCCCAGACTGTGTGTTGACTATGTCTGAAGATTCCTCCTGGAGAGGGGCATTCGGCTACACGCAAGAGTGACCCTGGGTACGAGTGACCTTTGGTGCGCGGCTTTTGGGGCGGACGCGGGGGGGACCAAACTCAGGCTCGCAAGACGCTACCATCGCATTGCAATCGGTGATCGGGGGACCCCATTGTGCCCGCACCAAAGGTCACTCCGGCGAAAGGTCACTCTTACGTGTAGTCGAGGTATGCCCGACCGAAGCCTGGGATCGACGCACCCCCCCTCCTGGAGCGCAGGCCGTGCGTCATATACATGCGCGCCGATCCTGAGCCCAGCATCGCCCTGAGGGGCAGCGCCCGCTTGGGAGGGGGGGGGCACGCGGCCCGTGGCCATCGCTCGGACGTCCATTCCCTGTGTTTTTTTCGGTCTCGTGCGTGGCTTGTTCGCCAAATGATCAAGGATGTTCCTCGATGGCCCTCGTCGAAGGAAAAATGCGCACATCCAAGCGATGCCAAGGCCCGAGCTACGCCACGAACATGCGGGAAGGTTCGTGCGGCGCTGGCGCGCGCCAAGGATTTTTTGACACCGCGTCGATCGCTCAACACGCCGACGGAATCGATCGCGGCCCCGATCGTCCAGGGTTGAATCCGGTCGGGTCGAATGGCATGACTGTGTCCCTCGGGGCTTCCGCGTCGCAGAAGTTAACCTTTTCACGCCTTCGCTGGCGTCGCCAGCGCGTCAACGCTGCACGAACCTACCGTACACGGACGCCCTCCGACGGATCTTGCATGTGCCTCCCTGTGGGTAAAATCGCTGGCTCCCGATGGTGATGTGTACACCGCCGCTCTCCCCTCCGGCTCAAGAACAATCCAGTGTTAGGTCGGGCATGTCCCGCTACAGGCGGGTTTGGAATGACCACCTGAAAGGTAGCCAAGACACGTCCCCCAAGTGGTCAAGAATACAAACAACAACAAAAATCATCCTCATACCACTGTCTGACTATTTGAGGAATCTTCGGCGGTGGGCAGACCTCCCTTTAGCAAACCTCCCCTCAGTGAAAACGGCATGGGACCCAAACCGACGGACGTGGACTCGCAAAAATGGCGGCCGCGACGCCCTCTCGCGAAGCGACAACGACCAACTTAATCGACGTGTCAGGGTAGGAGGTCTGTCAACCCACGAACTCCTCCTCCTGTAGACGGACAGGCCCGATGTAAATCCAGCGGAGGGTCCCCGTGTACCTTGTTTATTGTGGCGGACGGGCCCTGCGCGGGGGGGGGCGCCGGGCCCCGCGGGCCCCGCGAAAGGCAGAGGGGCGGGCCGCCCCCGAGGGTCGCCGCGATCCCCTTGGGGACGCGGGCAGGCCGCACCGGGGGCACCCACCGTCGGCCAGAGGCTGCGAACCGTGGGGACCTGCTGCGGTTACGGGCACGGTCAGGTCGGGCACGTCCCCCCACAGGGGGATTCTGGGCGACAAATAATACTCTACAGAAAATATGTTTCAGTTCTTGCAAATAATCCCAAATTAGTCTCTAGACTACAATGTTTCCACTATTTTGAAAAATCCCTCCTGTAGAAGGACAGGCACGAATTGACCATGGGGACCTGCTGCGGTCATGGGTACGACCAGGGGTGAGAATAAACCTGCCGACCCTCCGGCGCGTACGAGAGGTTCTGCCCTCGCCGTCGTCGTTGTCGTCGTCGCCGTCGCCAGTGACAAGGAAGTTGAGCAACCAGGAAAAGAAACGTCGCAATTAAGTCGATTCCATCCCCTTTTGCCCCTGCCCTGACAGTGGAGCGGGGGGGTGGGGGGGGTCCCCAATCAGAATACCGACCCCCCCAAGGGTCACGGCGGGTTGCGAGGGGGGTCCCGGGGGAGGCGCAAGCGGGGTCTCCTGGGGGAGGTCCCGCCTTCAGGGTCGGAGGCGCTGGCCGCAAGGCCTTCGCGATCTCGCCTCCGGTTTTTCAAAATCTATAAACCCTCCCCCTCGTTCTTCCGGACCTTCCGCCTCAACCTTCCGCTCCTTTTCCGATATGATCTATGTGGATCCCCTTTGAATTTCGTGAACTTCGATGAATTTCAATGAATGCTTCCGCACCTTCCGCGGAAGTCGGAAGATATGAGCGCACTCTTGTATTCGCAGCCAATTCCGCCCGGGGAAGGGAGGCGAGGGGGACCGGGGGGGGCATAACTTTACGCCGCTTCCCCCCCCAGACTGTGGTGCCAGACGCACTGCGGCAGCGCCAGGGTTACACTGAAGGACTGAAGGGAGGAGCGCTACGTTCTGGGAGGGGAGCATCATGTTGTGGGCATGACGCGCGCTGTGGCCCAGACGGACAGAAAACATTCTTTATGGAACCCAAACGTCCGACGTCTCGATTTTTTCGAGACACGGGCCCCCGACCTCCCGACCACTTCACCGGGGCCGGTTCTTCATCCCGAATCGTTTTTTGACGGTCCCGAAGCCTGCTGAGGGCCCCCCGAAGGGCCAGAAACTATGAAACACCTTCGTCTCGATTGGTTCGAGGCGCCCGATGCCTGGGAAGGCGGAGGTGGAGGAACGTCAGCTGCCAGCGCGCCCGCTTGCCGGGGAACGCGCAGGCCGCGTGGGGCCGCCTCGGGCTGCCGTCCGCGAACCACCCGGAGCCGCCGACCTCTGCCGCGGGCGGCCAGGCTCCGAGGCAGCGGCGCGCGCGCGCACGGGGGCCCCCGACCCGCCCCCCCCCCCCCCCCGGCTGCCTGCTGTTTTTCCAACACCACCACCATGCGCTGGAGGGGGGGAGGAGGTAGAGGACGAGGAGGAGGACGAAGAGGAGGACGCGAACGAAGAGGAGGAGGAGGAGGAGGAGGAGGAGGAGGAGGAGGAGGAGGAGGAGGAGGAGGAGGACCCCCTGCCCCCACTCCTCGTCCCCCACCCCCTCGTCCTCCACCTTTATGGTGGTGGTGGTGGAAAACAGGCCCATCATGCAATGGCTCGCCCGGCCCCCTATAGTGGGTGCCCATGCCAGGAAACACCCTGCTTGCCTCCTGGGTGCCCAGGGTTTCTTGGGTTTCGATGGTTTTGCCACGGAAAGCGTGACGTTCCCAGACCAAAAGGCAATGGACGTCCTGGGGTCTCAGGGTGGGGTTTCTTGTGGAAGGTTTCTTGTGGACTGGCCTCCACTGTACGTGTTCGATCATGGACCCCTTGTTACCCATCGCTCCTGGTCCGCCTTCGGCGGTCTTCGGCGGTCTTCGGACGGTCTTCGGGCAGTCTTCTGACAGTCTTCGTCAGGCCCCGGCAATCTCTGATAGTTTCAAGCGGCTTCCGGCGCGAAAACTGGACGACTATATTCAATAAAAGGTTTTCCTGGCCCTGGTGCGGAAAGATGGGGTGAGGGGCAACGATAGGGGGGGACTGCCACAGAGAGGGATACATCGACCTGGAATCGGCGATACATCGCCGATAGATCAACCATAGCCCCCGATAATGAATCCGGACCTTCCTGGGCGGGTTCGGTCTATCGGGCCCCCATTGGCGATCAATGGGCGGTTGGGGGTCGATACATCCCCCCCTATGCCTGTCCACCCTATCGGTGTCCCTTATAGGAGGGGCGAGATCTGGGCCAGCCGACGGCAAGTGATCCTGCGCGGCCTGCACTCGCAATCTGACGGTGCCAGACGATATGTTTCCATCTGTCGTCTTGGCACCGCCGAGGAGAGTTGTTCGATCTAGCGTCCTGATGCGCACGCGGAGATTCGCGAACCACTTGGGAGCACTGAAGCCTGAATTGCACGCGATGGCTGCCACGTTCATGTAAAGCATCATCTGATGAATGGTGAAACAAGACCACTGCGTTGCTTCCAACTCTGGACTCTGGAAAAACACGCGATCTCTCTTTCTCACTCTCTCTCTCTCTCTCTCTCTCTCTCTCTCTCTCTCTCTCTCTCTCTCTCTCTCTCTCTCTCTCTCTCTCTCTCTCTCTCTCTACATGTATGCATACGTTTATATATACTAGAACCACGCGCGCCACGCGCGCGCTTTGGTTCTAGTCACGGTACCACTGCGCCAGCGGGCGCCGAGGCAAGCATCGCTCCAGTGGTCACGGCTCCCTGGCGCCGAAGAGTGCCCAAGAGGCGCCAGGAGTCTCTGAGAGTCCTCCGAAGAATGCACGAAGGAGGCGAGTGGGGGGGGAAGGAGGGGATGGAGGGCGGAACTCCATCTCTTGGTGGCCCCACGCATCCTGGCCTGCCCCTCCACAGAGGCTGATCCTCCTCCTCTGGCGAAAACCTGGCAAAATCATTCGCCAGACTCCTTCTCAGGCTCTTCCGATGCAGTTTTTCATCCTGGATCTGTTTTGGGACGCCCAAGGGCTCAGAAACAACCCCCAGACGACTATAACAGCGAAGTGCCTCCAACGCCGAAGCCCATAAACCTCGACGCGGCGGCTGCCGAAGCAGGAGCTTCGATGGGTATGGTCCGCCGCGGAGCAGCGCGGCCGCGGGCGCCGGGGCCGTCGGCGAGGCCACGACGAAGGCTGGTTGGAAAATCATGGCCCCTGGTGCCCGGTGAGGCCACTCCAAGCAGAGCAACGCGAGACACGGCGTTGAGGCATCCTGGGTGGAGGAGGAGGAGGGAGGAGCAGGAGGAGGAGGAGGAGGAGAAGGAGGGAGGAGGGGAAGGAGGGAAGGAGGAGTGGGAGAAGGAGGGAGTGGGGGAGGAGGAGGAATGGGTGGGGGTGGAGCAGGAGGAGGAGGAGCAGGAGGAGGAGGAAAGCAGGAGGAGGAGGAGGAGGAGGAGGAGTAGGAGGAGGAGCAGGAGGAGGAGGAAGAGGAGGAGGAGGAGGAGGAGGAGGAGGAGACGAGGAGAGGAGGAAGAGGAGGAGGTGGAGGAGGAGGAGGAGGAGGAGCAGGAGGAGGAGGAAGAGCAGGAGGAGGACGAGGAGGGGGAGGAGGAGGAATGGGGTGGGGGAGGAGGACGGGGGTGAGGAGGAGGAAGAGGAGGAAGAGGACGAGGTGGAGGAGGAGGAGGAGGAGGAGGGGGAGGAGGTGGCGCGACGTTTACCAAGGAGCGGAGGGGGGAGGAGAGGCAGGAGGAGGAGGACAAGGAGGAGGAAGCCACCTAGGAAATCATGGGCTCTGGAGCGTGCGCTCGGTGTCCTCGCGGTGCCGCGCGCGGTCACGCTGACCGATCGGTCACATCTGCTTGGCTGGGAGGAAACATCGCCAATCGCAGTGGACATCGCCCAAGGAGTTCCACGCGATCTTGTTGGAGGCCCAGATGGCGAGCATGCGATCCAAGTCGGATGGCGGGATGACGTGCGGACGCGCGAACAGGGAGTCGCAGAGGGCCAGAGTGTAACTAGTACTGGGAGCGTTCGAACAGGAAGGCGCAGAGACCACGACGAACCAATGGCCTCCGCACATGGGGCCGCGGAACAGGTACGCGCGCGGACGGAAGAGGCCTTCTGTGGACGCGTGGTCGTCAAAGGGGGAGCCCAAACGGCGCTGCAGATCGTGGGGCGTCGGCGGCGGCATGGAGAGGTCGGCGCGCGTGAAGTTGCAAGATAGTACGGCCACGTCGTAGTTGCCACTGTGATCCTCAAGCAGGTGCTCGATGCGGTCCCCAATGCGGGCTGCGAGGGCTGTCTGCTCAAACCGCGTCTGGTCCACAGGTGTGAATGGACGATGGGTAGAGAGAGATGCTGCGGCAAGCGCGTGGTTGAAGGCATGGAGGCCGCAAGTGCTGCCTCGCTGCGTTCCCGCGGCGGTCGTCGCACCGGTCTGCGGCGCACTGTACCACGTCGGGGCCGAGTCGAACGACCAGAGCGGCTCAGGGGAGGGAAGTCCAGTATCGTGAAGGAGAAGCCACGGAGGAGGGCCACGGGTGAGCTGTCGGGCACGCTTGGCGAGCGGACCGATGGTTGCGTCGCGAGATTCCGCGGGCCTGGAAGCGGAGCTTCCGCATGGCACTGTCGAACATAGGGGCGGTAGCCGGAAAGACATGCAGCTGGTGGTCGCCGAACGAGGTGCGGGCGATGTAACGTCTGCAGCGGGCGTCTCAGCGGGAGACGGCGGGCTTCCCTCTGGAGGGCGCGGCGCACGGCATCTCCGCGCGCGCTTCGCGGGGGGGGCTGGTGAGTCGCAATTGGGCGTGAGCACTTCGTGGGTCACTGTGTATGTGTGGGCGGCCGTCTCGTCGAAGGTGTCTTGCGCGGTGGCGTGGTGTCTAAAATACGCTGCGTGCATGCCGTGCAACTCCGCGCCGGACCCTCGCTCGTTGTCAAGAGCGCGCGCCGGCTCGCACGATTTGGTCTCGTGCAGGGCAGGGACTTCTTGCGTGGCGGTGGCGGCGACGTCTGCCTCTTTCGGTCGGGGTGCCTGGCCGTCCTCTCTGTGATCTACGCCCACGCTCTCTCGAGCGGCGCTACTGTCAGGGCCAAGTGCGCGCGCTGCCTGCAGCAATGACGCGTCTGCGATGTTGGCGGCGAATGCACGTGCAGGGCAACTCCCCGTAGGTGGCATGAGGCCTTGCTCCGTCTGGTGCGTCTCTTCTACCAAGACCATCGTTGTTTCAAAGCTCGACCCTCGAGAGATGGCAACGTAGAGTTGGCCGTGCGCGAAAACGGGCCGCGGAAGATAGACTCCCAGACGACCTTGCAAGGACTGGCCTTGCGATTTGTTGATGGTAATGGCCCAGGCCGGTCTCACGGGGCATTGATGTCGTCGGAGGACAAAAGGGAGCTCGCAATCGCCGCGGGACTCGCAACAAATCCGCGGGATGGGCTCGACGTTGCCTGCGAAAGGGCCTGCGACTATACGGACGACGAGGAAGCACGACCGCAGCGTTTCTACAACCAGCCGCGTTCCGTTGCACAGGCCGCGGTGCGGGGCGAAGTTCCGAAGGAGGATCACTAAGGAGCCGCTGCGCAAGCGCAACTCGTGCGGCGGGAGTCCAGCTGTTTGGATGCTGTTGAGAAGCTCGGTGGTGTAGGTATCACCGTGATCCACTTCGGCGATGGCCACGTCGTGGCTCCAGACACTTCTTCGGCATCGCGGGGCAACTTCGCGTGCATGAGGGCGTTGAGGGCGTCAGCAGCATCGTTCGTTGGCGTCACAACGGCACGGGAAGCATAATGCTGGCACCATTGCGCAGGCTCTACCGTGGTAAAGCCCTCGCACACCCGCTCCAACAACTCTTCTGGTCTCCAAGAATGGGGGGCCAGAACGGCGTCGGGGAGTTCGACGACGCACGCCTCGTACTCTCTGTCTACGTTTTCGAAGGGTGGAGAGGCGCACGCGCCGTCCCCGACGCGGAGGCAGAATTCGGCGAAAGCTGCGTCCACAGTGGCGCGCATGTCCCGGCGGAGTCTGAACTTCCGTACGGCGACGGAGTCCCACCACGGCATCGCAGCCAAGGACAGGGGGGATTTGACGAAAGTCCCCTCCAAAGACTACGGCCTCCCCCCCGAAGGGTCTCACGTTTCCGAGGAGTTCTCGCAGACGCGCGTCCACTGCCTCGAACATGGCGCGCGAGGCTGCGGGCGCCTCGTCCCGCGCGATGACGGCCGAGTCGCGAATAAGTCTTGCAGCTGCGGATTGGGTCTTGATGTTTGCTTTGCAGCCTTCAAGCGGAACAGGCGCGGGCAAGCGGAAGCGGGAGTGCGCAGCGCAACCTCCAGGGGGCAGCAAGGCTGCGATACTAGACATGGCCACCGCTAGAGCGATACGACCAGACATCCGGACGTAGTGTTGGATCTTCTTGTAAACGTGCGTCTTGTCGGTTCCCGCTGGGCCATCAATATACACAATGTTGGCGTCATCGGTGTCCGTGGCCTGGTCTACCCTCGTTTGGACGAAATCGAACATCGCTTGCTGGTCTTCGTTGAGAGTAAGTTGCTGGAACATATGTTTTTCTTTGCAGAGCTCCGCGGGCGCGCGCAATTCCCGCGTGTACTCTTGCGCGGCGCGTTCCGCGGGCTGACGCGCAGCGTCCGGCGAAGGGGGCGGCGCGGCGAACGCAGCCAGAGTGCAGCCGTGCAGGGCCAGACTCTCGTCGACGGCACGGTAGACGGTGGATGTATACGGCCTTGTGGTGTTCCGACAAAATGTGCAGGAAGGACGTCCAGAAACCAACTTTGTCGTTCACGTCAAGCCACGCCAGGAACTGGGCGAACATCTCGCAGATGCGGGGCAAGCTGCGCGCGATTCTGCAAGCTTCAGCGAGGGCAGCGGCGGCTTCCACATCGTCGGCCAGCAGTCCACGTTGACGGGCATGTTCCTGGAAGGTAGGAGGAACGCCCTCACTCGGAGTCCGCGAGAGCGCTTCCCATGAGGTGGCTCCTTCGCCAGGCGCGCGCAGCAAGAGGAGGCGCAGGTAGCACAGCTCACCAGCCTGCGGTTTCACGTCCGCTCTCCCGCGCGGTGCTCAGGACGGCGGGAGCCATGGCGCGCCGTGCTCTGTAGAAATGGTTAGGGAGGGGAACCCGGGCATTCGCGAAGTGTCCGTCGGGGCATTGCCGAACGAGGCGGGGCAAAGGACGTTCCGGGTTGGACGGTCGGGGAAGGGAGCGGGGGACGCATGTGGTCGATCAGGCGTCAACCCCATCACCCATGGGGGGGGGGGGGGAAGGGCTGGTTCCGGACGGGGCGTTCTGGACCGCATGCGGGGGAGGGCCGCGCAGGGTTCTTTTCGAAAGCGGTCTGTCCCGTTCCTTCCCTTCCGCTGCGCGGGGGCAGATGGCTCCGGCCACGGTGACTTTTGAGCGCCGCCGGTACTCCATATAGGGGAAGGCCATATCGGAACCAAGCGGAGGCCGTACTGCATACGATAACCGGCCGATGACGTCATGGTTGCGTGCTCGTCGTTCCCGGCGCAGCCAGCGCGCGCGCTTGCCGTCCCATCGGAAGATGTGGGGAACCTCGAGGTATTTCAAAGGTAAGATCAGGGCACGGTCTTGCGTGTCGGGGTTGAACGCGGTCTCCGCGTTCAGGGAGAGCCAAGCTTCCAGCTTCGTCTGTCTGGAGAGCGCGGCGTCCACAGCGGATCCCTCGGCGCCGGCCTCGACCCGGATCGATTGCTCCAACGGTAAGTGGACGGGAAATCTGTCGACCTGGTGGCTACGGCCGTGCATGCGAAGACCGAGCAGGCGCCGCGTCGCCTCCGGGGCGCCGACGTAGCGGCAGCCCAAGAACTCCTGGACCTCATTCCGCGCATGCTCTAAACATGCGCGGTCGGGGCCCTTGCGCGTGCATTTATAAAGATACTTGATTGGACGGAGGGAAGTGCAAACTTCTACTTCGATATGGCAATCCATGAGCTCGAGCAAATACGGGTTGCACGGGACTACGCTGCGGGTGTCGAGCACACCGTTCTTGACCGTCAAAGGTGGCGTCGTCTCTCGTCGGCGGTATTCGGGGTAGCCGTTCACATTGAAGTTGGCGTCGTTTCGGAAGTTTTTGGGGTACCGCGTTGTGCACAGGCCATCCTTCATGCAAGGGCAATTAGGATTGAGCGCCCCACAGGGCCCGTGCACCATGTGACGGTCCACCAAATTGTACAAGCCTTGGTGCGTCGAAGGGTCGGGGATCTCGGCCGACGCGAGATTGTCGACTTCAGCGGCAGTCTTGGGCTTGTGTTCTTCGGCCAAGATCAATAGGATGTGCGCGCGTGGGAGGCCGCGCTTCTGGAATTCCACCATGTGGGCATGCGCCACCACTCGTCCGAGGACGTGCTTTTTAATCAGTTCGTGCAGCAGGCGCTTGAGTTTGCAATGGAATACGCGGGCAACGAGGTCAGGCCTGTTTGCCGCGGTTTCTCCGGGCCGCAAGTTGGCATGGACCTCCGGCCAGTTGGGGTTGGCGGTTGCTGTGGTGAACAAGTCGGGCCGTCCTTCTGCAGCGACCAGGGCCATAGCGTCGTGGCATAGCTGATGAAGGGCGCGGGGCGAATCGCCAAAGGAGGCCGGCAGGATGATGGGATTTCCGACGGCGACGCGAGGGCGCGGGGCTTCCGAGGTAGAAGGTGGCGGTTGTGGCGGTGCCGGGATTGCTGACTGTGGTGGCTGTTCGGCGTCGGCGCACTGAGGTGGTCGAGTAGGCCTCGCAGCTTGTCCACTCGGAGTTTGTCTTGGTTCCTGAGAACCCACTGGAGGCGTCGGCTTTCGACTTTGGCGTGCGCATCGACCACGTGCTGCTGGAACAAGCGACCCGTGCTGCGATGTAATTCGACAATATTCGACTCGGACGGTTCGCGTTGCATCAGTCGGTACGCGTAAAACTCTCGCAGGTGGATCTTCCGAGGTTTGTCGGGGCCGATCGCATCCGTCTGCAGCGCGGTCGAGTAGCCCACCGTGCCCGCAACGTGGATCAGAGGGTAGGTCAGAGGGTCTACGTGTTCGGACAAGAAAGACAGTTCTTGAGTTGCAGAAGACCCGTCGGGGCGTCAAGCATATACAGCGTAATGAGGCGGCAGAAGTCCCTCCCCGACGACGGCAGAAGCAACTTCTGCGG
>CAUYUJ010003069.1:511050-553550 GCA_963575745.1 Prorocentrum cordatum | reverse complement strand
ATCTCTCAGAAGCTTTCAGAATCGCAGAATATCCCAGAAGCTCTGAGAATCTCTGAGAATCTCTCAGAACCTGTGAGCATCTCTGAGAATCTCTGAGAATCTCTCAGAATCTCTGAGAATCTCTGAGAATCTTTCAGGATCTCTCAAAATCTTTCAGAATCTCTCAGAATCTCTCAGAGGCTCGCAGTGGCTCTCCGAAACTTGCAGAGGCTTGGAGCTTTGCAGAGGCTCCAAAGTGGTTGGGATCTCACGCGTCCCACGTGTCCTTGACGGTTGGGATCTGAACCGTCCGGTTGGGATCTCACGCGTCCGGTTGGGATCTGAACCTTTCTCGGGGGAGGGGGGGGGCTCCAGCAGGGGGGGGGGGGGGGATTTTCGGAGGGGGGGGGGGGGGCGACCCCCGAGCTCCGGAGGAAAAGGTTGGCAATTTTCCACAGTAAAGCGGCGGTGGATCACGCTCTCTCATATTTTGGGTAGTGGCATCGGCCGATATATCGTGCGACCGAGATCTACAGACATATAATATATCGATGAAGTGATATCGTCCTGGATACCGTGCGTACACATGCATGCAGAGCGGCGCAAGCGCCAGGAACACCCGTGGCATGACCGGGGTTTTGCGGGTTTTCAAGATGGGCCCACAACTACAGCGGAAACCCATGCCAGGAAACACCCTGCTCGCTTCCAGGGTGCCCTGGGTTTCTTGGGTTTCGATCGCTTTGCTGCGGAAAGCGCGACGTTCCCACACCAGAAATCAATGGACATCCTGGGGTCTCAGGGTTAGGTTTTTTGTGGAAGGTTTCTTGTGGACTGGCCTCCACTGTACCCCACAATGCCCTTAGACGGCCCTGGAGGGCGCCAAGACGGTCCGAGGCCTGCAGAGCGCCCCAGGCAGCTCAGGAGGGCCCCAGGGGGCCCCCAGGAGGGTCCCGAGAGGCCCCCAAGAGGTTCCCACCAGAGTTCCAAGAAGCCCCCAGGAACCCAAAATTTTTGGACAGCCGGGGGGAACTGACTGGTGCTTCGAGGTGTCGCCTCTACGCCTGTGACTGGCAACCAACATGTCCGAAGGACAAAACGCCCATGCGTTTCGGCCCTGCGTTTCATGACCCAACGGGGTGTTGCGAGGACGTTTCGGGCGGCAGCTCCTGAGTGCACGCTGCGGGGGCATTGTGGCGAGGTGTGGTGTGTGGGCAACGTGGCAACGAGCATGTCCGAAGGCCAAAACGCCCATGCGTTTCGGCCCTGCGCCTCCTGACTCAGCGGGGTGTTGTGAGGACGTCTCGAGCGGCAACTCCTGAGTGCACGTTGCGGGGGAATTGTGGCGAGGTGTGGTGTGTGGGCAACGTGGCAACCAGCATGTCCGAAGGCCAAAACGCCCATGCGTTTCGGCCCTGCGTCTCCTGACCCAGCGGGGTGTTGCGAGGATGTCTCGAGCGGGAACTCCTGACTGCACGTTGCGGGGGAATTGTGGCGAGGTGTGGTGTGTGGGCAACGTGGCAACCAACATGTCCGAAGGCCAACACGGCCATGCGTTTCGGCCCTGCGTCTCCTGACCCAGCGGGGTGTTGCGAGGACGTCTCGAGCGGCAACTCCTGAGTGCACGTTGCGGGGGAATTGTGGCGAGGTGTGGTGTGTGGGCAACGTGGCAACCAACATGTCCGAAGGCCAAAACGCCCATGCGTTTCGGCCCTGCGCCTCCTGATCCAGCGGGGTGTTGCGAGGACGTCTCGAGCGGCAACTCCTGAGTGCACGTTGCGGGGGAATTGTGGCGAGGTGTGGTGTGTGGGCAACGTGGCAACCAACATGTCTAAAGGCCAAAACGCCCATGCGTTTCGGCCCTGCGTCTCCTGGCCCAACGGGGTGTTGCGAGGACGTCTCGGGAGGGAAGTCCTGACTGCGCGCTGCGGGGGAATTTTGGCGAGGTGTGGTGTGTGGGCAGCGTGGCAACCAACATGTCCGAAGGCCAAAACGCCCATCCCCAGGACGACATTTTTTGCTTTTGCGCCTGGAGCGAAGGTTTGAAGTCTTGAGCAGACGCGTATGAGATACCCGCCGTCATCCAAGTCAGTTCGCGCGGATCTAATTTTGGTTTTGGTGTGTTTAGGCGGATCCGATGTTCTGTCTGCGCGGTTCCGATTTCGGATTTTCCCGGATCCGCGTCCCACCTTATTTTTCACGGCGATTCCGATTTCTATGTTGCTTTTAAAACCATTAAATTAAAACAGGGGACCGGAAGAAGTCGGATCCGCGGGCCCCGCAAACCGCCCGTGTTAAGATTATATGGGGGAGGGTGATTCGGCAATCGATTTTTCACGATGGGCCCTGCGTCGTCTTGCGCACTCATACATCCTTCCCCCCCCGGTTGCTGCAAACAGCTCGTCCGGTCGCCGTCCGTTCGGCGGCACCGACGTTGTCTCGCGATTTCTTCATGGCCATTTCCACCTCAAGAGGAAAATCTTTCGTCCTGCGTAAGTAGTAGTGCGGGCGGCTGCGCGGGGGTCTCCTTGGGGCCTCTTGGGGGTCTCCTTGGGGCCTCTCGGAAACGATATCTTGGGGTCTCCTTGGGATCTCCTTGGGGCCTCGTGGGGGCCTTCTGGGGGCCTCTTGGGGCCTCTTGGGAGCTTCTTGGGGCCTCCTGGGGCCCTCTCCGGGCGGAAAGGTCAGAATTTTCAGTTCGTGGACTCCCTCTTGGGCCTCTCTTGGGACCGTCTTAGGACCCTTTTGGGCCGTCTGGGGCGCCTCTTGGACCGTCCTGGTGCCCTCTTAGGCCATCTTGAGGTCGTTTTGGGGGCCCTTTAGGGCTGTCATGGGGGCTTCTAGGGCCGTCGTGGGGCGATCTTGGGAACCTGTTGGTCTGGCTCGGAGCGTCAGAAAGCAGAAAAGGCGAGAAGGCCAAAGACCTTCAAACACGTCTTGAAAATCGTTGATGTTTGCTTCGAGGGGCCTTATCGGGAGGCTTTTTGGAGGCCTCTTGGGCCGTCTTGGGAGCATCTTGGGCCGTCTTGGGACCATCGTGGGCCATCGTGGGACATCTTGGGGCCATCTTCGGCCGTCTTGGCCTCCTGAGGCTCTCTTCGGGCAATCTTGGAGGCCTCTCTGGCCGTTCTGGCCGCGCGGTGGCGTCACACCCTGGTGTGGCCCGGAGCAGCCAGGATTTGAGGTTCACCTCCCCCCGTTGGCTGTTTGGTGGCGCGGCGGGGCCCCCTAGCAGACAGTAAACAGGAGGCAGGAAACATGACTGGAGATACAAACAGGCCAAACAACAAATGACAACACAAAACACATGACAGCAGACTGCACACACCTTCGCAGCCTTGCGGCCCTGGAGGGGTCCGACGGATAATGTATCTATGGATGGATGTATGTATGTCTGTTTGTCTGTATGCTTGTATGTACGTGCATATCAATGCACGCATGCATGTCTGTATGCATGTACGTATAGATGATAGTTGCGTGTATGTATATGCATGTATATAAATAGCGATATCGATCGCCATGTGGCCGATATCTACACCAATAGAGGTTGTCCTGGTGGTTGCACCGATATCATATATATATATATATATATATATATATTAACTCATCCTGATATCGGTAGATCGACAGAAGGGGCTGATAGAGAGACGTATCGACACATACATGGATAGCGATATTGATATACACACATATATGTGTATATATATATATACACTTAGTGCGATCGATATATTGGGTAGTATCGGCCGATAGATCGAGCGACCGAGATCTACAGACATATAATATATCGATGAAATGATAGCGTCCTGGATACCATGCGTACACATGCATGCAGAGCGGCGCAGGCGCCAGGAACACCCGTGGCATGACCGGGGTTCTGCGGGTCTTCAAGATGGGCCCACAACTACAGCGGAAACCCATGCCAAGAACTACTACTACTACTACTACTACCACTAACTACTAACTACTAACTACTAACTACTAACTACTAACTACTAACTATTAACTACTTACTACTACTACTACTACTACTACTGATGCTACTACTACTACTACTACTACTACTACTACTACTACTACTACTACTACTACTACTACTACTACTACTAACTACTAACTACTAACTACTACTACTACTACTACTACTACTACTAACTACTAACTACTACTACTACTACTACTACTACTACTACTACTACTACTACTACTACTACTACTACTACTACTACTACGACTACTTAACTACTACTACTACGACTACTACTACTACTAACTACTACTACTACTACTACTACTACTACTACTACTACGACTACGACTACGACTACGACTACACTACGACTACGACTACTACTACTACTACTACTACCACCTACCACCACCACCACCACCACCACCACCACCACGACTACTACTACTACTACTACTACTACTACTACTACTACTACTACTACTACTACTACTACTACTACTACTACTACCCAGTATTACTTCTACCACTACTACGATCCAGCGAAAGACGCGCGAGATCCCAACCGCAATCACCCAGGCGAAATTCTGCTCCTGTAAGGAGTTCCATCGCAATTTCAAATAGCAATGAACAAGTATGGTAACATTTCAATATGTTTTCTTTATTCGCTTCCTCCTCGGTTGGGATCTGACCGTGCCTGGTGTTTTAGACGGTTGGGATCTGAACCCATCGCCCCCTCCCCCGGCAAACCCCCCCCCCTCCCGTAACCCTACCCCCCCTCCCCCCCCTCGAAAGCCGGGGGGGGGTCACTACCGGTTCGAACCCCTCCCCCCCCCCCCCTCCGGATCCGGAAAACCGGATGGGGGTCACTACCGGTTCGAACCCCCCCCCCTCCCCTCGAAAACCGGAGGGGGATCACTACCGGTTCGAACCCCTCCCCACCCCCCCACTCACCGCCAGCAAACGACCCCCGGTCCCTACCACCGTCCGCATCACATCCTCCAATTGTTGTTCCCAGCACCACTGTCCTCACCACCACTGTCCCTACTGTGTCCCCACCAGTGCCCCCATCACTGTCGCACTGTCCCCACTGTCCCCGCCGCTGTTCCCACCACGGTTCCACTCTCCCCACTGTCTCCACGGCCCCAACCACTGCCCGACTATCCCCACTGTCCCCACTGTCCCACTGACTCCGCCGCTGTCCCACTGAGCTGTCCCACTGTTCCCACCACGGTCCCCACTGTCCCCACCACTGTCCCCACTGTACCTCTGTTGTCCCATTGTCCCACCGCCGTCCTCGCCACCGCCTTCACCACTGTCCCCACCACCATTGTACCCTCCACTGTCCCACTGTTTCCACCTCGTTCCCACTGTGCCCACACCGCTGTCCCCACCACCACCGTCCCCACCACTGTCCACTGTCCCCCCTGTTCCCGCCATTGTCCCCACCACTGTCCCCTCCACTACCGGCCCTCTACTGTCCCACTGTCCCCACCACTGTCCCGCTGTCCCCTCACCACTGTCCCACCAACACCGTCCCCACCTCTGTCCGCACCCCCACTCGGTTTTCGAGGGGGGGGGGGGGTTCGAACCGGTAGTGACCCCCCCCCCTTTTCATGATGAGCTGGGGGGGGGGAGGGGTTCGAACCGGTAGTGGCCCCCTCGGTTTTTCCGGAGGGGGGGGGGGGGGAAGGGTTCGAACCGGTAGTGACCCCCCCCCGGTTTTCCGCCAGCAGCGGTAGAACACGCTTTTTCCAATATATCGATCGCACTAAGTGTGTGTGTATATATATAAGTATATATATATATGTATATATATATATATATATATATATATCTCGCTATCCATGTATGTGTCGATACGTCTCTCTATCAGCCCCTTCTGTCGATCTACCGATACCAGGATGAGTTTATATATATATATATATATATATATGATATCGGTGCAACCACCAGGACAACCTCTATTGGTGTAAATATCGGCCACATGGCGATCGATATCGTTATCCCACCAGCCCTTTGGGCGTGAGTGGTTTAGAGAGCCCTCTCTGTTCTCAACCCCCTTCTTCCCCTTCGGGGAGGGGTTTACCCCTCCCCCTACCCCCTCCCCCTGGGCCTGGAGAGGTCCCTCCGCGGGTCGTTGGGGGGGTCATTTTCGACTCCTGGGAGGGCTAAAAAACGACACCCCTCACGAGGATTCTGGCCCCGACGGGGGGAGGGAGAAAAAACCCTCTCCTCTTCTGTGAAGCCAAAATCATTGATTTTACTACGGTTTTGGCCCCATTTTGGCCTTCTGAGGGGGCAGCGCTAATTAAAGCTCCCTTCTTCTTTCAAGCCAACATCATTGATTTTACAGAAAGGTTTTGGCCACATTTTGCCCTTTTGAGGGGGCAGCGCTAATTAAACTCCCCTCTTCTGTGATCGATTCCCTCCAAGATGGCCCCAAGAAGCGCCCAGGAGGCACCAAGAGGCCCCAAGATGGCCCCAAGAGGCCCCCAGGAGGCCCCCAAGAGGCCTCCAAGAGGCCCCCAAGATGCCCCCAAGAGGTCCCCAAAAGGCCCCAAGAGGCGACCCCGAGGCACCCCATACGCTCCTGGAAGCCCCTGGGGCCGCCAAGAGGCCCCCAAGACGCCCCAAACGGCCTCCAAGAGGCTCCCAAGAGGCTCCCCCAAAGCACCCAAGACGCTCCTAGAAGCCCCTGGGGCCGCCAAGAGGCCCCCAAGACGCCCCAAAAGGGGACGAGGTGCCCGAACGCCTCACGCCACGAGGAGCCCGAACGACTCACACCAGGACGAGGGGCCCGAACGACTCACACCACGAAGAGCCCGAACGACTCACACCAGAAGGAGGGGCCCGAACGACTCACACCAGGACGAGGCGCCCGAACGACTCACACCACGAGGAGCCCGAACGACTCACACCACGACGAGGGCCCCGAACGACTCACACCACGAGGAGCCCGAACGAGTCACACCAGGAGGAGGGGCCCGAACGACTCACACCAGGACGAGGGGCCCGAACAACTCACACCACGAGAAGCCCGAACGACTCACACCAGGACGAAGAGCCCGAACGACTCACACCACGAAGAGCCCGAACGACTCACACCAGGAAGAAGGGCCCGAACGACTCACACCAGGACGAGAAACCCCAAACGACTCAAACCACGAGGAGCGCTTTCTCTCCCTCCTCCTCCGCCTCGTCCTTCTCCCGCCCCCCCCACAAGGAGGATGTACAAGGAGGCGGGAGGAAGGAGTAACAGGGGAGATATGCGGGGCCAAGCGGACACACGCCTGAAAAACAGCCTTCGAGCCGGCCCAAGAGGTCCCCACGAAGTCCTCCAGGAATGCCGAAGATGCCCACAGCAATTACTGTCTCAAATGTTTGAAAGATGTTGGAACTTGCTTCTTCTCGGCACTCCGACGGCTCAAGACGGTCCAAAAGACCCCCAAAATCGCCCCAAGATCGCCCACGAGGAGTCCAAGATGGCCCCATGACGTCCCCAAAGGCTCCCAAGACGGCCCCAAGAGGGCCCCACAACGGTCCAAGAGGCCTCCAAGACGCCCAAGATGGCCTCCAAGACAACCCTGACATGCCCCAAGAGGGCTCCAAGACGGCCCAGACAAGCCCCCGAGACGGCTTCCTACGGCGTCAACGAACCAAGAACGCCCTAAGACGGCCAAGAAGGCCACGAAAAAGCCCCCACAGGCCTCCCAAAACCCTCGAAGAGGCCGCCAGGAAACTCCCAGGAGGGCCCAAGGGTGCCCCAAGAGCGCCCAAGAGGCCTCCTCCTCCTCCTCCTCCTCCTCCTTTCCTCCTCTTTTTCCCGGATCCTCCCCCTCCTCCTCTTCTTGTTCCCCGACGCGTTCCCCGAAGTTGTTCCAAACCGACTCGGGGAACAACTGGCCCGAAAGCTTGGTCAAGCTCTGGCCCAGCTGTCGGCCACAGAGGCGCCCCCCTCGGCTCGAAGAGTGCCCACTACGGCCGAGGAGGGCTGTAGAGGATTCTTCTCTTCCTCTTTCAGACGTTCCCCGAACGCTTTCGAAACCGACTCGGGGAACACATGGTTCGATCGCTCGGCGAACCTCTTCATCACAGGGGTGCTTGGCGTGCTGAATCCTCTGGGTTTTGATTTTGGTCCTTTCCCAAAAGAACTCCCGAATGGCTTCGGCCCGTCCCGCCGGGCACCCGGACAGGCGCTCAATCCGCAAAGAATCCTCCAAGATGGTTCAAGACGGCGCGAAGATGGCCACGTTGGTCCAAGATGGCCTCTCAGATGGTCCAATATGACCCTCAAGATGCCTTCAAGATAGCCGAAATGGCCTCCAAGACGGCTCAGATGGCCCCAGGATGCCTCCAAACCGGCCCAAGATGGCCTCAAGACGGTCCAAGAGGCCCGCAAGATGCCTCCAAGACGGCCCAGAGGCTTCCAAAAGGCCCTCCAGGAAGGCTCGAAGATGCCCGAATCATTGTTTTCCCTTAGGTTTTTGAAGCACTGTGGCATATGCGCCTTTTCGGCTTTCCGACGGCCCAATACGGCCCAAGAGGCCCCAAAGTTCGTTTCAAAAGCCCCCAAGAGCCCTCCAAGATGGCCCCGTGACGGCCCAAGAGGCCCCCAAGAAGGTCCCAAGAGGGCCCCAAGACGGCCCAAGAGGCCTCCCAGACGCCCAAAATGGTCTCCAAGACTGCCCTGAGGCGCATCAAGAAGGCTCCAAGTCGGCCCAGAGAGGCTCCCAAGACAGCTCCAGACGGCGTAAGACGGGACAGGAACGCTCTCAGACGGCCAAAGAGACCCCCAAAAAGCCCAGAAAAGGCCCCCCAGAGGCCCAAGCAGGCCCCCGATATGCTTCCAAGAGGCCTTGAACGGGCCCCCAAGTAGCTCCCAACAGACCCCAAGGGTGCCCCAAGAGACTCCAAACAACCCTTTTCCTCCTACTTTTCCGCTTCCTCTCCTCCTGTTCCTGTTCATTCTCCCCCAAGCCAAGTGTTCCCCGAAAGCTGTCAAAGTCGACTCGGGGAACTCATGCTCCGAAAGCTCGGCCAAGCTCTAGCCCAAATTTCGGCCACATCGGCGCTTCCAGAAAGGCAAGGGGCGGCGGTGATTCGCCGTCGGCGTCTTCGATAAAAATAGAAAGGAAGAATGGATGATTGTGTATCCAGGGCATTCAGGTATGCTTTCACCGTTTCAGTACTACGCATACTCCGTTGTCCGAGCCGCCTGCGCAACGCCGCCTGGCGAATCGCCTCTGACCGGCTGCTTGCGTAAATGAATCTCCGCGCTAATGCACTGAGACGATCAATATCGGTGGCGCAGGCCAGTGCACTGTCAAGAGCACCTATCGCGGTCGAAAGCACCTACGCCCATGTCTCGCGAAACAAACGCTTGCGTTGTGCTTGGAAAAAGGGAACCTCCATCGGACGCCAACGCTTTGTCACAATTTTGTTTCGCGCGTTCCCACAATGGCAAACAATCCGCACAAATTACAGGAAGCCCTCCTTTCCCGAACCGGTTGGCCACAAGGCCTCTCATGGCCTCGTTCGGCATGAACTCTACGAAATTATGAACCTGACTATAATTTGTTGACGCCTTGCATTGAAAGCACTTTAAGCCGAGGTTTCTATAACTGGCCACCGGAAGAGGCGTGTCCAAAGCAGCCGCGGGGCGCTTCCTTGTAGATTTTTCCCTTGACGTATGAGAACCCCAGTTTCGGTTTGTTTCCTCCACTCGGTATATTGGAGTTCCTCATAAGAACAAGTGCCCTGGGGCGTGAACTTTTGACGACGCCATTCCCTGACAATGGATCTTATATGTTCCATGCTGGCGCCAACCTGAGGAACATGTACGAAGACAGTTTGGTGCCCGCGGCCTTGTAACCACCAACATTCCATGTCTGAGGTTGCATGGGTATTATTGGTTGTTGTCCAATATGACTGTATACCTAAAGAATCAAATGCTGAGGCCGGTCCCTTCACTCGAACCTTTGCATACATGGTGCTCGAGTCTATAATGTGAACTTCGAAGGTGCGACCGCGAGCCGCAACAACTGATGCGATCTCGCGCCGCAACAACAAGACGGCACCACGAACGGCACGAGATGACTACAAGATGGCCCGACGAGCGGTTTGTCAGAGCTTCGAGTGCAACTTCCCGGCGAAGAGTTGGATTGCGGAGTCCCTTTGAGTCGGTTTGGGGCCCGATGCGGGCCATGAGACAGCCCTAGAAGCCCCCAAGAACGTGCAAAATCGCTTCCAGATGACCCCACCGAATAATATCTGAGCGCTCCGATTCGAACTCCCAGGCGAAGAGTTGGATTCTGGAGGTCTCCATGGGCCGTCTTGGAGCCCAAGACGGCCTGTGCGGGAGCCCTGGAAGATCCAAAGACGGCAGAGGCGGCACCGCGAACGCTCGAACTCGGCCCAAGAAGACCCCAACCAATAATCTCTGAACGCGCCAAATCTAACTCCCCAGCGAGGAGTTGCATTTTGGGGTCCTCCATGAGTCGCCTTGGGGCCCGAGACAACCCGTAAGACAGCCTTACGCAGCTCAAACGCGGCCAAGGCCATTCCAGCAACAGCCCAAAATAGCTCCAACAGTGCTTCCATGGGGCCGAGCGAGTAGTCTCTCAGGGTTCCGATCCCCGCCCCCCAGCAGAGTTGGATTTCAGAGTTGTCCACGAACCGCCTTGGAGGGAAAGACGGCCGAAACTGGGGTTCTCACACGTCAAGGGGAAAAACCTACAAGCAAGCGCCCCGCGGCTGCTTTGGACACGCCTCTTCCGGTTGCCAGTTATAGAAACCTCGGCTTAAAGTGTTTTCAATGCAAGGAGTCAGAAAATTATAGTCAGGTTCATAATTTCGTAGAGTTCATGCCGAACGAGGCCATGAGAGGCCTTGTGGCCAACAGGTTCGGGAAAGGAGGGTTTCCTGTAGTGTGTGCAGATTGTGTGCCATTGTGGGAACGCGCAAAACAAAATTGTGACAAAGCACGGGCAGCAGATGGAGGGCCCCTTTTGCTAAGAACGGCGCAAGCGTTTGTTTCGCGAGACATGGGCGCAGGCGTTTTAGATCACATGGGTGCGTGGCATCCCGGCACTGCCATGCACCGGACCTGCAAATGGGAACCCAGATGCGATAGTACCGCGACAGGTGCTCTTGACAGTGCATTGGCCTGCGCCACCGATATTGATCGTCTCAGTGCATTTGCGCGGAGAATCATTTACGCAAGCAGCCGGTCAGAGGCGATTCGCCAGGCGGCGTTGCGCAGGCGGCTCGGACAACGGAGTATGCGTAGTACTGAAACGGTGAAAACATATCTGAATGCCCTGGATACCCAATCATTCACTATCCCTTTCTATTTTTATCGAAGACGCCTACGGCGAATCACCGCCGCCCCCTGCCTTTCTGGAAACGCCGATGTGGCCGAAATTTGGGCTACAGCTTGGCCAAGCTATCGGAGCATGAGTTTCCCGAATCGGTTTTGAATGCTTTCGGGAAACGCTGCCCTTGGGGGAGAATGAACAGGAACAGGATGAGAGGAAGCGGAAAAGTAGGAGGATGAGGGTTGTTAGGGGTCTCTTGGGGCACCCTTGGGGTCTGTTGGGAGCTACTTGGGGGCCTGTGCGAGGCCTCTTGGAAGCATATCGGGGGCCTCCTGGGGCCTCTTGGGGGCCTTTGTGGGCTTCTTGGGGTCTCTTTGGCCGTCTTAGGGCGTTCCTGTCCCGTCTTACGCCGTTTGGAACCGTCTTGGGGTCCTCCATGAATCGTCTTGGGGCCCAAGACAGCCCGTAAGACAGCCTTGCACTGCTCAAACACGGCCAAGGCTATTCCAGCAACAGCCCAAGATAGCTCTTCCCCCCCTCCTCCTCCTCCTCCTCCTCCTCCTCCTCCTCCTCCTCCTCCTCCTCCTCCTCCTCCCCCTCCTCCTCCTCCTCCTCCTCCTCCTGCTTTCCCTGGGTGCCCCCCTGGAGGCCCCCCCCCCTGGGAGACACTTCTCCCCTGGAGGTGCTTTCGTGGATGCTGGCTCCGCCCGCCTGCTTCGCACGGCCGAGGCCGGCGGTCGCTGTTCGCCATGGGGGGGGGGGGGGAGGGGGAGGAGGAAGAGGAGGGGGAGGAGGAGGAGGAGGAGGAGGAGGAGGAGGAGGACGAGAAGCAGGATGAGGAGGAGGAGCAGGATGAGGAGGAGGAGCAGCAGCAGAAGCAGCAGCAGCAGCAGCAGCAGCAGCAACAGCAGCAGCAGCAACAGCAGCAGGAGGAGATGGAGGTTCCTTCTCCTCCTCCTTTTCCTCCTCTTCCTCTTCCTCCTCCTCCTCATCCTCTTCCTTTCTTTTCCTCCTCCTCCTGGAGGCTTCCCTGGAGACCCCCCTGGAGGCCCCCTGGAGGAGGCCTCCCTGGAGAAGGCCTCCCCGAAAAGCCCCTCTGCTGGCAACTCTGGGCCCCCCTTGCCCCCGTTCCATGGCCTCCTCCGCCTCCTCCTCCTCCTCCTCCTCCTCCTCCTCCTCCTCCTCCTCCTTTTCCTCCTTCTGCGCCTCCTCTTCTTCTGCTGTTTCTGCTGTTTCTGCTTCTCCTCCTCCTCCTCCTCCTCCTCCTGCCCCCCCCCCTCCCCGCCTTTCTACTCCTGTTGCTCCCCTCCTGCTTCTCCCCCTCCTGCTCCTCCTCCTTCTCTTCGTCTTCCTCGTCCTCCCCCTCCCCCTCCTCCGCGTCATGCTGCCCCCGTGGCCTCCTAACGAAGGCAGCCCGGGTTCATGCGCACACCGCGGCCCCTGGAGTTGCAGCTGGTCTCCCATGGGGTGCCCTTTTCGAATCAGAGGACGAAGTTGCTTCAGTCACAGTGTCGTGATTCTGGACCACGTTCTACCCAGATGCGGCGCATGAATGTTCGCGATCAGCCGATGCGGTTGTCGGGTTGGGCGTGTCACCGTTGAGCACCGCGAGTGCCTCCAGGAGCCCCAGGGAGGACTCGTTCGTGGGGCCGCCTTGGCCGTCTTTGAGGCTTCCAGGGCTGTGTTATGGGCCGGCCGGGGCCCCAAGACGGCTCATGCGGGACTCCGAAAGCCAACTCCTCGCCGGGGAGTTGGAATCGAGGCTCGCAGAGCCCGTTTGTGTGTTGTTTGGTCATCTTGGTGATATCTGGCGCCGTTCCGTCTTGGCAGACTTTCGGGTTTCCAGGCTGCCTCACGGCCCACCTGTGCCCCGAAGGCGATTCAAGGACAACTCCGAAATCCAACTTCTCGCTTCGTTCGGCCATCTTGAAGCCATTCTGGAGCTATCTTGGGCTGTTCGTAGAGTAGCCTTGCCCGTTTTTGAGCAACCCATGGCTGTCTTACGGGCCGTCTTCGGCCCCAAGGCGATTCATGGAGGGCTCCAAGATCCAACTCCTCGCCAGGGAGTTGGAATCAACGCGCTCAGCGACTATTGGTACGTGTCACCTTGGAGCGAGTCTGGGCGTTCGTGGGGCCGCCTTGGCCGTCTTTGAGGCTTCCAGGGCTCTGTTATGGGCCGTCCGGGGCCCCAGGACGGCTCATGCGGGACTCCGAATGCGAACTCCTCGCCGGGGAGTTGGATTCGAGGCTCTCAGAGACCGTTCCTTGCGCCATCTTGGTGGTATCTGGTGCCGCTCCTGGCATCTTGGGACTCGCTAGCAGGCCTCTTGGGCCGTTTTTGTGCTATCTCAAGGGCCGCCACAGCTTCTTGGAGCGACGAGGGGGTCTCTTGGAGCCCAGGTTTGCTCCAAATCGCCAAAACCCTGTAAAAAAAACACAGGGAAAGTGAGGCCCCGGGCCCCCCATGCGCTGGCGAGGTCCCTGGGCGGGCCCCCCCGGACCGGGCCCCCCGGTATACATATATATATATATATATGTATATATATATATATATATAACACTGAATCGAATCAAACAAGTGCCCACTAATATTGATCCATGGATGCTTGTTTCAAAGTTGATTGAATCAAAAATGTTAAAGGGGTCAGCAGTATTCGTTTATGAAACGACTAACCGATTGGCTCGCCTTGCACATCGGACTTGCGCTGTAATGGCCCCTGGTGCGTTGTCTTCGCACGAAAGCCAAGTTGCCAAGACATTACAACCCTATATCAGTAAGTGGTGGCACTGGACCCCCTAGCCTCACTTGCAGATGCTTCCTATAGTGTGACGATAAGAATTCGGCAAACAGAGGCCCAAACGTACGAGGACAACGCATCTCGCATGCCCCTCTTGCCCACACACTGTGATCAACAACATGTCTGCCCCCGCGTGTGTGCCACGCCTGTTTGTTGTACCAAACGGGCGCGGAGCTCTCGTCTACATCAATTCTGTGCGATCAGGAGGAGGAGGCGTAAGGAGGAGGCAGGAGGAGGAGGAGGAGGAGGAGGAGGAGGAGGAGGAGGAGAAGGAGAAGGAGGAGGAGGAGGAGGAGGAGGAGGGGGAAAGGAGGCTGCAGGGGTGATGTCTACAGAAGGGGACGGAGGGAGGCGATACATGGGAATCGGGAAGGAGGCGAGGGGACACAGTGCCTGCAACAAGGTGCTATTGCCAAGCTTCACTGGGCGGGAGCCAGCGGGGCCTTTCCCCCACGTGTTGGGAGCCTGGGTGGGACTGCGTTGGTCGTGCTGCATACCAAGTGCAAAGCGAGAGCTAGAGTCTCTTTCCTCATGCGCCCGTGCCTCCCTCCATCCTGAACAAACTGCACGAGGAAAGAAGGGGAACACAGGGAACGAACGAACGAACCACCTCTGCGGACAGTGGTCCGGGCCTGCTTGAAACCTGGTGGGGGAGGCCATGGCCTCTTGGGAAACAACTTGGGAAGAACCGTATCAGGGGATGCAAACTGGCCTGCTCTGAGCTGCTGGAAGCGGGGCCGATCTCAACAGATCGAAGCGACACGGGGGGCAGCAGGAAGAAGGGAGACAGCAGACAGACACGAACACATGTTGACCTTCGATGCAGCGCGTACCACAGATACAGATCAGCACCGCCCTTCGAGATCCCTGCGTGGTGCTGGGGTTGGGCAGTGCTGACAGGGGCTGGCGGCAGGATGCACGATGAACTTTGGAGACACGCCGAAGCAGGAGTGGGCGAGGTGGGGGATTCCGAGAGGGGCTCGCCTCTCAGAAGACCTCCTGCCGTCCACGACTGTAAGGGAGGCGCCCCCTTCGCCCCACCCGTCCTCGTGCGCAGCCAGGAAACATGAGAACTCACGGCGAATATGGCAGGATAAGGTTGGATGCAGCCGCGGAGAGCGACCGCGTGCACGGTGAACAAGGCCGAGTTCAGTGCCACGGCCCATCGCCACCTGGCAGGGGAGAGGGAGAGAGGGAGAGAGAGATAGAGAGAGACCAAGGGAGGGGGAGCGACAAGAGAAAGAGAGACACAGACAGAGGGAGCGACAAAAAAATTAGATAGAGAGGAAGAGAAACATATCAATATAGAGAGAAAGAGGGATCTGCATGTGCATGGATGCGTATCAGCACGCACAAATATACTCACATCTATACATAAATAAACATTCACAACCATACATACGCATCCAGACCCTCATGTGCACTGTGGTCTCCAGGGACCCTGAGAAGAGGGAGCAGAGGAAGAAGACGAAGAGGACGGCGTCGACGACGACCACTCCAGCGAAGGCGACGCCCCCGCGGCGCTGCCCACCAGCAGCCGTCGAGCAGCCTGCCCGTCCTGCGCGGGCGCGCGGCAGGCAGAACGATGGCCGAGGAGCTCGCCCTGAGGTCCTCGAGACGTCGAGAGGCTTCTCCTCCTCCCCCTCCTCCTCCTCCTCCTCCTCATCATCATCGTCCTCCTCCTCCTCCTCCTCTTCCTCCTCCTCCTCCTCCTCCTCCTCCTCCTCCGCCTCCTTCTCCTCCCTGCCCCCTTCTCCGGGGGCATCCTTGAGTGACACCCGGAGATCTCCGGGGGCCTCCTCCAGGGCAACCCGAGAGTGTCTGCCAGGGGGAAGGGGGCGGCTGGAGGAGCCGCGGCAGCGCGGCAGAGGGCCCAAATCTCTTCGCCGTCTCGTCGTCGTCGTCGTCGTCGTCGTCGTCGTCGTCGTCGTCGTCGTCGTCGTCTCGTCGTCTGCAAAATCCTTGCGAAGGAACTGTTGTTCGCATTACTGTGCGGGCGCGGCCGCAACAAGACTCTCGCAAGGAACCAAGCCCTGACACCCGCAGGCGCGAGATGCAAGTAGGGGGGGGACCAGGGCACCCTGAACGCAGCAGCTCCTTCAACGGCTGCGGGAAGGCAACGCGCAGCGCGCGGAGCGAAGAAACCCAGGGCACCCTGACAGAAGACATCAAACTTCTAGATGCGCGCTCCCACTGTATGTGGCCTCATCGTCTGAGATTTCCGTCACGGCAGCGCAGCACCAAGCACAGAACTCGTCGTCGTCGTCGCAGGCGGCGGCGGCGGCGTCGGCATCCCTGGGGCCCCCTGCGGCTCGGGAACAAAACGTGCACAGAGGTATGTCAGCTTCTTCGGCCTCTGGGGTCCGCCTGCGGGCCCTTGGGGCGGTAAACAAACAAGGCCAGCCACCAGCCAGGACGATACATCGTTTCTCTGTGTCCGGCGGCTCGGAACAATCTGGTCGTCTGGGGTGCGAGGGGAAGGGGGGAGAAGAGGACGGATGATGAGGGTCAAGGAGAGGGTCATGGCCGCAGCATGCGCGGAAGCGCGCCCTGTGCGGGCGGCTGCGCGTGTGGCAACGCAAACCACCCTGTTGCTGCCACCACATCATTGAAGATTTCATGCACGCGCCGTGCTTGACGATTCTCACACGCCCCACTCCTTTGAGCAGTCTCGCGCGACACACAGAGATGTAGAGACAGGATAGCAGCATTGCACAGGACAAACCGAACAAGTTCAGGAATCAGCGGGATCGATTCAAACTGTTGGAATGGACAAGAAAATGTCACGACCCCGCCGGACGAGCAATTTCAAACCCCCAGACCAGCTGTGAAATGGCGGCCTGTTGCCTAGACCCCGTGGAACCCTCCAAGACAGCTCAAAACTAGACACACTCGCACAAAATCAGACCACAGCCTTTTTGATAGGGGAAATCCTGAGCACGTAACAGCGTACCTCACTGGTGCCAACAAAAAAGCTGGCGAGAACGAACCAGCATGATCTACCACTCGCCAGACAGCTCGCCCCTCGGCCCCCGAGCGGCCCGATGTGCAAAGGGGCGAGCATTGACTGCAGAGGCGCGCAGCGCACCTCGCGGATCGCGTGGCCCCTCGGCCAGGCCCACCAGGCGACGGGGCTGGACCCTAAGCGTTATTGTTCGATGTGTTCGTTGTGTTGTTTCGATTCGCTCTACCTGCTTCCTGTACCGCCCTGTCTAAACGACAAACAAAGCGCAGCAGACGTCCAGCAAAACAGCGTTTTAGCTCAGCCCTGCCAGGCGAGGTGCCGATAATGCCAGACCTGAGACAGAGGGGGGCATCCTTCAAGAACATGAGGCCCTCCGCCCGCCCAAACGGAAGAACACTCGAGGGATGCACAAAACCATCCAACACGCGCGAAGAGTATTTGGGTACCCTCCCCGAACCGACCTCGATCTGATACCTCGGTCCGACCGTGCCGCATCGGGCCGCGTCTGGGCGACAGCGAGTAATCCTCACCCCGCTAGCCCAGAGCAAGCCAAAGATCCTTACCCCATGGCCCAAAACCGGCAGCGGAATGTCCTCCCCCCCCCTCCACTCTGGCTAAGAACTGCAAGCGAAATATCCTCACCCCCTGGACTGAAAGTGCCAGCGACGTGTCCTCACCAACCTGGCCGAAAGCTGCCAGCAAAACATCTTCAACCCCTGGCACGAAACTGGCAGCGCAGCCATGAACATGCAAGCTAACTATCCTCACCCCCCTGGCCAAAATTATCAACGACACATCCTCACTGCCCTGGCCTGAAACACTACCAGCCAAATACCCTTGCCCCCTTGGCCAAAGACTAGGGCTACGGTGGAAGAATGTGAGGGGGCGGAAGGGGGAGGAGGAAAGGGAGCGCGGAGACCGAAAGCAAGGGGAACGCTCTGGACCAAAGAAACATCATACGTCATACGCGATCAATCCGAACAAACGCCTACCCTCTCATCTCTCAGCTCGACTTATCACAACCCCGTGTAAAAAAACAAGAACCAACTGCTGAACAATCCTTGCGACGCGTGGGTACTACGGGCACTGCTAAACAACCGCGTGATGATCCAACAAACCATTCGAATCGAACCGTCGACTCACAAATAGGCTCCTCATCATCGTTCTCGTCACCGGCGTGTGCACCTTTCAGCCTGCGCCTCCATAGTCTTGCTCATCCTACTACCCTCTCTCTCTCTCCCTCTCTTGGTCCAGAGGTGTATGCCCACGGCCAGCATGACGCCCAGCGACGCCTGACGATAGCGCATGCCATCGGGGAAATCATAACATGTGAGTGAGAGAAGCGAACACGTAATTAGAAGGCAAGCAACTTTGGCAATCAATGCCCCTCACTATCCAAATTTCTGACGCCTCAATGTGCGTCGAGTCGCCAATCCACACAACTCTCGGCCCGTTCTCCACCACCGGCGGTTCATCTTGTATAATTGGTTGATTTGGGAGTCCCGGAAGCGGCCTCAAGGCCCTGAAAACAACAAACAAATGATGCCAACCAACGTGGACCCCCAGTGGTACGTGTTTGCACCGTGGATGTGCAAGCCATATGGCGCAACCGTGTGGTGCAGGCTATATGGTACAAGTGATGCAGAGTAAACTAGGTAGGCTGTGCTACTTACGTGGTGCTAGTTGTATGTGGTGCAAGCTGCGGGGTAAGCTATGTGGTGAACGCCATGCTGTGCACGCTATGTTGTGCAGTCTGCGTGGTGCATCGGCAATGGCCAAACCTCCCTTTCATAAACCACCGTTTAGTGAAAACGGCCGAAGACCGAAACCGACGGACCTGGACCCGCAAAAAGGACGGCCGCTCTCGCAAACCGAAAACAGAACATTCGCTAATCGACGTGTCAGAGTAGGTCTATCAACCTCCGATGTAAGCTGTGATGTGAGCTTATTTTGTCGCAGGCGAGGGCGCCAGCGGCGAGTCAGGTCCGAGCGGGCTGCGCAAGAGCCGAATTGCTTAACGCCGAGGGGCCGGCGACCTCAGGCAGCGCCTCGGCGGGCGGGCCGGCGCGAGGGGGGTGCAGGCTGCAGCTGCCAGGGATCTGGTCCAGGGGAGCGCACATGCAAATTAGCCAACCGAAGCTGGGGCGCAGCCAACATGACGCGAGGGTCGTACTAGGATGTGGCCAGGGAGGCGGCCAGTCAGTACACTGCGACGACTGAACAAGTCGTGAAAGATACGCGGTGCACGCTACCTTGTACAGTCTGCGTGGTGCAATCTGCGTGGTGCAGGCTCCTGTGGGCGCCCACGCGGCGCCCACGGGCGGCCGGGCACACCAACCGACACCTCGGCATATAATAGGCCCTCCCCCCCCGCGCACGAGCCGTCTGCGGGGCGTCGTCCACCGGCGGGCACCAGCGTGAAGGGGCCCAGGGACACACAGAAAATGACACACACAAATCCCAGGACTCTCGATTTCTTGGTGTACGCATCTTGCATTGATTCTCGTCTTCCCTCCCACTTCCCAGATGTGCCCAGATCTCCTGGGAGTCGACGATTAACTGTGTCTGTGTGTTTCTTTCCCTCCTGCACCAGGCAGAACCTCGACATAAACAGCCGGCACACGAGTCGCCCACGAGGCGCCCATGGGCGCCTACCCCTCAGGAGACAGCCGAAACCTCGAGGTACCCATCGAATTATTAAGAAAAGATACAAAAACATGGGCGCCCGAGTTATCAGGGGTAACTCGGCTCTGGGGTAACTCGGGCTTGGATTCCCGAAAAAGGAACCCGAGTTAGCCCTGACCCGACTTACCCATGATGATTCGGGGCTCTGGACGCCCGAGTTATCCGGGGTAACTCGGGTCCGGGGTATGTAACTTGGGTTTGGATTCCCGAATAAGGAACCCGAGTTAGCCCTGACCCGAGTTACCCCTGATGATTCGGGGCTCTGGACGCCCGAGTTATCCCGGGTAACTCGGGTCCGGGGTAACTCGGGTTTGGATTCCCGAATAAGGAACCCGAGTTAGCCCTGACCCGACTTACCCCTGATGATTCGGGGCTCTGGACGCCCGAGTTATCAGGGGTAACTCGGGTCCGGGGTAACTCGGGTTTGGATTCCCGAAAAAGGAACCCGAGTTAGCCCTGACCCGAGTTACCCCTGATGATTCGGGGCTCTGGACGCCCGAGTTATCCGGGGTAACTCGGGTCTGGGGTAACTCGGGTTTGGATTCCCGAAAAAGGAACCCGAGTTAGCCCTGACCCGAATTACCCCTGATGATTCGGGGCTCTGGACGCCCGAGTTATCCGGGTAACTCGGGTCCGGGGTAACTCGGGTTGGATTCCCGAAAAAGAACCCGAGTTAGCCCTGACCCGAGTTACCCCTGATGATTCGGGGCTCTGGACGCCCGAGTTATCCGGGTAACTCGGGTCCGGGGTAACTCGGGTTTGGATTCCCGAAAAAGGAACCCGAGTTAGCCCTGACCCGAGTTACCCCTGATGATTCGGGGCTCTGGACGCCCGAGTTATCCGGGGTAACTCGGGTCCGGGGTAACTCGGGTTTGGATTCCCGAATAAGGAACCCGAGTTAGCCCTGACCCGAATTACCCCTGAAGATTCGGGGCTCTGGACGCCCGAGTTATCCGGGGTAACTCGGGTCCGGGGTAACTCGGGTTTGGATTCCCGAATAAGGAACCTGACCCGACTTACCCCTGATGATTCGGAGCTCTGGACGCCCGAGTTATCCGGGGTAACTCGGGTCCGGGATAACTCGGGTTTAGATTCCCGAAAAAGGAACCTGAGTTAGCCCTGACCCGACTTACCCCTGATGATTCGGGGTTCTGAAAAACCTTCAATGCAAGCACTGGCCTGGGGAAAGACCGGACACGGCAAGAAGCTACGCTCCAGTCGCCAAAAAGGTCTAGGACTCTAGACCTTTGACCCTCAGAGCATGGCCCGAACTGATACCGACGGTGGACCACGCTGGCACAGTGGCAGTCGGCCCTGGCCTCTCCAACTCCGATCCGCCTGGTCAAGGGCACAGATTCTCGATGACAACGCGCGCTCTCAATCGTGGGCGGCCAAGTGGGGAGCGTCCAAGAGGGTTGGGCGCAAATCATGGCCGGCGGAGCGTGCAAACCCAGGGGAGGGCGGGGACGTAATGAAATCCGCCGGCCCCCTTGTAGGGCCACCAGACTGTAGGCCGAAGCTTCGCAGTTTCCTGTGCCAGTTGCAGCTTCCAGTTTCCACTGTTACAGATCTGCTTCTTGCCGCTTACTGTTCCTTGTTGATGGACCGCGCGAGGGGGGAGGCCCGAAACGGGAAGGTTTAGCACGCCCTGAGCGTGTGCTCTGATTTACTTGGGTTGGTAAAAATTGACACCCCTCACGCAGATCGGCAGGGTCAGGGTCCAAAAACACAAAGGATTTACCACATTTCTGAAATTCGCTGGCACACCTCACGCATATCGGCGGGGTCAGGATCAAAAAACAAAAGGGATTTGCCACATTTCGTAATTCGGCGGCACCCCTCACTCAGATCGGCGAGGCCAGGGTGCAAAAACACAAGGGATTTGCCACATTTCTTAACTTCGCTGGCACCCCTTACGCAGATCGGCGGGGCCGGGGTCCAAAAACACATCGGATTTGCCACATTTCTGAAATTCGGTCGCACCCCTCATGCAGATCGGCGGGGCCGGGGTCCAAAAACACATCGGATTTGCCACATTTCTGAAATTCGGTGGCACCCCTCATGCAGATCGGCGGGGTCAGGGTCCAAAAACACATCGGATTTGCCACATTTCTGACATTCGGTGGCACACCTCATGCAGATCGGCGGGGTCAGGGTCCAAAACCATAGGGATTTGCCACATTTCTGAAATTCGCTGGCACCCCTTAGGCAGATCGGCGGGGTCAGGGTCCAAAAACACGAGGATTCGTCACATTTCTGAAATTCGGCGGCACCCCCTCAGGCAGATCGGCAGGGTCAGGGTCCAAAAACACACGGGATTTGCCACATTTCTGAAATTCGGCGGCCCCCCTCATGCAGATCGGCGGGGTCAGGCTCACCAGACAAATCATTTGGTTTTGCCGATTATGAATCGGCCTCGCATGAAGTTCCGATACTGCTTCACGACGGCGCCCAGGCCTCATGACATAGCTCTCGCATAGCGCATTCTCCGAGATAGGGGGCCGGCGGCAGGGGGCGAAGCCCTTACGGATAAGAAGAGGCGCCATGAAATCTGAGGAAATATCATGGCCCCCACCACGACATCCGCCCCCCGCCTAGTCATCACCCCCTCTAGGTCGCCCCCGACTCAATGCAGACACAGACGCGAGGAGGCAGACCACCTGAGAACGGCCGAGGAGCCCACATGTGAAGGGGCCCTGGGTCACACACAAAAATACTCACAAATAAAAGGACTCCCCATGTTTCCTCATATTTTCTGGGTTTCTTTCTTCCCCCCCACTTCTCATATTTTCTATATTTTCTTGGGAATCGACGAGTAGTTGTGTCTGCGTGCTTCTGCCCCTCCTGAACATGAGCTCTCTGTGGCCGCCGGGGTTCGCGCGCGCGCGCCGTCGTTGCCGAGGGGCGGGGCCCCGGGAGCGCGCACCGGCCGCAGGGTGCGCGGGACTCCGGCATCGGGGGCGCGCTGGGCGGGATTGAGGAGGGGGAGGAGGAGGAGGAGGAGGAGGAGGAGGAGGAGGGAGGAGGAGGAGGACTTTTGGACAAGAGGTAAAAAACAAAAAAAGAAAACATGATCGAAACATCGCCCCCAGACTATATGTTGACTATCTCCGAATACTCCTCTTGTAGAAGGACACGCCCGACTTAACGCTAGCATGGGGGGGAAACGGGTCCTGAGGGAAGCAGGTCCTGGACAGCAATGCGCTCCCTCAGGAGGAGGCGATTTCTGAGAGTCATGGGGCCCGTGGAGGGCCCCAAGGGCCCGAACGCGGCGAAAAACCTGAGGACTCGCTGTACCCCTGGCGAGATCGTCGCGCGGCTGCGGGCCAGGCAGGGGGACGACCGACCAAGCATCCATCCAGGGGCCCAGCAGTTGGCCTGGCCGGGGTCCTTGCCGGCGCCCGTGCAGCCCCGCGCGCCGATCTTCCACCACCTCTGCCATAAGTAGGAGAGGGAGGAGGAGGAGGAGGAGGAGGAGGACGAGGAGGAGGAGGAGGAGGAGGAGGAAGGAGGCGGAGGAGGAGGCGGAGGAGGAGGAGGCGGAGGAGGAGGCGGAGGAGGAGGAGGCGGAGGAGGATGAGGAGGGGGAGGAGGCGGAGGAGGAGGAGGAGGACCTCCCCATCCTCCCTTCTCCCCTGCCCTACCTGTGGTCCTGTGGTGGTGGTGGAAAAGTGCCCCATCACCTTCCGACAGGACGCCCTCTCGCCCACGGGGGCGGCGGCCGCGCGCCCACAGGTGCGGCGACGGGTCCTGCCAGATGAACCTCCGCTGCTCGGCCTCGGGCGGCGGGGCGCTGGGCAACGCCAGGGGGTGGGAAATCCGAGGCAGAGAACAACGAGGGAGAAGAAGAACAAGTAGTACGAAACATACGAATGAGAAGAAGAGAGCGAACAATACGAATACCAAAACTAACAACGATGTCAATTAAGATCATGCATGATACTAATAAGAAACACGGAATCAAGAGAAAAACAAACACGACATTAAAAACACTGATACTAATAAACGACGCGACATCAAACCAACAAGAAACAATAATTATAACAACTACATCAACACATGTAAAAAATGAACAACGACATCACGATGGGCTCCCTCCCTGGAAGAAAAACTGCATAAACATACAAATTCGGCGCTCCGCGCAGATTTCTTGGATCTGGGCTGGACCCCCAACCCTGGCACGCGGAGCGCGCCAGGGACGGCGCCGGAGGCGCTGCCGTGCGGAGCGCTCCAATTTCATGCCCAAGGCGTTCTTTCTACTTCGACCCCCGCCGCTTACCGCCTGTCCACCCGCCTGCCTCGTCCCGCCAGGCCTGGCCTCCAGCCTCGGCGGTAGACAAACCTCCCTTGGTCCCTTTAGTAAACCTCCCCTTAGTGAAAACGGCCTGGGACCGAAACCGACGGACCTGGACCCGCAAAAATGACGGCCGCGACGCCCTCTCGCGAACCGAAAACGGTCAATTCCTTAATCGTCCACCTCCGACAGCCGGCGCGCTCGTCGTCGTTGGCGGGCTTCTGCATGTGCCTCTTTTCCCCTGACTCGCGGAGCAGCACACACTGCTTGGAAGGACCAGAGGCAGCAACTGCCGTGCCAGAACCATTCTTCCCTCCACGGACCTTCCCAGGCGGGCGCTTCCGCGCGTTGTGTCACGCCGGGGCCCTGGGGAACTAACACACTGCAACGCCGACGCCTGAACTCCTCCGCCGTGGTGGGCTCCACCTCTGGCAAAACCCACCCCCGGCACTGCGAAGGTGGAGGCCGGGCAATCTCTGCAAAACTGACCGCCCACCAGGTCGCCCTCCGCTCTGGCGCCGACCCGTGGCCTGGCCCGACCCGCGCGAGACGCGGCTATCGTTGCCCAGGGGCTCGCCTGAGGCTCAGATCGGAAGGGCGGGGGCGACGAGTTCTCGCCGCAGCCGCGCCGCGCGGAGGCAGGCGGCAGGACGGCAGTCTCGCAAGGGCAAGAGGAGGAGGAGGAGGAGGAGGAGGAGGAGGAGGAGGAGGAGGAGGGAGAGGGAGAGGAGGAGGAGGGAGAGGAGGAGGAGGAGGAGGAGGAGGAGGAGGAGGAGGAGGAGGAGGACGAGGAGGATGAGGAGGAGGAAAGGTGAGGGAGGAGGGAGGGAGGGAGGGCAGGAGGGAAAACAAAACCATCCACGAACAGCTCGGCTATACGGCCCCGCCCGATAGACCTTCCGCTCGCCATGTTACGTGCAGGCTCGCTGACGCCACGGGGCCAAGGACGAGTTAGAAACGCAACGGGTCGGGAGAATGGGCGAATCGAGAGGCGGCCGATACGCAAGTGTCTCATAAACCGAAAGGGCGATCCTGCACATGAGCTTGGCAGAATCCGCCGAAGATCTGCCCTAGAGGCTGTGTACAACAAATGCGCCACCCCGATGACGAACCGCTGCCTTCGCTGCGTACGGCACCACGACCCTGCTGGGGATACCTGCGACATGACCGTCTGTTCGACGCTGGCCGGCAACACGGAACGAAACCTGCTCACCATCCGGATATTGATCACCCCTACACAAGAGCGTCTTCACGAAACGCGCCTACATAATGAACCGAACAAGACAGGACTGTGTAGTCCCCGCGCAGGACTGCCTTTTAAACCAGCGTTCCGAAGGTCGGAGTGGATATTCCTCCCTCGACTTGTGGCCGTCCTCCAAAGCCAGGGTAGCCGTCAGTGCTATAATACGCCTATCACACTGCCTACCAACCATGTTCTGGCATACGTTATACTCTGTTTGGGGCGTACGCACTGCGGATGCACAAGCCGCGTGAATGGAACTGCGCACTTTTCAGATCTGCGGTAGCTCCTCTTCATAATCCCACCAGCCCTGTCGGGCGCGGGAAATGAAATTTAGGGCGCGTCCTCTTCCAACCCCCATCCTTCCCCTTCGGGGAAGGGTTTGTACTCCCCCTCCCCCCCCCGCCCCTGGACGTGAAGGGGGGGGGGTCGAGAGCGGCGAGAGCGTATTATTGATGCGACTTGCGTGCTCGCAACATTTTGGCCTCCTGGCAGGGGAGACCCGAAAAGGCACCCAAGAGATCCCCAACAGGCCCCGAGAGGCCCCCCAAGAGGCACCAAGGACGCCCCAAGAGGCCTCGGCGAGAAGACCAAAATCACTGGTCTGACCCGTGTGAGCCGCGCCCAACTGGCCGACCCCCCTGACCACACCTGACACCGCAACGTGGCGGGCAGGCAACAACAGTGGCCAGAGCCTGCCCCCAATCCGGGCAGGTACCATGAGGCCGACGTGCACACATCGCGAAAGACGGGATTGCGACGACCCAGGGGCGGGTGCCCTCGCGGCATCCAGAGGCCCGGTCCCCTTGGGACCTGAAACGGCAGACCTGGCCACTTTGGGGGACCACCCCAGCTGGTCCAGGGATGAAGCCCAAGGCCCGACAGGGCACCGACCCTGTGGCCCGCGGCACCACAAGCGACGTCTAGGCGGATTTCACTGCACCCCGGGGGCCCCGATACGCCGCCCACGCACCGAAGCACCCCCCTGGTGGCCTCCCTCCTCCTCCTCCTCCTCCTCCTCCTCCTCCTCCTCCTCCTTCTCCTCCTCCTCATCCTCCTCGGGCTCCTCCTCCATACTCCCCTTCCTAGGGTAGGACGTCTTACCCAGAACTTCATTCCACTGCATGTTCCTCCACATCCCTGATCAGGGCAACCCGTCTGGAATTAAAAAGGTGGGAACAATGAACGAACATCCTCTGTTCTTCTTTAGTACGAATCTGGACGGAACCACGCATGCTATCCCTAGGAACTGGTTCATGCACCTAACATGAACACATGCCCGCTACTTCAGCGGAGCTTGGGAAGCCCTGACAATTACACGATTAGGAATTGCTGATTCTCCATCGGGTCTTCTGACAAGGCAATCTACGCGACAGTGCGCTCTGCCGTCTGCAGCACAGCATAATTCAGCAAATGACTGCGTAGCACCATCATGAAGAGGACTGCCTCCACGCAGGTGTTGGCCTGGAAGCGTTGACCTCCCCGATACCGCTCTCCCATCTCATCTGTGGACAGTACATGTTATTGCGCGCCATCTCCTGGACCCACATGAGACGTATTTTTGCATCTACCCTGTTATTTTCTCACTTGTTATTCTTCCGAGGAAGAGGGCGCCATTGTGGCAGCAACGCTTGACCAGCTGAACTGCTACCCCCCGATTGCCGAAAGACCAAGGCACCACAGCCACAACAGGATACTCCGGCATTTGCGCGCTGTCCCTTGTCTCTGCAAATCTGCAGCGGACAAGCGAAACTCGAATGTCGGCTGCGAGGGTGCCCTGAACACGTTCGGCGCGCTGTCGCCATGCAAGCGCCTCCCGCCTCGATCTGTTTGTTGGTCGACAGTCTCAGGTTCAGTAATTGCGTGTCGGACGGTGATTGGCCAAAGCTGTCCTTCGACATCAACTGGTGAACGCTTCCTTCTTCGGCGCTTCGTCATTGGGCGAAGAGGGGGGAAGAGGGGGTCTGGCTCCGGACCTCTGCTTAATGCGACGGTTTGCACCAGTCCGTCCTAGCGGGGAAGCCCCACCTGCTTGAAACAGGCGCCAAAAAAACACCCAAAGATCTACTCCAGGGGGGGGGGGGGCGAGGGCCCGCGCCGATCGGCGAAACAATGAATCAGAAAACGATAGCCTTCGACATCAACTGCCTGAGATCTGTTTCAGACAGTCGGGTCGCTGGGGAGCCCGAGACTCCCTGGGAGATTCTGGGAGGTCCGCCAGACGACTTTTCTGGACAGCCCGAATCCTGGGGGCATGAGAGGAGTTGGGCGGGGAATCGGAAACACCATTCATCTGTACCCCCACTACCCACTGCGAATGGGGTAGAGACCAGAAAATCCACCCTCATAACAATCAGCCCGACACGCGAAGCCGTTTAATGAACGCACCCAAGGGTGGAATCGAGCAGGGCAGGGATGTTTAGTATTTAGTAAACGCTCAGGACCGTTAAATAAACGCCAATGATCGGGTCCGGGTGTCTTTTCCTCCCTTGAAGTGGGGACATGAGAGGGATTGGACGGGGGGGCGGAAGCAACATTCATCAGTACCGCCCTACCCACTGCGCCTGGTGAAAGCCTTTCTTCGGCGGCGAGCGAGGGGGGGAAGTGAGAAGGAGAAGGCCTTCTCAGAAGGCGGCGGGACTTCTCAGAAACCCTCGCGCCTTTTGAGAAGTTCTCTGTGTCTTCGGGGAAGGCATAAAGAAAACTTCACAGATGGCCTGGGAACTTCCGAGCCTTCTGAGAAGGGCGGCCCCTTCTCACTCCCCCCCCCCTCGCTCACCGCCGACTGGTTCAAGCTATGTGGTGACCCTTGGGATCTTCGGAATGCTCCCTAAGGCAGGTCCCCGCTGCACTAACGCAAGCCCCAACATAAACAAACGACCTGCACTCTCGGAATCCCGCAGAGGCTCTGGCCAAAAACTGTCGCATGAGTTCCGCGCCGCGGAAATGTGCTGCCCCAACGGCGCGAGACGGGCCCCCGCCGGTGCTCAACCTTGAACGCTCGCGCCCACGTCGCCGCCGCTTCGAGTCGGCTCAGACCTGCCGAACGTCGGAAGTGTCCATGAGCGCTCCCTGGCAGTTAGTACTGACTACCTACCAGACCACCCCAACCCAACCCGAAGACCCAAATTTGACCCGAATTTCGGGTTGGGGGGGGTACGGATACCATGTGTTTTTTCAACGTTCCCCGACCCCCCCCCACTGGAAATCGAGGATAAATTTGGGCCTTCGGGTTGGGTTGGGGTGGTTTGGTGGGTGGTGAAGTACGAGCGTTCCTGGAAGCTGCCATGGAGGGCGCCACCTGTTGGTGGTCAGGGGCCCTCGCCGTGCCCGGAGGTCCCCAGGAGGCAGCCCCCCCAGAGTCGCCACCGGCAGCCCCATCGGGCACTCCAATGGAATCCTAAGGACTCCAAGGGATTCCTAAGGCGTCCGTAGGCATCCGTAAGAGTCCATAGGAATCCTTGGGAAACCTTAGGAATCCTCAGGAATCCTGATTCCTAGGGAGTCCTGGGGATTCCCAAGGATTCCTAGGAAATCCTGGGGTCCCGGGAGGGCCTCGGTGCGGCAGGTCCGCGCCGCCTCGACGCGGCGGCGACGGGAGGCCGAAGACAGTGAAAACTTCAGCGCCCCTTCCCCTCCTCCTCCTCCTCCTCCTCCTCCTCCTCGCCTCCTCCCCCTCCTCCTCCTCCTCCTCCTCCTCCTCCTCCTTCGGAGCACACTCCACCATTATGGCATGTCGAGCCCTGCGCGCCTGCAGAGCCGCCCCTCAAAGGGGTGGGCGGTGTCACACAGCGAGGTATCAGACATGGGCGTGCAGACACGTAGCGCAGCATCATGACGTTGACCCCCCCTCCCAACGGGCCTAGCAAACGCAGCAGCAGAGTTGACTGCGTACTTCCGCCGAACCTCCACGGCGGACGGGGGGGAGTAGGAGGATGAAAGAGGGAAGATGGAGGGAGAACAAAGGAGGAGGAGGAAGAGGAGGAGGAGGAAGAGGAGGAGGAGGAAGAGGAGGAGGAGGAGAAAGGGAAGAGGAGGAGGAGGATGACGAGAAGGAATAGAGGAGGAAAGAGAGGAAGGGTGGAGGATGAGGAGGATGATGATGATGATGAGGAGGAGGAGGAGGAGGACAGGAAGGATGAGGAGGGGGAGGAGGAGGAAGAGGACGAGGAGAGAGGAGAGAGGAGGTGGATGGAAGAGAGAGAATGGAGGGGCAGAAGGAGGAGGAGGATGAGGCGGAGGAGGAGGATCGAGGTCGAGGTTTCTGCATGCGTTTGGCCCTGTTTGGACATCGGGGGGCGGGGAGACGCAGAGGTAATAGAGATGAGGTGTGTCTGTGTGTGTGTGGGGGGGGGGAACAGGAAGGGGGACAGTGTAGGAGGGCACGGGGCAGTGGAGCGGAGCGAGAGTGATGAGTGAGACAGGGCAGTGGTGGTGCACCGATTCGCACTGCGATTCCAGAGCCGAGAAGGCGCGCGCGTCGCAAGCTTCTGGACGCAGTGAACACGCTCCTCGGCGTGCAGGGCTGCGGCACTACCTCGAACGAAACGAAACGAAGAAGGGGAGGGAAGAGGATTGGATGAGGGGGCGCACAGGACTGTGGGCAGGGGAGGGGGGGTAGGAGGCAGACGGTTGAGCCAGGGGAAGCAGAACTTGCAAATGCCAGCATCCCCCTCCTTTCGCTTCCCTTCCCTCCTCCCACCCTCCGCGTCCTTGCCCTCCGTTTCCCTTCCCTCGCATGGATTGCCTCCCTCCCCCGCCCATCCTAATTCCCTCCCTTCTCTCGCTCCCCTCCGCCCCTCCCTTCCTCATCCCTCTCCTCCCTCGCCCCTGCTGCCTGCTCCCGTCTCAAGCGCCTGCGGCTGCGGTTCCTCCTCCTTTTCCTCCTCCTCCTCCTCCTCCTCCTCCTCCTCCTCCTGCTCCTCAGGCCCACGGGTTCGACCCAACTCGCAGGCCGTCCATGGGCGCCCGGGGCGCACGGCTCCACACCCTTGCGCCGCGGGGGCGACGATTCCGACTCAGGCACCGTGAAACCAAAAGGCACCGATGCCACTACTCCCTGGACCTCTCCCAGGGGGCGCTCCGACCAGGATTTCGAGGCAAATCCAGCGGTGGCGGCGAGGGTTTCCCTGGAGGCCCAAAAAGAAGAAACGACGAGGGGGAGGTAATGGCATGGGCACCTGTTCTGAACTCCACCAGGCCCTTCTGCCAGGGTCGGTGGTCGTCCGTGCGTGACTGCAGCGGCCGATCGACCCCCCGGCGCGTGGGACGCGATCCCGGCGCCTTTCAGGTGGTACAGCCGGCAGCGGCGGCGCGCCGGGCGGCTCGCGCCGACGGCAGGACAGCGAGCATGGCACTCTCGAGCGTGCCTGGGGACCGCCAGCCTTGCGCTCGGGGGCCCCGAAGCTTTCGACGGCATGGCAGCGGGACATGGCACTCTCGAGCTTTCTTTCGTGATACCGGCCGCCCCCGGTCCTGGCACCCCCTCCGCCACACAGGTAACGTTCACGGCTCGTGCTGACGTCCGAGCTGTCTTGGGTTATTCCCAAACATTCCTAAACAGCGCTGGCGCGAAACTTGACGTTGCCTTCCCGCGCCCCTCCCTCTTGGTTCGGTGGCGAACGAAGGGGGGGAAGTGAGAAGGAAAAGGACTTCTCAGAAGGTTCGGAGGTCCCCACGCCTTCCGAAAAGCTTCCTGCACCTTCCCCGAAGGCGAAGAAACTTTTCAGAAGGCGCGCGGGCTTCTGAAGAATCCCGCCGTTTTCTGTCGAACACATCTACAACTACACGCAACAAAACTGCATCTTGTTGCGGAGACCTGAGGTGGCAATCGTAATTAGATGCGGCTCGTCGGTCGGTCTGGGTGGACGGACATCACTTCGCGACCTACGATGGAAAGCGATGGTCGTGCTGACGACGTTGCGCGCCAAACGTGGCAGCGATCGCCATGTTTCATGGCGAGGCTTGGAGGCTTGGCGGCAGCCGCAAGACACATCATAACACGAGCAAGCGTTTCACCCTCGGACGGGGAATCTGGCACGAAGAAGAACTCGAAAGCTCGGGGGATGGGATCGCGGATTTGCTGCTGGGGCACAGGCAGGGGAGGGGAGCGGGCTGCGCGAGGCCGAGGCCCCCGGGCATACGGCTGGCTTCGCTGAGCCAGAGGATGCGGGATGTCAGCGGGAAGCGGCCCAGGAGACGGGGCCTCGGCGATGGGCAGCGCGGGCAGCCGATGCGTCGAGAAAAATGGGACACGCACAAAACGGCAATTAGCGGCCAGGGCGCGGCACACGTTGGGAGCGCGAGTGGCGGCACCCGACGTGCACCCCGCCCCGCTGGCCAGGTGTAGTTGTACAAATGCTCCGTTTTGTGAGGATGTCTCCGGCGAAACCAGCACGTACATTACTACACCCAATGCCTGGCTAAATGTAATTCTGAACGTGCTGGATGCCTCGCGCGGGGCGAGCACGGACAGACCGGCACCTAGCGGAAAGGGACGGGGTACAGGTCGGGTGCGTCGTCGCGCCCCGCCCGCAGAGTCAGGAAGGCAAGGGCCGCTGAACCCCTTGACGGCCTCCGGGCGGAGGTGTCTGAACGTCCCAGGGCGATCCGAAGGAATTCCAACTGCGGCCTCCGCCCACATCGTTCCCCCTATCAGAGCATCTCGCCTGGTCACTACGTTCCCCACTCCCGCCCGCTACTTTGCCCTCCCCCTCCCCCGTTCTTCCTCTACCTGCCGCCATTCATATCCCTGAGCGTTTCCCATTTGGCCCTGGCCCCTGCGTGGCGGCAAACGCCCGCGCCCCCCCGCAGCTGAAAGACTCATCTTGCGCTCATCCTCCAATCCACTCGTGAGGCGCAAGTCTGGATTCCACACTGGCACTGGCAAGCGACGTCGAAGCCCCGGCAAATCCGACAAGCGTGATCGGCCCCCTCGAATGGCTGGCGAACAAATGCGTAAGACGATGTCGCAAAAGTAAGTTTGGAATTTTGGGATCCGCGCAAGAAGCGAATCCACTCGCCCAAGAAATGAGAAGGAGAAGGCCTTCCCAGAATCTGGGAAGGCCTTCTCGTTCTCACTTCCCCCCCTCACACGCCGCCGACTGGCAACGCACGTTGTCGCAGGGGAGTGCCCAAACGCTCTCCAATGGGGTCGGCGACCACGCCGCAACCCAGACATGACACCACGACGGTACTCGAGCAGCCGTGCGCGAAGGCGCAACGGGGGAGCGAGCTGGGAGGCCAGTCGCGGCAGAAGCAGTAGCTGCAGCCGCGGCCAAGAGCCTGAGCCTGGGCCAGCCCGCCGCGTGAGCAGCGGACGGCACCCCCGAGCGTAGGAGGTCTACCAGGAGGAGGAGGAGGAGGAGGAGGAGGAGGAGGAGGAGGAGGGCCGCTGCCTTGCTCCCACTCTGCGACGCGCGCCCCGGAGCCCTTCGCCTCCCTGCTGCCCTGTGGAGAAAAAAAGACTCAGCTAGGTCTCGGGTTCTTGAGTCTCGGGGCGCCGTTCCGCCGACAGGAGCGGAGCCGTTGTAGACGTCGACAGCCGGTCCAGTCGACACAGAGGAGGACGAGGAGCCCGAGCGGGGGATCTTCGATCTGGAACAATCGTTCACCAACGGACTCGCGCAGCTCTGGCCATAGCCCGGCGACAGCAGCCGGGCGCGGACAAACGTGGTCCGAGCAGCTGGATGCGGCCGGACGAGCTGCATCGCCGACGTGGCAGCGCATCGAAATGGAGAACACCTGACTCCACATCGAGCCGCACCGCCGATGTAGCGGCGATGCGGCGCGGTCCACAGGCCCCACCTGCTTGGACCCAATCGGGGCGGCCCGACCTCATTGAACATGCCTCAGTGAAACGATCCCCCATATTTTCTCATATTTTCTGGGTTTTTGTCTTCCCCCCCCACTTCCAACATTTTCCAATATTTTCCCATATTTTCCAGGGGATCAACGATTAATTGTGTCTGTTTTTTTGCTCCCAGGAAGAGAGCCCCCCTCTGGCCCTCTGGGCCTCTCGCTCTCTCTCGCCCCGCCGGTCGCGGGCGCCCTCTCCGCCACCACACGCGCCTCCCCGGACGCTCCCGCCGCCGTCGTCGTCGTCGTCGTCGTCGTCGTCGTCGTCGTCGTCGTCGTCGTCGTCGCCGCTCTGTCCCCTCGGGGCGCCGGCGGGGGTGCGACGTGAGCCCGGCCGAGGCCGCCACGAGGGCCGCCTGGCCGCGGGCCGCACCGTCGTCGCCGCTGCCGCCGCCGTGGCCGCCGAGGTGCGCCAGCACCGCCGCCGCCGTCGGCATCGTCGTCCATCCTCCCCCTCCGCTCCTCCTCCGCCTCTGTCTGGTCACCTTCCGCTCCTCCTCCCCCTCCGCTCCTCCTCCTCCTCCTCCTCCTCCGCCTCCGCTCCATGCTCCCCCTCCGCTCCTCCTCCCCCTCGCTCCTCCTCCGCCTCCCCCTCCGCTCCTCCTCCTCCTCCTCCCTGTGCCTGTGACCCTGATCTGGTCAGACTGATTCTGCGCGTGGTGCGGCAGGACCTCGAGCCGCTGCGCTCCAGGGCGCCCTCGCGTCGCCCCCGCGCGGGATTCGTGATCCAGGCGCTGGGTCGGGCCCCTGGGGAGGTCAAGAAGCGCAGAGGCTGTCAAAAGGCAGTCAACCCATATATCATGAGGATGCGCGGTAAGGATGCAAGGGCCGTGCAGGCCCACGCGAGCGCTTTTCGAACGAGGCTTGCCAGCGAAAGTCGCTGAGGATGGGCCAAGGGGGCAAACATGCCCATCCTTACCATGCTGGTGGACTGTATAGAAAAAGAAAAAACGGCAGAAACTGTTGACGCTCCGCGTGGATTTCTTGGATCTGCGCTGGACCTCCCCCCCCCTGATGCGCGGAGCGCGCCAGGGGCGGCGCCGGAGGCGCTGCCCGCCAGGGAGCCACAGTGCGGAACCGAAAAATCCGCGCGGAGCGCCAAAAGTTTCTGTTTATGGCGTTTGTTCTTCTTCGAATGTAGAGTTGTATGGCGTTTTGTGGCGCTTCGTTGTTTATGCTCATGGCGCCCCGTGGCCAAAAGTCTTGTGGCCCAAGGGGCAGAGCTGCCCGTCCTTACTCTGCGGGTGGACTGCAGGCCTGCCTCTGGAACCCATTGACACCGCACTCTGCTCTCCAAGGACGGCTGTCTTCGGCGCCACGTAACCGAGTGATCTTGCGAGAAGCTCCCAGATGCGATGCGAAATCTCGACATTTTCCTCGTTGTTCCAACTCCTCCCCCTGTGCTCCCATGGGTGGAATGACGGCGTCGATGCAATCCGCCACCGTGCCGCTGGGCACGGAGTGGGCGCCGAGCCTGCAGGGGCAGTGCTGCTCGAGCGGCAGGCGGACCGTCGGACCCCCCGGCCGTCCCGGCACCAGAAGGAGGCAGGTGTCCCCGATCGGAGCGCACTGCTTTGGACGCCCGAAGTGGGCAGTGAAAGAATGGGCACAATGCCCAACAACAAATGGTGATCCGAACCAACAGCGGCCGCCGTTGAGCAGGCGGTCTTCTGTCTCGAATGGACACAGGCCGCGGCGGCGCGGACAGCGAGTCCTGTTCAAAATGAACAGGAACTGATGTCGAGCATTGTACCCATTCTTTCCGTACCCATTTCGTTCTTGCAGAACTGCGAGGTTAGCTTGCCTCCTCGCAGCCCGGTGTCATGCCTCCGCCTCCCAGGCTTGACTTGAGTCGGGGAGAAAGAAACGACACAAACATAAAAACTCGGAGGTCCGCGCGGATTTCTCGGATCGGCGCTGGACCCCCTTCCATGGCGCACGGAGCGCGCCAGGGGCGGCGCCGGTGGCGCCGCCGGGTGGGTCCAGCGCAGTTCCGAGAAATCCGCGCGGACCTCCGAGTTTATGTTTGTGTCACTTTTCGTTTTCCTGTTGAATGATCTAACTCGCCGACGTCGACGATGCGTCCCTGGTGCATCCCCGATGCGTCGACGATGCGGCGCGATCCTCCATCCCCATCTACTCCGACCCCAGCTGGGAGGCCTGGAAGACGTTTGGGCGATGTTCTGCGAGCGCGCCGGGTCGCAGCACAGATTGTTCAAGTGCCGCTGCTCCCAGCAAGTCTTGGAGCAGGCTGGTCTGCGCGAGCACGCCGTAGCCAGCCGCGCGTGCCTGATCGATCACGCAGCGGGCGCTGTCGCCGGCGCGTTCCAATGCGCCAATGCCCAGCTCTGGAGCACCAGGACCTCTTATCACGTTTTCGCTCCCTGGTGCCGAAAGCATCACCTGAGTTGTCTGCCAGCGAAATGCTGAGTCTGGCGGGGGACAACTGCTTGAGATTATGCCCCAAGGTCTGCATATGCGCGAAGAGCTCAAACTCGGGGTTCTGGGTGTCGCACTTCTGCTCGTGGACACTGCTGTTACCTTCTTTGTGTTTCGCCGACGTGCCAGGCTCGACGGCATGTTGGCTCTACCCCCTGACCTCAACCATCGAGGTGTCCAATGTCACCGCGAAGCTTTGGATATCCTCCTTCTCACCCGTATCCTTGGGGCCCTTCTGCTGCGTGACCTGGCGCGTTTTCCGCTCCAGGCCGAGTTGTCCGAGCTGCTGCCTGAAGGGGTCAGCCTTCACCTTCAGGCCCCAGAGACCGTAATTAACATAGTGACAACCTCTTGGGTGCGACGCCCTCGAGTCGCCAGAAGCCTGGGGACGACACCGACGGCAGCGAAGACGCCACAAACGGCGGCGGCGAAGACGACGGCGGTGGCTGCGGCGGAGAGGCGGCGGCAGCGGAGCCGACGACTCGGCTGCACGCAAAGGATGACCCTATGGGTAAGGAGTGCCCTCTGCTGCGCGGCTCTTTGGGGGGCCGCGGGGAGACCAAGCACCAGCGCGCAAGACGCTGCCACCGCATCGCGCTCGGCGATCGGGGGACCCCAGCGGGCCCGCGCCAACGGTCACTCCGGCGAAAGGTCAGCTCGTTATCGCTCGGACCTCCAGTCCTCCCGCATGCTTTGATTTCGTGCGTGCTGCTCTGTTTCCGAAGGATGATCCTATGATGCTTCTCGATGCCTTCGCCGAGGGCAAAAATGCACACGTCGACCGGGCGATGCCCAGTCACTCTCACGTCCAGTCGAACGACGGTGGCGGCGGCGGCGACAACGCTAGAAGAAGAAAAAACGCCATAAACATAAACTGTTGGCGCTCCGCGCGGATTCCTTGGATCCGCGGTTGACACCCCTCCCTGGCGCGCGGAGCGCGCCAGGTGCGTCGCCGGAGGCGCCGCCGGGGGGGGGGGGCGGCGCGGATCCAAGAAATCCGCGCGGAGCGCCAACAGTTTATGAGTATGGCGCTTGTTCTTTCTCGAGACACAGAGGTCTCCCGTTGGGGTTCGAGTAGATGGGGTCGAAGGATTGCGCCGCATCGCCGATGCATCGCCGATGCATCGGCGATGCATTAGCGTTGCATCGGCGACCACGGCGATGCATCGGCGACGTCGGCGTAAGGAAACACGGGCTTCACATCGAGCCGCATCGTCGATACATCAGCGATGAGGGGCGATCCTCCAGCGCCATCTACTCGGACCCCATCCAGGAGGCCTAGAAGACGTCGGCTGCACGCAAGAGTGACCCTGGGTAAGAGTGCCGTGGGGGTGCCACGAAAAATCGCGCAAGACGCTACTACCGCATCGCGTTCGGCGATCCGGGGACCCTCGTCGGCCCGCACCAACGGTCACTCCGGCGAAAGGTCACTCTGACGTGCAGTCGAGAAGACGACGCTGCGGGTCGCCTGGCCCCCCGGCGCCCTCAGCGCCGCGGCGGCCAGGCCGCCAGCGCCGCCGCGGCACGCGAGCGCCTCCGGCCGCGCGCGCCGCGCGAGGCCGCGGCGCGTGCGCTCCGCCCTTTGGGCGTGGTCACAAATGGGAGGGCCAGAAAAGGTCCCCTTTCGTGCCCCCTTCGGGCCCCTCCAGAGCCCTAGGGGGCTCGTTTAGGTACCGTCTGGGTACCTTTTCGAACCACCCCATTCGCTCCTCCTCCTCCTCCTCGCTCCTCCTCCTCCTCCTCCTCCTCCTCCTCCTCCTCCTCCTCCTCCTCCTCCTCCTCCTCGCTCCTCCTCCTCCTCCTCCTCCTCCTCCTCGCTCCTCCTCCTCCTCGCCACCCCCCCCATTTATGACCCCCCCATTACGCGGCGCCCAACGCCCTGCCGCCGTTGGCCCCCCGGGAGGGCGGCCCCGCGGGGCGGCCCTCGGCGGCCCCGCGGGCGCGCGCGGGGTCCGCGGGGGGGGAGCGCCGAAAGAGAGGGCTGCTCTCGGGGGCGTCCGCGAGGGGGGGCGTCCAGGAGGGGGGGTGCCAATCATGGCCGGCGGCATGTGCGCGGAGGAGGAGGAGGAGGAGGAGGAGGAGGAGGAGGAGGAGGAGGCCCAGGAGGAGGGGGGGGCCGGGGACGTAGTGAAACCAGAAGAGGCGCCGTGAAATCTGGGGAAACATCATGGCCCACGCCAGGATAAATAATTATATACACACACACCCCTAAGTCACCACCCCCCTCTTGGCCGCCCCCGAGACTCAGGACGAAACACTGGTCCCAGGGAAGGGGTCCAGACCTCTGGGGGTCGACGCTGTGGAAAACACACGACGTCGGGGGTATGCTCGGGCTGGTGCCGCATGCGGGATCCATTTGAGGCCCCCACTCGTGGAAGAGTTGCGCCCCCCTCGTGGACCAAGGCTCGGCCAACGACTGCGACCTCGCACACCTCAAGGCACAACGTCTATCAGAATGTGCGTCGATATCCTGCCTCTAAAGGGCAGGTAACGAACAATTTACTGTACACATGTTCCACCGCTGCCAAGACTTCAACAACGACCCGAGCCCGCAAACTTCTAAGAGATCATGCACGTGCAATCCAAAACAGCCTGAAACTATCCCATCGCCCACTACGACCTACTATCTGCTCCCTGTCCGGGCCCTCGCGCGACTCTGTCATTGTATGGCTTGCGCGTTGCTCCACTTCGTCACGGCATCCCTAGTTAGCTGGTTCGTCTGCCACACACCACTAAGAATTAATGCAGCTGGGATGGCAAAGTTGACCCCCATCATGGCGCAAACGATGTACGAAAACCTCGGATCAAAGATACAACGCACTGATGATATGAGAGGATGGGTATCTATGTGTATATATATGTGTATATATATGTATATATACATATATGTACACATGCATGCATGTACACACTGGCCCATATATAAAAGTAACCATATGCATGCGCACAGATGTATCTACATACATATATATCTGTATTTGCATATTTATATGCATGTCTGTATGCATAGAAAGAGAGGGGGTAGGCAGAGAAAAAACAACAAGAGGAGGAACGAGTGCAAATAAGTGGATGGATCGCTGGAGCAACAATATAACGACCACACGATTACACGTCACCCAATCACGCGCAACTTTCAGACGCGCATATGCGTCAGTCTGAACAACGTGCAACGATGAATAACCCATGTCGACAAAGAACACACACACACGTTGCTTGCACAAACACCCGCCCGTGTTTGCACGAGAGGACTGAGACAAACGTCACACTCGCTCTGCCCGCGCTAAAGCCCAGGCTCTCGTGACCATCTAAGAACGAATCTGCCTGCTGGTCAAGCGCCCTTCCCCCAAATGTACGGCGCGAGAGGAAGATTCTGTCGCTAACCTTTGCTCCATCTCTCTCTATCCCCCTGGACGTGTAGATCATGTAATGTAGCTCCGTCCAAATATCACCTCTGATGTGCGCAGCGGTGAAGCCCGGGTCGGGCGGAGATACCCATCAGAAATACTCCATAACCTCGGCAACTGCTGTATAGCACCGCATCGACGGTGCAAGTGTGGTGAAGCATCAATCCCAATTCTGCGGCCCGCAACTCGAAATGCCCAAACGCACTGCCAAACATATGACAGCCTGCTGCCACACACACACACACACACAACATGAGTGCATTCCCTCAGGACTGATCGTGACTGACATGTTTCCAAACTTGCCCAGGTCACGCACAAGTCATGCGCTCCATTACATTTACACTCTGGCTGCTTGTCAGGAACTGTGCTTTGCTGGCCAATCCTCCGTCACCTCCGTGACCAAGCGCATGCCTGGCTGAACCAAGCGCACATTAACCAATCCAGCTGGCCAGTGTAAAGCGAGCAGCGTCGGACGGACAGGCGAGGGGGGGGAAGGCAATTAGAGGGCCATGGTGAAGGGGGAGAACGTGACGGAAGAGCAGAGGTGGGGAAGGCGATGGCACTTGGGACGGGGACCTCGCCCCCTCCCCCCCCTCCCAACCCCAACCCACCGCACACAGAAAGGCGCGCCCGCCCGCGGGGCAAGGCGGGGTGGCGGGGGATGGCGAGGGCACCGTGCATCGGGGAGGGAACCTCGGCCCCCCCTCCTCGGCCTGACGGAAGCGGGCCGGACGGAACCGGATCCCGAGGCTTCCCCGGGTCACCTGCTGTACCCAGCACGCTCTCTTTTGGCGGGGCCCGGGGATGGCCCCCGGGAGCCCATAATAAGCTAAACACTTCCGTCAGCGGCGACGTGGGGAACGACGCGTCCAGTGTTATGCATCAACACCGAGGTCGCGGGATGGCGCACCTTTGCGCACGAGAAGAGGTGAGCGGTGACAGCGACCGCGGGGAAACAACGATATACACACCCTCAGAGCCAGCTTCCTCCAGGACGCCCCCCCTTCCTGGGGGAACAAGAAAGGTACCCATGAAGGCCTCCTCGGTGGAGTCGAAATAGATGGGGCCCCACATCGCGCCGCATCGGCGATGCGGCACGATCCTCCGAGTCCATCTGCTCGGACTCCATCTGGGAGGCCTAGAAGAAAGATGCCCATACCACTACTCCTCGGCCGGCTCCTGGGGTGCGCTCTGACCTGGAGCCGAATCCAGCCTTAGCGACGCGGGAAGGGCAGCGGCATCGGCACCTTTCCCTCCACGGACTTCCCCATTCGTGCCCACTCTCGGCGGCGAGCCCGGGGGAGAACATGAAGAACACTATAGGGTACCCTCCCCGAACCGACCTCGATCTTATACCTCGATCCGACTGTATCCAATCTCGGGGTGGGTCCAGAGTCGCCCCAAACGGCCGCCGGATGCCCGAGGTAGGGGCCGAAAGCCGACGAACAAATCACTCCCCATTCACAGATTTCGTCAGCGGCCAGCCAGGGGAGGGGGGAGTGCGAAGAGGCGGGCCTCCTCAGAAGGCTCAGGAATACCTGGGCCTCCTGACGAGACTCCCGAGCCCTCCCCAGAGAACCAAGGAGACCTCTCAGAGGGCCGCAGGGCTTCCGAAGAGCCCTGCCGCCTTCCGAGGAGGCCTTCTCCTTCCCGCTGCCCCCCCTCCTTTGTGAGAAACGGCAGGGCCGTTTTTTCACCGCTTCCAAATAAATGTCCCTTGAAAATGGAAACGGCAAAAAAACAGCGACCGGAAACGGCAACAAAACGACTCCAAGATTGGAACCGGAGCCGGAACCCGCCAAACAATGGCGACGGAACCGGCAAAAAAACGGCGTCGGAGCCTGCAACAAAAACGGCAGAACGGAACCGGTAACAAGAACTGCCCTGCCGTTTCCAGGGCCCAACAAAGCCCCTCGGGTTGGGGGGCATAACGGCCCCCCACGTTTCTGCGGTTTCCTATCGTGAGGTGCTGTGCGGGGCCCTCCAGTCTTGGGCCATGTCGGAGCGAAACCACATCTTCTCGAGACTCTCCTTTTTTTTTTCTCTCTCTCTCTCTCTCTCTCTCTCTCTCTTCGGGAAAGGAAAAAACTTCTCCTGCTCTCCTCCTGGTCTCTTCGCCGCCTGCTGCCCCACCCGGCCGCCAGAGGAGGCGCGCGCACCCGCGGGCGCCTGGAGGCCAGCGCGCGCCACCCGTGGAGCGCGCCCGGTCTCCTCCCCGCGCGGGGCCGCCCCGGGGAGGCCGAGGCCGCGGGGCCCTTACTCCAGATTTCGTAATAAAGGGAGGGGGGTCTCATTTCGGGGGGGGTCTTTTCCAGGCTATCTTGGAGGGCCTGGGGGGTCTGGGGACGATGTTTTGGAGGGTTCTCCCACGGGGGAGGTCTGAAATGGCTTGTCTTGGAGGGTCCAGACCCCCTCCCTTTTATTACGAAATCTGGAGTAGCTTTTCAGGTCGGGCATGTCCTCCGACAGGCGGAGTGTGGAGGAGCCAGGAGAAGGTAGTCGAGCTAACACTCAAACGTAGACAACAACAATGATGGAAGCCTCGCCCCCAGGCTATGTTTTTGCCATCCTTGAATATTCCTCCTGTGGAGGGGCACGCCCGACTCAACCATAGCTGGCGACATCCGAGCACCTCCCCAACCAATCATCGATGCTCCTGAATCGATGGGAGAGGGAGAGGGAGAAAAGAGGAGCACAGGCCTCCTACCGTAGCGGTCGCAGCACCAGCTCTGCGAGCGGCCTGCTCGAGGCGTACATCGCTTGTCGTCTTTCCCCTTCCTCCTCCTCCTCTTCCTCCTCCTCTTCCTCCTCGGGGATTAGGTAAAAGGGGGTACACGCCTTCCTCGATACATTTGCGCCTCTGGCGGCGTGGAAACTGGCTACAAGGCTTGCGGTGGTCGCACGAGAATCAAACCAGATGAAGATAAATCGAGAATCTCTGAAATGCTGCGGTCCTGGAAAATGTCTCGGGCGCTGCGGCCTTCCCAGAGAGTTCCGGAACGCTCTGGGAGCGCTCCGGAACCCTCTGAACGGATTGATTCTCGTCCTGGCCCCATCCGGCTGGAGGCCGGGGTCGAACCCGATCCCTGGGGTCGGGTTGGAATGTCGCCACGCTTTCGACGGACTCCAAGCCGTACCCTTAGGTAGGGCATACAGGCGGAGTTCGAAGGAAACATTGAAAATATTCAAAAGCATGCAACAAGAAAGAATCGATCGATCGCCCCTGGGCCATTTTTCGCCATGTTTGCATTCTCCTCCTGCAGATGGGCATGCCCGACTCGACCCCACCCTCGCCGCTCGTCGGGCTGTCCGGACCTTTGACCGGCGAGGGCACCCGCCCACTTCCCCCTTTTCCTCCTCCTCCTCCTCCTCCTCCTCCGCCTCCTCCTCCTCCTCTATATCGCCTCCTCTATCTCCTCCTCCTCCTCCTCCTCATCGTCCTCGTCCTCGTCCTCGTCCTCGCCCCCTCCCCCTCCTCCTCCTCCTCCTCCTCCTCCTCCTTCTCCTCCGCCTCCTCCTCCTCTATCTCCTCTATCTCCTCTCTCTCCTCTAT